>CM067313.1:1537112-2137112 GCA_034231615.1 Meghimatium bilineatum | reverse complement strand
ATGCGTGTATTTGTCCCTATCTCGAAACATATCTTTTCGTTGAAACGTCGATCCCATGTAGGGCCTCCTATCTGCTTAACACAAGCTTTGTTTCACTAATATATATATGCTAGATGCATATAGACGTGTTTTCGTTCCTCTTTACCGCATAGGATACGTTGATCGACGATCTAACAAATTGTCATCTTAAAACATCCGATGTTTATGTATCATATTCATAGGAGAAAAAGGGGAAGTTCTGTTAAAAAAGAAATCACAACAGTTGGTATGAAAATGAACGATCTGTAATAACTGGCTGTTGATAGAAAGCATGGAGAGCTATGACATCTGCCCTATGTGCCAAGCTTGGCACAAGAGGAAAATGATATTATTTATAGATTACCATTTACTTGATTGCTTATTTCTCTTAAGTAACGCATCAAAAGAACGGTAAGTACATATATCCCTACAAGTGACACGTGGAGCAGTCTCCCATCCGAGTTTTTATTTTTATTGTGTAGGAACACTTGTTATCCGTTTTTCTTACCCCTCGACACTCATAATTTTTTATCACGTAAACACGCAGTCCCATGTTGACAATCCAACAAAGTACCAACGTTGCCATATCACCGAACTGTTTATAAGTTAAAACAGATTCGGATGCACACAGGAAAAAGAAACTTACCAAAATCAGCTGACTTACCACTCCGTTTTAGGAGAGAAATATTATAGGTTTTCAGTGTGGTACCCTAAACAGATGGTGGGGGCGTGGCTTCTATCATGCAGTTAAATCAGTAAAAGGGCGACTATATTAAACTAAGTTTACTTTATGCAGTATTCAAATGTGAGGAAGTCACACAAGCAGAGTGATTATAGCTGACAAACTATTTGAAAACTGTACAAAACTCAGGAAATAAAGCTTTATTGGTCGTATTCTCATTTGTAGGATTCACATGCCTGCGCGAAGTCTCGTGGTTATACCGGCATTTCGTTACCCCACGAGAACTGGGCCTGGACAAACGGACACGGCTATGAGCTACAACAACACGAATGGTACGAAAATGGACACTTCTGATTCAAGAAAAAGACCATTAGACGGAGAAACTGATAATGGGGTCAGCAAGAGATCTAATCAGGGTGGAGGTTAGGATTCTTTTTCGATTGTATTTATGTAGAAGCGAAGAATTTGCACATTGTCTAATCGATGAACGGCAAAAAATGGCGGCTTCGTAAGAAAAACTTGGCCGGTGATCGCGAAAGCAATATCATTCGTAGCTTTTAACATTAATAACTTTTAATCAAATAAAATTTATTTAATTTTATTAGCGTGCTTATTAATTTACAATTAAGTGGCAATCAATTACTTATCATTTGTGATGCAGTTTGAGTTTTAGGCCTACATTTTCGTACCGGTAGGTAAGAGACTTCGTACTAATTATTGGACTTTAAAAAAACGCAGTTATGCAAGTTTACCTTTTTTACTAATTGTCTTGCAAGTTATTCTACCATTTATAAAACTAAAATTGTGTAAATTTAATTGTAAATAGTTGCAGCTTTCGTACATGCACTTTAGCTGACGTTTGTAGTCTCTGCGAATGTGATCCGATAGACGGAAGTTATTGCTGCGGTCACCTCAGTTGAGCTGCGAAGGGCATGCATGCTAACAGCAAAATTATGACGTTGACCGACCTAATTCTTATCAAATATCGTTTCTAGTTTAAAATAAATATATTTTAATAATATATTGGAAAATGTTTTAGTGAATGTTTTTATATTTATGCATAATTGTCAAGGATAAACGTATTTTTTAGGTCATTGAACGATACTTGTGTGACATCTATATTTCGTTGGACTGGTTTCCGTGCTAATACCACCCATTTCCAAGCCTCCGTGGCTGTTGTTGGTGTGTGATCAACGATCTCCTGCCAACGTGTCAAAAGCAACTCACCCAGATGTTTTAGTATTTATTCTTGGTTACTGGAGGCCACAAGGACAAGTTTTCTCCATAATTGCACTGGAGCAACAGGCAGATTGAGAATCTGCCATAAATAAATTCTACAATCAGGATACTTTGTTGTCAAGTGTGGAGATCAAGGCACCAAACCATCAAACTACAGGATGAGTGAACTGGAGGCCAGGGTCTTTCAAGGTGATGATGCAATTTTACCATTTACCCCATATGTTATCAGACGTTTTGCCATCATTCATAACATCGATCATTCGTTAAAAATCATCTGCATTCTTCAAAGTTCAGTGGTTTGGAATTGATTTCTTTTGTTTTTCAATTGGTTCCAATAAGGCACAATAGGCCTAAATAAAAGCTTGTGTAGGCAGTATTGATCAAATTGATGAGCGCACAGATGGAGATAATGCAACAGATGTCATTGGAGTGCATTTAAACTAGGGGCCTATTACTATTTCATATACCGGTATGTAATTCATCAGAACATTAAAAAAAAATTAATAGACTCGCCCATTTAATTCCAAAATGCACAGGACACAAGAATGACATTACTTTGAGATGAATATGCAGTCTTATATATGACTTGGAAACATTTGTCACTATTTGTGCAAATGTGTCATAGAATTACTGCCAATAGAAACTTTATCAAGGACAAAAATAACAATTGGAGTTTTCCTATTTTAGATTTTCTCCACTACCTTTCATGTTAAATTTATGTATAACAAAACCATAATCATGCAATATTCTGAGAGCTGATACTATGACTTAGATAATTGCCATGAGTATGACTTGATTCTCAGTAGGCCTAATTGTAAACTTGAAATTCTGACAGCAATTCGTAAATCTAATGTTAGGACCGAATACAATTTTGGCACTGGAAACCACTCACAAACCATGTTTTACATTGCTGTCATTGCATTTCCTCATATCTTCCATCGATGCATCCGTTCATGCACATTATTTCACCACCGCCATTCAACGATCTTCCATTGACAGAATTGTGCAACTACTTCATTTCAGTTAGCATTGTTTAAAAAAAAAAATATATGTTCTTGTTACATTTGTATTGTCTTCTTTCATTACCAAGTGGTTGTTTATTGTCATGTATCCAGTTAACTTTTGTTTATTGTCATGTATCCAGTTAATATTTGTCTAAGAAAGTATTTAATATGCCCA
Organism: Meghimatium bilineatum; assembly: GCA_034231615.1. Lineage (NCBI taxonomy): Eukaryota > Metazoa > Mollusca > Gastropoda > Stylommatophora > Philomycidae > Meghimatium > Meghimatium bilineatum. The sequence goes on along the minus strand of CM067313.1, from coordinate 2,133,994 downwards.
TGAATATTTTCCTGTTCTATTTAGATGCCATAACAGGTACATTATCCACCGAAGTCGGATGTGTCAGAACATTTCTGCAAATAAAACTGAAACATTCCTGTTCTCTGGACTAAATCCTACTGGAAATCTATTATTGTCCTGCTACAAGAGAGATCTGGTGGGAGTATGAGAACAAACGAAAACAATAACCACATGATGATGATATAATCCCAAGGGAGTACAAGTTTATCATTCTTGTTCCCTATGCCAGGCAGTGGCGTTTTACTTTTAGCTCCTGATTAATGTTTATCTGACATTTGATAAAAGTTTTTCAATTTTTTTTTGGTGTGTGTGTGATCAGTTCTCAGACAAACTTTTATTCAATGTGGATTTAGAAGGCAATAACATGAGTTGAACACTTTTACTTTTGTTAAGGCGACTTTATTTGAATCAAATAATAGAGTGAATTCTCTCCCAGCTGTCCATGTATGAGTCTTCAGGAGGCTACTTCTCAGTGATCATGCACTCGTGTAGTCAGCCTCCACCAACCTCATTAGCCATCTCAGGAGAGGCAGTGGTTAGCGCACTGACGTTGCACATGACTGGTCCTGGGTTCATTCCCAAGTTGAGACGGAACTGTTTTTCAGATCGCAACACCTCCCGGGTCGACCCAGCGTTCTTCTTCTTCTTCAGCATTCATTCTCAAACTCCCGCTGGATCTCTCTTGTAGCAGGACTACTAGACCTCCAGCAGGATGTAGTCCAGAGAATGGAATGCGTTGTGTCTCCATTTTATTTGCGACAATGGCCCGACACATCCGTCTTCGGCGGCGACCCATCCTTAATTGGGTACCGGATTAATCTGGGAAGCAAAGACTGCGAGAGAGAGTTGGTACCACCCTCCTATAGCAGAGCAATTGAAATGTGAGATGGCGAACATCTCACACCACTACAGCATTAATAAATGCTATGGCTTAACTTTACTTTTTACTTTGCTTAGTCATCTCACACAACATGCATGACAGGTGACAGTGTTACTATTATTTACCCCCCACCCAATTGGGCCCCTGCAACACATGTAATTTAAAATACACAGGTATAATGTAAGATATCACATTCTATACAGTTACTGCATATTTTGACTAGTACATATTTAGTCTCGTCCATGTGTTGCCAGGTCCGGGAGGGAGCAAAGAATAGCAGCACAGTTTACCTTCTGTGCATGTCATAAGAGATGACTAAGGAGGTTGGGGAGTTGGCTGTCCCATCCCATATAGGGTCAAAGTGACCGAAAGCCATGCTGAAGTCGGATGTGTCAGGCCGAAAGACGTAGATATCATAACAATGCTGTAAACCAGGATCCAATATATTCTGTTCTAACTACATGCTGCTAATCTGTACAAGTTTTAAGTAAACCAGGACCCCACATATTCTGTTCTAACTACATGCTGCTAATCTGTACAAGTTTTAAGTAAACCAGGACCCCACATATTCTGTTCTAACTACATGCTGCTAATCTGTACAAGTTTTAAGTAAACCAGGACCCCACATATTCTGTTCTAACTACATGCTGCTAATCTGTACAAGTTTTAAGTAAACCAGGACCCCACATATTCTGTTCTAACTACATGCTGCTAATCTGCAGAAGTTTTAAGTAAACCAGGACCCCACATATTCTGTTCTAACTACATGCTGCTAATCTGCAGAAGTTTTAAGAATGAACACAGAAAGAAAAAAAAGATATTTTGTCTTAATCTTCTTTTTCAGCATTAAAACTTCCACTGGATCTTTCTTTTAGCAGAACCATGATCCAGCTGGATGTAGTTCAGAGAATGGATACGCACTCTGTCGCCATTTTGTTTACGCCAGTGCCCTACACATTCATCTTCATCAGAATTTAGTATTTGATAATGTTATTGCCTCAATACAAATCATTTTCACATCTACGAAAATTTGCTTGAAGGGGGAAAGGTTGACTGACTTTAGATGCGACAAAAGAGATAATTGATCTTTGTCTATTTCTGTCTTCCAATAGTGCACAAATTTATGCTCACATATGGAATGCACACAATTTATTATTTGACATGTGTGTTGTAGTTTTACCTGGCCTTGTTTTTATGTGAGAGAAACACGTCCAAGTTATTTCAGTTAACAGTATTTTTGTTTTTGATAGTTATTTGTTTCTTGAAAAAGGTCCCAATTTGACAGCAACATAGAAAATTGTCCTTGTTCTATATTTTATTGTTAGCTATTTATTTTTCACTATTGATAGTTAGGTTTTTACAGTAACCTCTACTTTATTGAGCATTTCCTACTCATTTGTTTGGTTACTGCGGCACTCTCATTTTATCAGTTATCCTCCGATATTTTGGTTATTTATAAAAGAAATAATGACTCGCATAGCGCTTGCAGCAAGTGCTTTCAATAAACTAAACATCTGGCAAACAAAACCCTTAAAAGACATATATCAAGATCAAGCTTTTCAACTCCTGCATAGTCCCTGTACAAACTACGGATACGAAAGCTGGAAATCCACTCAATGGGAATATCATCATCATCAGGTGCCATGCCGGGTGGCGTAGGCGGTCATGGCTCTCCACAGCTCTCTGTCCACAGTATTATGTATCAAAGTCGTTGTTTCTTTGCCGTGCCAGGTTGTCAAACTGTCTAATATTTTCTCACGTCGCCCTCTGTCTCTGGTGCCTTCAATCTTGCCTGTTGTGATTATGTTCTCTAAACCTGCCTGTCTCATGAAGTGGCCAAAAAAAGAAGATTGCCTTTTTCTTATATTCTTGATTAAGGTCCGTTTCGCATTTAACTCTTTTAACACCTCTAAATTAGTTTTTCTGGCAGTCCATGGTATTCTCAGCATTCTTCTGTAGAACCACATCTCTGTTGCCTCCAATCTCCCACTTTCCAGTTTGTTTATTGTCCAAGACTCGCACCCATATGTTAGTATAGGGGTTATATAGCACTGCAGAACTCTCTTTCTCACCTCTAATGACAAGGCCATATTACACAGTATATTTTTCATTTTTCTGAATGTTGTTTTTGCCTGTCCTATTCTGCATCTTATTTCTGTTGAACTTCTTCCATCTGCTGTAATAATTGTACCTAGATATTTGAATTGGTGGACCTGTTTTAATACTATATCATTCACTATGATCTTGCAAGGTGTGTTATTTTCTTTCTTTGAAATAACCATTACTTCTGTTTTCTTGATATTTAGGAAGAGGCCTTTCTCTTTGCTTTCTGTGACTACTACTTTAATTAAGTAGTAGTCACAGAAATGGGAAAATGCTGCAATGTAGCTGAGCTACTTGGTGCACTGCAATCAAAAAGAGCACAACATGGTGTGAAAAAATTAATGCAGTTGCTCAACAGTAAAGATTAGACAGAAAGTTAAATGGAGATAAAACACCATCGAAAGTGATCATTTCATGTTGAAACTGTCCAAGGACCTGTGTTGCCACCATATGGCTTATCAACCACCTACGAACTCATAAATAAGGATATGATGAAATAATTTCTTTACCCATGATCAGATATCTCTTAACAGCATATAGTCTCTCTGACAAATGCATAGGTCATCCTGATTTGAGCAATAGATGTGACACTCAAAATGCAAAAAGTTTGCTGTCTTAAAGACATGTATGTGTAAGAGGGTTTATGGATCTGTCCCAGAAGGGAAGCAGACCAGTGTGGCAGGATCATCACATTATGCCAGGAGTGCGGCATAGATGTCTGGGCCAATTAGTTGATCATTCTTCCGTCAGATTTGATAACCCATCTGCAGTGATGACACATCTAGCATTCCTAGCCACCTAGGAGTCTTGGTTTCTGTCTTCTGACATGTGAAGAGAATATTACAACTTTCTCTTGCCTGTCAAACTGGGAATATTCATTATTTGATTGACCTGAATGTTCTGTATTCCATCTAATTGTCAGTTATCTCGACCTTCCATAATGTATGCTTGTATCAGGCCGTTTTCTCTTTTCTCCTCTCTCTCTCTTCCACCTCCAACTCTTAAAACAACCACATTGCCAGATATGTTACAATGAAATGGGAGAATTCAACATTCCACAGCTCTCTGAAACTACTGACGTAGTTTATATAGTGTTTATACTCAGTTTTTACGGCCATCTGTGTATAGCTCTATATTACTGCAACAGCTTATGAAAATAACTGTTTCCATGTTCTGTGCTTTCCTTTTTCACTATGGTTAGATGATTTCTATTGCCTTTGTGCTTCCAAAACCCAAAAGGGGAGCAAAGAATAGTACATAAGAACTCAAATTTTTTAAGTTGCGACCACCAAAAATCTGACTATGAGGCATATAGATGAAATCAGAAAAAAGAATTCCTAATGGTTCATACGTTGAAAATATCTTAAATTTTGCTATTTGTATCATTTCATCTATATGCCTCATAGTCGGATAGTCTGTTGGCGATAGTAAAACTTCACAAGATTGTGTTCTACCTAGGTACTATTTATATACAGGTTTACAGCAGTATTATCTATTAGCAAAGAATAACAATACTGTTTACTTTCCATGCATGTTGAAAGAGGTTATGGGGTGGAGTTTGCTCTATGCTGAAGATGGGCTTGTCTGGCCATAATATGCAGGTATCATAGCAAATATATGAAAGGTATAATATCATTTGAATTAAAGTGCTATAGAAGAGTTCTGAGAATACCATGGACAGCAAGGAAAACAAAACCAGGAGGTGTTAAGAACAATTAACGTCCAGGAATGCTGGCATCTGAACACCATATTAAAGAAAAAGCTAGATTTTTTCCTGTCACATTAAGGGACATGACGGCATGAAGTGTTACTGGTGGGGATGATAAAAGGCAACCGGGACAAAGACACCATTGGACAAAAGACATTAAAGAATACCTGCACATGTCACTAAAAGAGGCGGGACAACTTGCTCAAGACCGGAGAATTCAAGAGATTCATAGGGAAGACTACGTTTTGGAAAGAATATGTCACTTGATGATGATGACCATAGCAAAGCTGTAACTATGACACAGCTGATTTTGAGAATTAACACGGAAGAAGAATATGATTTCTATAATTGTGAATAGCTGTTCTGTTGCGAAATGTCAAGTTAACAGACACTGGTTGTCATCATTCCTCCGATCTCTGTCTCAGTAAATCTATCAGAGAGTAGCGGCTGACAGTTCCAGTTGAATGCTGATTAGTCTCTTCACCTTCTGCATTCATTCTCAAACTTTTGTAGGATGTAGAGCGGTGAATGGAATGTGTTGTTTTTCTGTGTTCTGTATCTGCGGTCATGTTATATTGTCAGGGCGAAGTCCACTGTCCCTTTATAGATTTCTTTAAGAGCCCAAACGGGGTACAAAGGGTCTCGCATTGCTCTCATGTGAACCAGGGTTAGCCGATAACCAAGATCTTAAAAGTACATTGTGCACCCTGAAAACAGAAATACAGCTGCTCTTGCTGTATTCCTGGCTAACAAACACTTTTAGACTCGTGTCCATGGATGTTGTAGATGGAGTGATATTTGTCTGCAGAGAGACAGAAAATATCTTGAAAACCTTTGTCATTGCATCTGACATCAATGTAGGCACACAATGATGCAAGACATCTGTGCATTTCATCTCAGCCGGCTTAAACAGCAGAAACATTGGAGATCAATGTCCCTAACATACAGTGATCTTATATGAGCATACACCAAATCTTGAAAATGAAATACTAGAGGGCAGCACAGTGTGTGTGAATAAATACAGTGGCAACGAAGTTACAATGATCCAACACGAGACCGACTGGCAAAAGTGCAGTTCATGCTCGAGAACACACAGGAGCCCAGGTCCCATCACAATTGACCCCCATTCAAAGTAGGAGTCATGACTCAAGTATTGGATATACCAACTTGAACATGCACTCCTGGATATGGGAAAAAAAGCTTTAAATGCAGCTCTCCATTGCACACAAGACAAGTATTGAACAAATGTCGGGGAGTGCATTGTTCATCTTCTTCTGCATTCATTCTCAAACTCCTGCAGATTAGCAGGATGTAGTGCGGAGAATGGAAAGCGTTGTCATGTTGTACAGCATTGCTGCGATATCTGCGCCTTTCTGCCTGACACATCCGACTTCAGCAAGGCCTTGGGTCACTGACCCTATATGGGATGGGACAGCCAACTCCATCCCATAACCTCCTTAGTCGCCTTTTACGACATGCGTGGAAGGTTAACAGTGTTGCTATTCTTTGCTCCCCTTTCGGGCCCCGGCAACACACAGGCGTGCATTGTTCAATTGTCTGACTGAAGCAGTGCTGAGACTCAAACTCTGGACACTGCAGGCAATGTAGAGGGGGGAGGGGGGCAGCACTAGCAGGTTACATTTGTTCATTGCTGAGCTTTGACATCTTCATGCTTCCTACATACTGACGTAGGTGACACAACGCTGGCAGGTTTCATTTGAACATGCACCATATAAAATATGCCAACTGGTGAGTGTCAATAACACATTTCTGTTTTCAGTTTGGTCTCTTACAGTGAGTCAAGGACACCACATCTGGAGAGCAGTGTCCCCATACATAATTTTCTTCCTGTCATTGTATGTTTCTTGTGTGCAATGTAATTTGCTCTATATTGTGTCTAGTATGCTCATTCCTCACATTACAGCCGTATACAAATGTCCTCATGTGTAGTAACTGGGACCTCAATTTCTAGTCCTGGGTGCAAAGAATAGGGGCACTGTCATCTTTCCAGGCATGTCAAAGGAGACAACTAAGGAAAGTCGGAGGATATGCGGTTAACCTTTCACCTATGAAAAAAAAGTCATTGTTACTATGTTTTGTCTCATTTTATTTTTGTGTGTCCTTTGTCTTATGGTCCCGATGGATGACAATGAGATAAAAACCAACAGACATTGCACCTTTGTCCTTTTGTGGCAGACTCTTAAGTGGTGGGAAATGCTAGATGTGACATCACTCCAGATGGGTCAACAGATTTGATAGAATGAAGAAGTAGTCGGAGTACATTAGATGAATTAATTATATTACTCTCCTGGCAGGACATGATGATTTTGGGATACTGCACACTGATATACCTTCGAGACTAAGCATGCATCCATAACCCCCTTAACACAATCGTGCCATTGAGAAACACTATATATGAGTTTGGGTGTTATTCAACTTAGGGGGACCTGTGGTTTTGTCAGAAGTGCTATGGGATTTCATGAGCTACCTGCTCACATGTAAAGGGATTACTTCATCACTCGCCGAAGACAGATGTGTCAGTCCACTGGTGCAAATAATACAGCGACAAAACGCATTTCCATTCTCTGGACTACATCCTGCTGGAAATCTAGTAGGACCATTCTCCTACTACAAAGGAGACCCAGCGGGAGTTTGAGAATGAAGAAAGACTTCATCATAACCGCATCACTTACTATGTATGATGTATTTCATGACATCAAATGGTTATAACTTTTACCTTAATTCACAGTCCTACATTATGGAAATACACCAGGGACAACATGGCAGACTGCAGAAGCCATGCAAGTACACATTGGAACTGGCGAAGGAGACACATCAACTACAGAGGCAGGAAGTAAGTTTTGCACTTGAAAATTAATGCACTTATAAACAACCTATGACTTAGTAGGTGGCTTCCACATTTTTTTTAGTAGTTATACATTGTTAGATGTGCTGTCACTGCGGATGGATCAACAAATCAGACAGAAGAACGATGAGACAGTTGTCCCAGATGTGCATATTGTGCCCTAAGTATGCATCCATAAGCCCCCCTTACACATCCATGCCTTTGAGAATTTACATGGGAGTCCTGATTTCATCAGTTACACAATGTGAGAACCACCTTTGCTTGATCCGAAAGACTGTGGGCTGTCAAGAGATACCTGCTCATAGCAAAAGGGATTATTTCATCATTAACTGAAAGAACTTGTTTTCAGTGATAGCTTTTATACTCATAATCTATTGTCTTTTCTCTGTAAAGTCAAGGTTTTTGTGTTGCTAAGTGTCATTTAGACAATTCTTTGTAGCTTGCATCTGTGTATATATTAAGTAACAATGCGAAGTCATTCACACAATCTAGGTTTCCGAATTGCTTCATCGTAGTTCATTGTGTATATTTGTATGTGTTTCCGTGATCTGAATGGGTAAATCCTTAACTGTAAGCTGCTGTGCAGTCGCAAGAGGTGACTGAGGAAAGTTGGGTGTGTGGTTGTGCACCCCATTCGTGTGGTCACAAGAGGTGACTGAGAAGAGTTTGGTGTGGGACTGTGTACCCCATATTGTTAAAATTCACATTGATCCAAAAATATGTTGAATATAGAAGTGTCAGGTCAAATGAGGCTGACACTGCAGATTGAATCCTGTTTATTGGTATGGTAAGTCCCATGGTAGCAACCTGCTATTGGGGGATGAAGATAACTCTCCATGTACTAAGCTGCAGCAACTATTAATTGAGGTTGCCAGTTCCTAAATCATGCATCAGATACCCATTTACAGCTGGGTCGACTGAAGGAGCAAGAAATCACGTCCCTGATTTGTGTGTCCTGACATGGTTATCAACCTGGCATGCTGTAACCCAGTGATAGTAATTAAGTTTAATGTCAATTAGGCTACTGTGCTCTGGTAGCAGTGTGGAAACATACACAAAGTAGGATTGTGTGGAAACATACACAAAGTAGGATTGTGTGGAAACATACACAAAGTAGGATTGTGTGAAAACATACACAAAGTAGGTTGTGTGGAAACATACACAAAGTAGGATTGTGTGAAAACATACACAAAGTAGGATTGTGTGAAAACATACACAAAGTAGGATTGTGTGGAAACATACACAAAGTAGGATTGTGTGGAAACATACACAAAGTAGGATTGTGTGGAAACATACACAAAGTAGGATTGTAGACTGCATACATATAGGGATGATTGTTTGTGTATCATTTGTTCTCCAACTACTGCTAGATATCTTGTAGCAGGAACAAAATGATCCTGCTAGATTTTCAGAATAATATAGTCCAGAAAGCAGAGATGCATTCTTTTGACATTGTATTTGCAGCATTTGCACTGCATGAAAGTTTGTCTAGTGTAACGAGTACTTGAATGTGTTTACTAGTTCTGTAGAATAGTATATGATCATACACATAGCACTAGTATGCCAGTCGGTTTTATTTGCAAATATGTTTATATTGTACTGCATGCTGGAAACTAAATTAGAGGTTATGCATGATCAAAATTGCTTCAATTTTGCTGCTGATTATGTCAGTCGACTTGATCACAGATGATGATTCTTCTAAAATGGTTATATCCATTATATAATGTTATATCCACAAATGTATGGATTTTACATAATTATCTTAGAAGGTAATTAAGGTTGCAGTAAAACTTTATAACCAATAAGATACACGGAGCACAAGCTAGTTGGTTTTACCGTTGATAAACGGACACGAACAAATTTAGATGACAGTATACAAAACTAAATTAATTTTTTAATCATAGGGTCTTTCTCAAGATAATACAGAGAAAGGACGAAAAAATATACATATAATGGTAAAATCACAACAAAGACTAGACTGCAAACATTTAGGCAAAAAAAATAAAAATTCCTAGATAACGATGAAATACACACACAAATATCCGACATACTATCATTTCAAATACCAATTGTAGAGATGTAAATTAAAAATATGGTGAAATGAGAATAAAATAATACATGACAAAACAAATAGAATGGGGAAAAAAATAGGAATTTCAACACAAGATGACACTCTCACACACCAACCACAATCTGAATAAATGATTAGTTTGTGTTAAGACCAAATGGCTTAAGGATTCCATACTGCAATATGTCATCTGTGGAGCAAGATTTGATTGCAGGAACCTGGATGTCAAAGATGATTAGTAACATGGTAATGCATAGCAACAGTATTAGGAGGTTATGGGATGGAGTTGGCTGTCCCTTCCCATATAGGGTCAGTGACCCACAGCCAAAGGCGCAGATATCGCAGCAATGCTATATACCATGACACAACGCATTCCGATCTCCGGACTACATCCTGCTAATCTGCAGGAGTTTGAGAACGAACGCAGAAGAAGAAGTATTAGGATATCTATGGTTAATGGTGTGAAAAATTATTACTGAATATATTCCAACTTAGTTTTCTATGAACCACAGTAGCTTAGTGGTAGAGTGCTGTCGTCCCCATCAGGTAATACAAGGTTCCATTTCAACTGGAAATATTTGTATACTCGTGCATGGTCATGTTATTGTTAGTTACTCATCACCTGCCGCAGATGGATTAATCTGATCTAGATGTGACATCGCTGGCAGTGATATTATCTATAATAGACAGTGACCTGTTATAATAATATTGTGTTATCTTTACAACTACAGAAGCATGTTTCTATTGAAGTGCCAGCATCATGAGATATTGGAGGAGATATGGTTATCATATTTGGGGTGAATCTCTGCTCTTGCACTTTACTGATAGGGCTCCATTAAATTTTCGTTTCTTACCTCTGCTGTTGAAGTTTATTCTAGTCTGTAATATTAAACCCATTAACAGTAAACTGTTTGGTTCAATACGGTTAGAAGTACCTACATTCTGACTTATTAATATTATGCGCATACCTAGGAAGCAATTTAGCAACATACGGTAAGAGTAGCAAAGAAATGCACAATAGATGCAGTAAAGCATACCAAGCCCTAGAGCAAATGACACCAATCTTCAGAAGCTAAAATGTAGATTTAAACACCAAAATAACACTATTCAAAATTATTATTATGTCATCGCTGTGCTACCAATGCCAAACATGGACAACGACAGCACAAGACAAACGTAAACTTGTGACAGTTGAAATGGCATGCTTACACAGAATCCTATGAATATCGCTAAGAGACAGAAGAATTATGACATTAGACAAAGAACTGGTACCACCCCAATCTTGGAATATATTAAAAAAACAGATCAAATGGTCTGCACACATCAACAAACTACCATAATCTATGCTACACAAATACAGTGAAGGCAGATCTAGAGGCCGACCACGAAAACTATGGACCACCGAAATAAAAGATGATGTAAACAGGAAATTTCTATCAGTTCTCTACAACCAGTTATTCCTTCTCTGATATGTGGATTCTGTGGCAGGGATTGCTCATGTGGCACGGATCAGAGGGTTTCATAATGTATTCGCTGCCCATCACAATTTCCGTCTTAGGTTTTTTTTTCTGTACACGAATCCCGTTGTATCCATGTTGCCATGACCCAAAATGGGAGTAAAGAATAGCATCAATGTTTACCGCCCATGTATGCCGTTGGAGGTTATTACGGAGGTTATGCCGTAGAGTTGGCATACATATTGAAAGTGATGCTGAAGTCAGATTTGTCATATCGAAAGGCACAGATATCGCAGCAATGTTGTAAACCATTATACAAATCATGTTCAATTCTCCATACTACTTCCTGTTAATCTGCAAGAGTTTGAGATAATGAACGCAGAAGAAGGCAGGTGAAGAATCCAAATCAGTTAGTAATTGTAGGCTATAACCGAACAGAAGATTGATCTATGCAACTATTTGGTGAATGTGAATGCATGGCTATATGCACAACTAACCTGACATGGTATATAGTGACAGACCTATCTCCTAAATCTCTCTGCCATGGATGGTTTTGCATGTGTGCTCCCAACGATTCAAATCAGGTTTCCTAATGATTAAAACCCCGTCTATTTATGTTTGAAATGCTCATCAATCATGTCTCTTTCTAATTAAAATTCGGTTATTGCTAATTGGCGTGCTACAGAGCGCGTCTGTGGCGGGCAAATGTTTCAGGTTCTGCCGCAGACAATTGTGCATTCAGACCTTTCTGAAAGAAATGGCAAACTGCTGAACATATTTGTATTACTTAGAAAATCACTACAGCCACGTTGCTAATTGTTTGCAATTGAGTTTAATGCTATATACATGCTGCGCTTGGGTACACAGAAAAACCTGACAAGCAAATACTCACCGTAGTAAAGACCTGTGTAGAAAGTAAACAAAACTTCATTCGTTACGTTTATGATTATTGTCGTGATTTTCGTTGGACAATTTTTAAATACTTAGAAAAAAAATTAAGATCGACCAACGAAATGTACGGAAATAATCAAAACTCAGCCTTCTAGGTCATGTTTACTTTTGTACACGTCTTTACTGGAAACCTCCGTGCACTCCTTCACGTGACAGCGTGCAGTAAGGAAAGTGTTTATTACTGCACTCTGTTATGACTAAGCAGATATTCATGTTGCCTCGTCTTGTCAAAGTGAACACATTTGTCAATACCTTTTCTATTTTGTCACGTTATTGCTATGTAGGTAGCGCAGCAGTAAAACTGGCAACCAATATGGGTAGTTATATGTTAGATTGTGTATTTGAGGTGCTGATGTCATTATGTTGAGGTCATGACCCCTCTGACCTCTGTATCAGTTCATACCGTAATATTACATGCTTCTATATAGGTGACCTCCGTTTATAGTAACGGGCATTCATATTGTACACTTCAATATTCATATGTGCCCGTGTGTCTCGAATACACACGTGTAGATAGAAACTGATGTAGTGTGTTCAGGATTCGGCAAATTTTGTCCACTCTTATGTACAAGTTCTGTGTTGTTTATATTTTGCTCTGATGTGTAGAGGCCATATAAGATAAAAAGCGCACAATATTCTCAGTCATATTTCTTCACATTGGTTGCATTTCTTCTATATTCTTTCTGAAACTCATGCAGATTTGCTGGATTATGCCTGGAGAATGGAGTTTGTTTTCTGTCATGACTTGATCGCTTGGTCATCGCATAGCTTGAATGCGATGCTTACGCCTGTCGGCTTTACAAGCAGACTTCAGGATGTCGGCTTTACAATCAGACTTCAGTATGGCTTTAGGGTCCGTTAAGTAATAGGACAGTCAACTCATTCTGAAAAAAACAACGTACATAGGCCTATACCTTTTTAGTCACCGTACGACTTGCATAGTAGGTCACCGTGTTGCTATTATTGACTCTAAGGATCGGTGACACGCTGGAAGGTATTCAATTCCGACAAAGATCAACAAAGCCGACACAGCTTTGAACTGTGTCTTTCATGCACGGTTTGCTGTCTGTCCATTGTTTTATTTTTTTTTGGGGGGGGGGGGGTCAGAAGTGGCAGTAAAGGGTGAAGTTTCCCTTATTCACTGTACCAAGGAATATAATTTTAGACCAGTTTTTATTTAAATTGATCAACGAATGATTCGAAGCATTACGCCCACAACTTTTCCTTTTTCAAATTTGTTACACATTTTAAAAAAAAATGTTGGTACATTTTCTTTTCGATTGTTCTGTAACTCCCGTGGGGTCTCTCTTGTAGCAAGATGTTCCTACTAAATTTCCAGCAGGACGAAGTCAGTCTAGAGAACGGAAATGCACTGTCACCGTTTCATTTTTCACAATGGCAAGCAAAAAAAAAAATACAACCCCGACTTCGACATTGGTAACTAAACACGTTAAGTATTTTTTCCACACTTGCACAGAACGTTGGGTGTCCATATCGTTAGTAGTATGTCAGCCGTACGAGGGAACGTGCTCTCGTACGTACACACTGGCCATCATGCTGAATATTGATATTTCAGAAAAAAGATGATTATCATCTTCTTCTTAATTCTCCAGTCGAAGTCTGATTTTGATGTGAATTCCTTTAATGAACTGGGCTATGGTCACAAGCTCCGAGGTAGAGTTTGTCCGTCAGAGCTGTTTCAGATGTCCATAGTTTTCTTCTCGTGGTGTGGTAGAGTGTTGCTACTCTTTGCTCGCCCTTTTTGGCACTGGCATCACACAGGAGTAGCCTTGATTGTATACCTTGTCCCTTCTTATTACTTCAATAGAGGGAGGAGGGGCTTATTATACTCGACTCTCTCTCTCTCTCTCTCTCTCTCTCTCTCCCTCCCTCGGCGTAGAAGAACTCTGTCGAGAACATCACTCAGAACATTAACCAGTGAGAATTTCTGGGACATGTGAATAAATGTACTTACAAACACGGACTAAATATGAACAAAATGTACTTACAAACACGGCCTAAATATGAATAAATGTACTTACACTGACTAAATATGAACAAAATGTGCTTACAAACACGGCCTAAATATGAACAAATGTCTTACAAACACAGCCTAAATATGAACAAAATGTACTTACAAACACTGCCTAAATATGAACAAATGTCTTACAAACACAGCCTAAATATGAACATAATGTACTTACATGGACTAAATATGAATAAATGTACTTGCAAACACAGCCTAAATATGAACAAAATGTACTTACAAACACAGCCTAAATATGAACTAAATGTACTTACAAACACAGCCTAAATATGAACAAAATGTACTTCCAAAGACGGACTAAATATGAATAAATGTACTTGCAAACACAGCCTAAATATGAACAAAATGTACTTACAAACACAGCCTAAATATGAACAAAATGTACTTACAAACACAGCCTAAATATGAACAAAATGTACTTACAAACACAGCCTAAATATGAACTAAATGTACTTACAAACACGGCCTATATATGAACAAATGTACTTACAAACATGGCCTGAATATGAACAAATGTACTTACAAACACGGTCTAAATATGAACAAATGTACTTAACAAACACGGCCTGAATATGAACAAATGTACTTACAAACACGGTCTAAATATGAACAAATGTACTTACAAACACGGTCTAAATATGAACAAATGTACTTAACAAACACGGCCTGAATATGAACAAATGTACTTACAAACACGGTCTAAATATGAACAAATGTACTTAACAAACACGGCCTGAATGTGAACAAATGTACTTAACAAACACGACCTAAATATGAAACCCAATTTCATGACCCAAATGTCCTGAGCTGTGTAAGTCACAGAGACCGTATCGCATATACATATGCTAAGACAAGTCGACCGTGCATCCTTTTTTTTTTTTTTGAATACACAGTACACACCTCACTCCCTTTCCCCTATCATCGTTGATAGTAGCACTTGTTTCGGTTTGTATAACTAAGTTTGAATTTTAAAAGGAACTCATAATCTCACGAGCACGTCTAGCTCGCATGGCGCGAGCACGTATTTAAGAGCAGCAAGGTGCTCAACGAGCACTAGATTTAGGACGCCTGATATACGTGTATGTACAATAATTAAGACCCTTGTGATGACTCAGTGTGTCGTCCGTAAGTGTGTAGCGAGAACATGTTGCTTATACCAGGGATCGGCAACATATGGCACGCGTGCCACACTTGGCACGCCAAGCAATTTCAAATGGCACACAGACTTCCCGTTTCCTGTATAAAGTTGATTATAAATCGATTAGCGGGGTTTCCTCGCTTATTTCGGCACTTGGGCGTAGCAAGGTACCAGCTATAGACTTATCCAGACTTGTTACATATTATACATATTTACATATTATTGAATATCGCTATATATTAATTAATTAAAATATATGGTAAAATAAGAATATTGGCATCGACTTGAATAAAAATGACGTGTGATGTTGGCACTCTAAATAATTGAAACCTTAAGTTGGCACACAGTTAGCAAAAGGTTGCCGACCCCTGGCTTATACCATCAGTTGTGTTCTGTTACAGAAAAATTGTACTTACTGCGCAAAACTTTGTACTTACTTGTTCTGTTATAGTCCGTGTCATTGACTGACAGAAGTATTTGCTGCAGATGCAAGACCTAAAGTATATTTAAATATAACTGAGTAGTCATCCACTGTGTGTGTGAATGAGAGAGAAGCAGCCGTGGGAACCTAGCGGTTATTGCATTGGCTTTCCTAATCTGGTGATACAGTGCAATTTGTAAAATATTTGTTGTAATTTTGTTGTTCGTCCATCATAATTTATGATAACTTGTTTCACCCACTTCTTGAAATTCACTTTGAGTGGTGTCCCTTGTCTGAGTTTGTAGATGACTAAACCCCATGCTGGCCCTAAAGATCTTTGCACAGGATGTCCATAGGATGATCATTTTGGATGGTGTTTGGTCTCCACTCTATATTGGACCTTACAAGTTCAATTTGTGTTTTACTATGTGTTACTGATTAACAAAACTTCATTACTCTGTTCCCGTTGCGCCTGTTCTTCTTCTTCAGCGTTCATTCTCAAACTCCCGCTGGATCTCTAGCAGGGCAATGGTCGTATTAGATTTCCAGCAGAATGTAGTCCAGAGAATGGAAATGCGTTGTGTCGCCGTTTTATTTGCGCCAATGGCCCGGCACATCCGTCTTCGGCGGGGCACATGTTCGATTTCAGTTTTGCTGCAGGTAGTGATATTATAGTCTTTATGAATAATCGACTTGCTGTTTTGGCCTGGATAGGTAAGGGTGGATACTATTTAAAGTTGGATATCCAAAGATAAACAGCTCAGATGAAACATCTGTGGCAAAGGGCAAACATAAAAGTTACAACTACTGTATCTAACATTCGAAACGTGGGACATGGTCATGACAATTTGTCACACTGATAACTCACATCACACAAACATCGACGTTTCTACCAAAAGGTCTTTATCAAGAACACAACATAACCACGACGAGTAAGAAACGGCACTGTCCACATTCACGTCATAATATCAAGACAAGTCCGAACGAGTACAAATGATGAAACTTGAAGAATGGAGATGAAACAAAACCAAACAGAAAGTTGACAGAATATCAAGGGATATTGACGAAACAAACAGAAAAATAACATAAGATATGTACATAAATGAATGGAGATGTTAATCCTCAAGGGCTGTGTTGTGCCAAATTTACGGATATACCGGTTATCATGTGCATATCGAGTCATGTCATTGGAGGACCACCACGATTTAATGGCCGACCACAACCTGGACATCATGGCACATTTCCTTTTCTTTATTTCTCCCCCCCCCCCCATGATCGGTACCGTTGATGTGATAAGCAACAGGAGTCCAGACGTGTGCTTGCTGGAGTGTAATTTTGATGTATTTATTACCTATTATTAGTTACTGTATCTAGGAGCCCCACCGAAGACGGATGTGTCGGGCCATTGGCGCATATAAGGCGGTGACAGCACTAATTTCCATTCTGTGGACTACATCCTGCTGGAAATCTAGCAGGACCATGGTCCTGTTGTAAGGGAAATCCAGCGGGAGTTTGAGAATGAACGCTGAAAAAAGTAGAAGCTATATGTTTCCAGTGGCAACTTACGGACAGTAATGGATAATACCATCATTTGAAATGAAATGTTTGAAAACGGTACTAAACATTTGTTTAATGGACGGAGACGATCCATCGCAGTCTAGCAGGACCACATTACTGCCCAAACAATCACTTGTACTGAAGTTGTAGATACCAGGCTGGGAGGCGCACCAGCAACCATGGTATCACCCAACACGAGAAGATGGCATGCTTCCCAACACATACTTGATGTGTAGACAAGTTACAAGTCCAACCAGAAGAATACATCCGGGGAAACAACTCAACATGGAAGATGATTGACTCATATATTTTTGGAACATGTGAGAAGATGCACTGAGAAAGATAATCATGGAAAGAGTCCAGGTAGGAAAACAAGATGCCGTCAAAACGTCGATGGACATAGATTATCACGACCTGTTGACCACAGCTGGAAGAAGCTGTACAGCTTGCACATAAGCTATAGGCGTACAGAGTTGCAGTGAGTCCACCGTTCTACTAAGATCATGCCACATAAAAGAATACTGTATTTGGTCACGTTTACATTCTAAGACAGCCATATGGTGTTACCAGCGATGCCACAGTCGTAATGTTTTGATTTGGTGGGGTTTTTTGTTTTAAATCCTATAATTTTTTATTTTTAAAGACTATCTCAATCTGTAGCGATATTCCCATTTTTAAAAAAATTATCAAAAGTCCCGTGGAAACAATGGAATTGGACACGAAAATTGGCGGATAACTATTTTTATTGCATACTAGCTTCCTTTGCTGAAGGCATGCATGTCTCAGGTCCTGACCATATTGTCATGCATAATATAGTCGGATGTTTTATTTTTCAGGTCGATCTTAAATAGAATTTCAAAAATGTCAGTGGTAACAGTGGCTGTTACATATTCGCATCGATTACTATCCTTGCTGTAGCCCATCATTTAAAACTTTAAAATCGGACGTTGATTTGTGTTGGAGATAACACAATCGCTTTCTTAAGAACATGTTCTGTAAAGCTCTTGTGACAATGCTGGCACATTCAGTACTTATTGATGTTTACCGCAATGCGTATGACTAAAACGATATCTTTTGAGCAAACATGACTGAACTAGATTATGCCAGAACGCAAAAAATTGTGGTACCTTCGTACGCGAAACTCGGCGAGTCATGTGTGTCAGTGGGTTAATGTGTGCCGTGTGAGTTGAATATTTTGCAGAAAAATTGGTTCAGATGCACGTTCTCGAATATATGGCAGGTGTGTGTGATAACTCAGATGTGATACGGATATATCTGGAGAAGTTGTGGAATCTACAAGTGTGTCAATAGTTCATGAAGTTATGATGCCCTGTATGTCAAAACTCTGTGTGTTTGTGTGTAGTTTAACCTCTTGTCCTCTGACTTCGAGGTCAAATGGAAGTGAAGAAATTCAGAACTAATCGTATCGGGTCAAGTTAAGAAGAAATAGGTCAGCAAACAGGCTGAACAAGGCACGTTGCCAATAACTACTCCTGTTCTGTATGTAGTTCACATAATTCAACTCTTTTTATTCTGCTCTTCCAGTGTTCTGCATCGCCTTGCATTGTTAGTACAGTAATTTCTGTACACATTAGATCAACTGGTTCCATACTTTCTATTTTATCGACAATATCTGGTCGGCTGTGTCAACATCACCACTATTGAATGTATTGATCTGGCCGAATACATTTGGCATGTTTGTACTTATATCATCTTAGGTCGATCTTACCCGTGTATGCGCGCGTGCGTGCGTGCGTGTAAACCGCAGAGACTCAGTGGGCTTTGCTTGTTACATATCTAGCATTTTTTTTATAAACAAATATATTTATCTGATCAGCCCGTATTTTCAAATTCTTGTTGATTGGGGGGGGGGGGGGTATAGTCCGGAAAACAAATGCACTGTATCGTGGTTTGCAGTTTGACCGTGACAGCGTCACCTTTCATTCGATAAATTCTACTTGATCTACTTAAGCATTGGAGTTACATTACATTTCTACAGCATGTGCAATTAACCATCGTTTAGTCTCCTTTTACGACATCCATTGCAGTAATACGGAATCATGGGGACATGATACCATGGGTTGTGTTGCGTAGAGGGAAAATATCAGGAATGGTGGAAAGACAAAACGCCTGTGTGTTGTCGGGGCCCGAAAGGGGAGCAAAGAATAGCAACACTGTTTACCTTCCATGCATGTCATACGAGGCGACTAAGGAGGTTATGGGATGGAGTTGGCTGTCCCATCCCATATAGGGTCAGTGACCCAAAGCCATGCTGAAGTCGGATGTGTCAGGCCGAAAGGCGCAGATATCACAGCCATGCTGTAAACCATGACACAACGCATTCCATTCTCCGGACTACATCCTGTTGATCTGCAGGAGTATGAGAATGAACGCAGAAGAAGAAGGAAAGACAAAAGATAAAGTAATCGCATGTCTTAAAAGAAACAACAGCACACAATGGTTCAAGTGGGACTGTGATCGTTACACATACTGTGAATCTTGTGGCTCACAAAAGACAACGATTGGTTTTCACACGCTTTATTCTTGATTAGGAACAACATCTGTGGCTGATGACTTTTTGAAGGCGTTGAAAATTCCTGTTTCTCTTCGTAATATAGCCACGATTGGCTTAGAGACTTCATTGAAGTTGATGGACCTATAGATTTAGCTGATAACATTAGTGAGTTAGACATGTTTCATCTGTTTGTTACAGATGATATTCTGAACATGTTGGTGACTGAAACTAATCGTTACGCTAAGCAGGTTAGGGAATCGAAGGGACAGTATGCTGGCGATGCATCTCATGTGAAGTTGTGAAAGGAAGTCACAGCTGATGAGATAAGAGCCTTTGTTGCTTTGGTGCTCTTGATGGGACTGACCAAATGTTCCTCCTATGATTTATATTGGTGTAGTGATGGTCTCCTCGAGATGCCTGGGTTCAGGAATGTCATGAGGAGGGACAGAGTTTTAGCTATGCTTTCCTTCCTGCACCTTGTGGACAACACAAAAGCTGTTCCACGAGGGCAACCTGGCCACAGCAAGGCGTTCAAGATACAATCATTTGTTGACTAACTTCTTCCTCTGTTTCAACAATAATATGGTCTTTCCAAAGAAATCAGCTTCAGTGAAAGCATGATAGCTTTCAAGAGTAGAACTAGTCTTATGCAGTACACACACAAGAAACCTTCAAAGTGGGGTATAAAGGCTTGGGCACTGGCTGACTCGAAGACTAGTTATCTCTGAAACTAGAAGCTGTACCTTGGGAAAGAGGACAATGTTGACTGAACCAAGGGATTGGCTGACTATGTTGTGAGTCATTTGTTAGCCTCAATGCACGATAAGGGCCATGTTGTCTACATGGACAATTTCTTTTCCTCTCCAGGCCTTTTCAAGGAGCTTGCTGAGAACCAGATATGCGCTTGCGGCACACTGTTTAAATCGCAAAGGGGTCCCCCATGCGATGAAGTCTGTAAAGCTTACGGCTGGTGACCCACTTCGCACTGCTAGAGATGGCAACATTCTCTACAGGGCATGGTATGACAAGAGGCAAGTTAATTTGATGTCTGCACACGATGTGCAGACCTTCAATAGGAAAGTCGGTTCCAAGCGTCATGATGGTAATGTGTGGAACGTGGTGAAACCATGCGCTATACCTGTCATCGTGGCCAAGTAAAAGTGGACAAATTTCGCCTGCAGATCATTCATGGGCTTCTTGATGGTTGCCAGTCTAGACCTTCTTCCTGTAGCAGAAGAACAACCACCATCCCACCTTATAGGGTGATAGGACTAACACACTTAATTGCTATCAATCCTAAACGGTTGCTCAGTGGCAAGTCATCAACTCTTGACTGTGGTCTGTTCAGACCAGTCAACGAAGCGCCACCAGACTCTATACATGTGCACAGTGTGTAAGGTCGCTATGTGCCCATATCCCTTCTTCAATAGATACTACACATTAGTAAATTTTAAAATTGAATGTACGTCTGAGCTGCACAGCCAGTAGGTGTACTCAGAGCTGCACGGCAGTGGGTAAGTCATTTATATTTGGTTGTTCACTGTGA
The DNA here is from genome assembly GCA_034231615.1 of Meghimatium bilineatum. Taxonomy (NCBI): domain Eukaryota; kingdom Metazoa; phylum Mollusca; class Gastropoda; order Stylommatophora; family Philomycidae; genus Meghimatium; species Meghimatium bilineatum. The sequence continues at coordinate 2,112,716 of CM067313.1, read as the reverse complement.
ATTTGTTCTAGTTTTGAGGTATTACCCAACCTTTGTAGTGTGACTGGACATGCACAGAATGTTGCATGAGAAATGGTATTTACAATTAGGGTTAGACTTGGAATTAGTATTTATAATAAAGGCAAATTATTAATTAGGGTTAGTATTAGAATTAGTATGTAGAATTACGACATTAGTGGTTCAATTAGGGGCCTCTCTCAGTGAGTAGTGCGCATCTATCGATATGGTTGATCATGGTTGCAGAGACGGCGCTTAATGAATGCAAATCCAAAATATAGCCATAGACAAGGGCTATTTAACTATATTTACTCTGGGGCCAAAATGTAGAAAATGGGGATCATTACGGGCCAGATTTATAAAAAACACATTGAATGATTTTATACATTTAGTTTTCTTATAACTTTATTTCACTGTTTTAGCAATGATCTGCGGGCCACTTGCTAGGCCTCAGCGGGCCGGATTTGGTCCGCCAATTGAATATCCCTGCCATAGACCATGAAGAAAGTAACACGCTTTTGCTCTGTAGTCTCCAGGTGGACCGCAGACAAAGCTGGTTTTTTTTCCAAATTACGCAGTTAAAAACACTTTATGAAGTAACACTTTAACATGAAGATAAACACACACAAAAAATCTTGTAATGTCAATCGCGAAAACAGAAGCACCACTATTCTCATCGATCACCAACTTAAACAGGTGAAAGAATTAACATCTTGGAAGCATATCAAATAGGAAAAACACAAAATAAATTAAACATAGATGCAACATAGCATACCAGATCTTATGGCAGATGTCTCCTATTTTCAGAAACAAAAGATGTGAACATGAACACCAAAACTGCACTATATATAAAAGATCATCATAACATCACTATGCTACCAATGTCAAATGTGGACATTCACAACAGAAACCACAAGAAAACTTGTTACAGCAGAAATGAGTTGCATATGTGTAGAATCCTCGGAGTAACAATGAGAGATAAAATCAGAAACAAAAACATCAGAAGACTAACAAACACAGTGCCAATTCTGGATTACATCAGAAGACAACGGATTAAGTGGTTTTAACGTTTCCAGGCTACCATCAGACAGTACTTCTCAACAAGCATTACTATAAAGACACGATGGAAAGAAGGCCAGGGGCAGACCATGCAAATGATGGATTACAGAATTATAGGAGTCAACGAAAACAAATATAATGAAAAACACAACAAAAATTCATCTCCAGAAAACTCTTCCTACCCCTCACACACTTCAAGACACAAATGGGTATAAGATTTTTTTGTTTTAAAAATTACACACACAAAAATCTCCAACCAAGAACACTTAATATGTTTGTACAAACACATTGTATGTTTGTACATAAAGAGTGCTTTGTTTCTATCTGAACTTTTCGAAGTTCTGACCTTCATTACTCACAAAATATCAGGAGTTGGTGGTGTGTCAAAATGTGCACAATCAGTGTGTGCTGTGAAACTTGTAAAGTTCATTGTGTACACACCTGTAGCCTGCTGTTATCCCGTTTAATGACGTCAGCAGTATTTATGTTTTTGTCTACTCCTTGCTAACTTTAAACAAATATACTCACCTTAAAATTTTCCATTAACCATCTCTCAAATTGGCATATACTGTAATGTCATATCACTGATGCTGTTTATTTTTTTCCTGGTTATTTCTTTATCTCTTGTAATGACTTTTATTCTTTCTCCTGTAGTGACTTGTAGTCTTTCCTTATCTCCTGTAAATGATGTGTATTCTGCCTTGATGTCCTGTAAATGATGTGTATTCTGCCTTGATCTCCTGTAAATGATGTGTATTCTGCTTTGATGTCCTGTAAATGATGTGTATTCTGCCTTGATCTCCTGTAAATGATGTGTATTCTGCTTTGATGTCCTGTAAATGATGTGTATTCTGCCTTTATCTCCTGTAAATGATGTGTATTCTGCCCTGATGTCCTGTAAATGATGTGTATTCTGCCTTTATCTCCTGTAAATGATGTGTATTCTGCCTTTATCTCCTGTAAATGATGTGTATTCTGCCTTTATCTCCTGTAAATGATGTGTATTCTGCCTTTATCTCCTGTAAATGATGCATATTCTGTCCGTATCTCCTGTAAATGACTTGTATACTGTCCTGATCTCCTGTAAATGACTTGTATACTGTCCTGATCTCCTGTAAATGACTTGTATACTGTCCTGATCTCCTGTAAATGACTTGTATACTGTCCTGATCTCCTGTAAATGACTTGTATACTGTCCTTAATTGTGACATTATTTTATGACCAGCTCTGATATTTTATGACCAGCTCTGAATGATGTTGAAAGAGTGCAGTGTTGTAAATATGACTTCCATAGTGACTATTTTCCCTTTTTTTAAATTTTTTTTAGCTAGCCACATTTTTAAAAAAAACAAAAGCTAGGTGCTTCATTTTTTTTTGGTTGGAATCTAAAGACATTTTGAGAGAGGCATAAATGGCAATAGCAACCCTATAGTTTGTTGTTTCTGAATACAAAATGTCACACCACTTACCCAGTGCAGAATTTACCTACAAGCTATAGCTTAGGGCTCCCACTTACTTTTGGGAGCCCCCAACAAATCATATCCGAAAATCATATTTGGCAATGACATATATCTGGACATATGCCGGGCCCCATATCTCAAATAGCTTAGGGCCTTATCAAGTCTAAATCCGGCCCTCTACTTATCTATGTGCTTGGAAGAGTGCTTCTCCCTCCAAGACCCAGATAAATGGAACACCCTATAAGGAACAAAACCACAACTCACAAATATGTGTATTGGGTGAAAGCATGCGGACCACTGGATCAACAACCAACCAACCGTATCTCATGTAATGACTTATATTATTTATTACCTCTCCTATTTATTTGCCTCTTGTTTGATAGCGCTTAGTGCTAGTCCAGATCATGGATCAATTAACCAAGATCTACTAATCTACCTAACTGAGCAAGCATTGGCTTGATACTCACTGACATCAAATGAAGTATTTCCTTCAGCTGCTGGGAGAGAATCAATACTTTGATAAAAGTCACATCAAATATCTGTTCAGGGTAGAAAACTACCTCACGTGACATTCCACCTTACAGAATCATTGAATAAATGGTTACCTTAGACATCTCCGGAAAACCTCTTAGAAATGTGTTTTGAATTCAAACAATTTAATTGCTGTATAAAAACAGTATTGTTGACGGCAACTTTCATCAACCCAGTTCCCGTTATCAATAACTGTCAAACATTTTCAGACTTTGCTGCTGATTGTTCATGTAATTTATGGATATCCATTTGTCAGTTTGGAGTGAATTGTTTGGTTTCAGTGCATGCATGTCCTATATATAAGAAACATTGCTGTAACTATTATTTAATAATTGGGTAGTGTGAATACATTAAATCGTAGTGCCAGTATGATGTGCATGATCGGCTTTCATAACCAGCAGAATCCTTGTGTTATATACAAACTGTTGAGATGTAAGTTGTCACCTTGCACAATCATTGAAACAAATGAGCCCATCATTGGTGTTTACAAGAAACATGAGCAGCACTTGGCTTGTGGATTTAGCTGCAGTTTGACAGCACTGAACACATTTGTTATACACAAATTATTCAGTTATATTGTTTTTTAAAGCTCTCAGTATTGCATGTTATTTTTAGGGAGTTGAAGTCAGGTGAATGTTCTTGTGTGATAAAGGCTGCATGTTCTTGCTGTCGCCACATCATGTACAGGGTGGGTTTTTAGAAAATTTATCCTCCAACAGAAACTACCAATCCTTACTATGTGTCTTCTTCTTCAGCGTTCACTCTCAAACTCCCACTGGATATCTCTTGTATCAGGACCATGGTCCTATTAGATTTCCAGAAGGATGTAGTCCAGAGAATAGAAATGCATTGTGTCACCATTTTATTTGCGCCAATGGCCGGACACATCTGTCTTCGGTGGACTTACTAGGTGTGAACCATGGACCTTAAGATGTGCGATGAGCACTTTGTGCCATGGGGACACATTCGCTTATATAGATCAGCACTCTGTGCCATGTGGACACATTCACTTATAGATCAGCACTCTGTGCCATGTGGACACATTCACTTATAGACAGCACTCTGTGCCATGTGGACACATTCACTTATATAGATCAGCACTGTGCCATGTGGACACATTCACTTATAGATCAGCACTGTGCCATGTGGACACATTCACTTATAGATCAGCACTCTGTGCCATGCGGACACATTCACTTATAGATCAGCTCTCTGTGCCATGCGGACACATTCACTTATAGATCAGCACTCTGTGCCATGCAGACACATTCACTTATATAGATCAGCACTCTGTGCCATGCGGACACATTCATGTATAAATTGTTGATTTTTGAACTTTCATACATCTTATTGGTAAAGACCACAATTTATTGTGGGAAAAGAGCATTACATAATCTCATAGAAATATTTTATTTTTGCCTAGTACTCTTAAAAGCAGTTTCCATTTTATTTTGTATTATAGTTTTTTGAATGTTTACAACTTTCAGGAGACAATATCCACTTGAAGATACTTGTGCCCAGTGTGGCAGCTGGGGCCATTATTGGCAAAGGGGGTGAGACTATTGCCCAAATACAGAAGGAAGCCGGTGCTAGGGTGAAAATGTCAAAAGCCAATGATTTTTATCCAGGTTAGTCATATATTTTATTTATATTTTAAAAACTGACCACTCTTGTAGCATGACAATACTCCTAGATTTTCAGCAGGATGTAGTTCAGAGGTCATTGTGCCTCATATTTTTTTGCTTCAGTAATACATTTACCACATCTGCTGAACAGTGAAAATCTGTAACCATATTCCTAGTAGACCAGCAGTATGAGTGAACAGGTTTCCCAGCTACTTGCCGGTCACCAACCTCAAAACTAGCCACAGTCATATATACTTGACCTATTTATCTCTGTTTGCGTGACTCTCGAACCACAGATACCCACAAGACAGCATTTAATTACCATCAAAGCTTACAATAGTTAAATACAGAAACAAATTAAACCAACAATTTTTTTAAAATTTAAATTTGGGATGGAAAAACTAGCCACATGTGTAACAATGAATCCCTTTATTTTGACCTGATTGCTTTGCATAAACGAATTGGTTTTTCTGTTGGTTCCTGCTGCTCAGTGCTACATACTTCTTATATAATTTTCAATGATTCAACATGTGACTTGAGATGATCTCTTCATCATGCCATTGCTGTACAGTGTTTACAAGTTGCTGTTTTGTTGTTGTGTATGTTCCATTTATCTCACCAAGAAGGAAGACTTCCTGACATCCAATGCTTCACACATAAAGATATGGTGGTCAAGATTTTCCTGATGGTGCATGCACAGCTGACATTTGATGTACCATTTGCATTTTTTCTGAAGTTCTTCTTGTGTATTTGTTCTCAAACCCCTGCAGGTTAGCAGGAGGCAGTCAGGAGAATAGAATGTGCTGTCATAGGTTACAGTTTTGCTGCAATATCTGTGCGTTTGGTATGACACATACAACTTGAGTATGGCCTATAGATCACTTTGAGCCTACATGGGGCGGCATTGCCAACTCTACCTCCAAACCTCCTTAGTTATCTCATGACATACATACATACCTTGCAGGTAATAGTGTCACTATTTTTTGCTCCCATTTCAGGCCTCTGCAACGCAGGACAAACACGTTAATTTTCCAGCATTTATTTGCAATCTGTTGCTCGGTTTTCCTGTACTTATCAATGACTGACTTTGTGAAATATAAAAGTGACAGAATGCTCTGTTGCTTTGTTTCAGGCACAACAGAACGCATATGTTTGATCATGGGTGCGCCTGATGCTGTGAGACAAGTCAACAGTTTCATCATGGAAAAGATTCGAGAGAAGCCGGAGTCCATCCCATCCACCCCTACAAAACCTGATGATGCCAAAAATAATTTTGAAAGGCATCGGCAGGTAATAGAGGTATTTCAGGATCCATTTTCATCCTCTTTTCATTCTCAGTTAGAATCTGTTTTTGGTTTGCATATTTATGTGTAGTTTCAAGTTAGTGCCGGTAATTAGAATGGAAAGTCACAAATTGATAATGCTGAACTATGAAAGAGACGTAATACATCCCAACACCAATGTTGTGTCAAAATTGAATTGTTGCATGCTTATGTAGTGAATAATTTTGCAAACCAAAAATGGATTGATCTTAAATCATCTTTCCTTTCTAGATTAAACTATTGGACATGACTTAGTTCTTATTAGCCATGCTCATTAAGACCCTATTGCCAGGAAACTTGTTCATTTTGATGCTCAATCTGAAAAAAGTATGTGACAGCAAGGCTTGATTCATGACATGAAAATACAAAAAACTTCTACAGGCACTTCAGTCACTAACATACTGTATGGATCACCAAGTCAACTTCAGAAGACCTGAACTTTTTTTAAGAATAACAACAACATGGAAGTACTGTTAGAGATATTCATAGCATGTCCAATTGTAGAAAAGTCTGTAAGGAGATGGTTATCCAGTGAACTAGTTTAGAACTTTCTTCCTATTGGAGGAAGTTTTGTGTTTGTATTTGTAATCAGACTTTGCTAAAGTAGGATGTATATAGATGTGAATCTTGCACAGTCACAAGTAAGTTGAAATATAAAACAATATAATTTTATTAATAATCTTATAGCAGGATACAGTGGATTCCCTCTATAGCGCATTCTTTTATAACATATCTCCCTATATAACATTTTTTTTAATTCCCAATTATATTTATTCTATATTGTGTGTACTGTATATAGCGAATTTCTGTTATTACATACATATTTTGTCGGGCTGTACCACGTTATAGTGGAATTCCACTACTATGGATGAAAATTATCACAAATAGTGCAATGGTGAAAGAGATTGATGTAGATTAGATCTGACTAAATGTCAAGGTTCTCTCCAAAAAGTTACAATATTTCTGTCATATCAAAAGAAATGGCAGCCTAGAAAATACAAAAGTGAGGGAGGTAATTGTACCAGGGTGGATGAATAAGAGGCATGCCCAAAAAAAGATGGAGACTTATGACACTCATAGAGGAAGGAACACGAACCCAAGATCTGCAAGCATTCTGAAGGAATATGGGTTATCTACATTGTGTCCTTGTTATGCTACTTAGCAATCAATTACATATATAATAATAAGTGGTTGGTTTGTGTTTTTTGTTAATGAAAAAACTTGGCATCATCTTCATCATTTCCTGGAGTCGTAGCAGTCGTTACTTACAGCCTTTCAAAGTTTCTGCAGATCTTTATTCTTCCTGCTCTGTGAATGTCATGTTCATGTGGTCTTTGATATCTTGTGTTCATCTTCTTCATGTCTAACTTAATTTAAAAAATTTGCCGCCCTCGCAATATGGCTTTCTCTAGGGTGTCCTCTCAGGTAATTCTTTCAGGATACCCCAGGTTGTCATTTTTTTCTGTCCGTGGTATTCTGAGGATTCTAATGTAACATTTTGTTTTTCACTTTATTATGCATAAATTGCTACTTGGAATATGCAGTTTCCAAGGAAAGTTAGTTTTATTTCATTGCAGCCCAGCTATGTGTTTTTCATTTGTGTCAGTTTATTTGATGCAATGGGCAACCTCCGACTTTTTCATAGCAATTACCTTTGCTGTTTGTAAGAGGAACCAAGGTATTCGAAACTGACATTCTAGTTCTGTTAGTGATCAAGATTCTAAACTATTGAGTATCTTTCGTTGTCTTGATTTCAATTAGAAATTAAAAAATTTTTACTGTGTTCTGTGATGGAATTATGATGTGTTCAAGTACTTTTTTGCTGTGGGACAGTGTGTTCTATCCACCTGTCTGGTGCCAAGGCCCAAAATGGAGCAAAGAATAGCAATACTGTTTACTTTTCAAGCATTTCATAAGTGGTGGCTATGGGGTATAGTTGGCTATCCCATCTTATATATGGTCAAAGTGACCCAGAAGCCATGTTGAAGTCGGATGTGTCAAGCCAAAATCACATTTACCGCTGTAAACCACAACATCGCATTCCATTCTCTGGACTACTTCCTGCTAATATGCATGAGTCTGAGAATGAATGCAGAAGTGTTTTATCATCTGCATATCTTAGTTCTGATGTCTTGTGACATTCAATATTAAGTGGTTTGAAGTTTTGCTGCTGATTTCTTACAATTCTCAAGAAACAAATCTCTGAGGGAAATATCATCTTCCCTCATTGTAAAAATAAAAAAAATCACTTGTATGTCCAGGGAATAAAAATGAATGCAGCAACAACCAAAACCATAACATGTTTAGTTTAGCTATAATATAAATATACAATGTTTGACAGTGAAGTCTTGTTGTCTGTATTAGGTGAAAGTTTTGATACCAAATAGTACAGCTGGAATGATTATAGGAAAAGGGGGCAACTACATCAAGCAGATCAAAGAAGAGAGTGGGGCATATGTGCAAATTTCGCAAAAGTCTAAAGAGACAAATCTTCCAGAGAGGTGTATTACAGTCGCAGGTCAGTTGTATTTATATCAAATCAATTTCAGTATCTTATTTTCACTTTTTTGGGAGGAGATATTTGATTTTCTAAATGTTTTTGCTAAGAAATATATGCAATAGCTACAGGTAGGATGAGATTTGTTGAGGACATGGTGGAAAAGACAAGATCATGTGCTCAAATTGAAGTATCGTCGGGTACACATAGAACATTATTATTCGTACTACAATGTCGAATAGGTCTTCTTATAAACATAAATAACATGGAGACAGTACAATGTTGATTCAATTAATAGCTTATACAAGTAATTTCAAGTAGGAAGCAAGAGGATAAATTAGAAATTCTTGAGACTAACTGGAATTTATCCAGGTCCATTATCAGTGACTTGAGTACACAGTTTGAATGTCTTGACAAAATCGCATATTTTTTACGGGATGTGGTTAGTCAAGTACAGAAAAACCCATTTACTCAAGTTGAAAGGCGATTCAAAGGCGATTCAGTGGTGCCTTACTAATTCACCTCTGTCGAACTTGGTGGGTTAGTGGGCCTACCTCATTAACTCAACTTTGTTGAACTTGGTGTTAGGGAGGTTAGTGAGCCTGCCGTACTAACTCAAATCTGTCGAACTTGCTCGTTGATCTAAAGTTGAAATCCCACATTGTGTTGATGATACTATTTGATGTAATTGTGGTACCTAAAAATTCAACAATTTTTCTCTTGTTCTCAGTCCATCTGTAAACCCATAACCCGTTATGATTGTATGGGTACTTTTATTGGATGAGTGAACACACATTCTGTAACAATATCAGTGATGCAATAGAGTAAAAAAAACTTTTTTGACATGTTCAGTCTTTGATATTGTCACCCATAATTTTCTTTTACCTATTCTGCTTCTTCCACCTTCAACTGTACCCTGAACAATCATTTTTTTAGGGGGAATTATGTCTGTATACATGTCCAAGCCATGCAAGTTTTCAACATTTTAATATTGAAAGTAGTGATACTTGTGAATCTGCAAGATTCTCGACTTTATTTCTTACATTCACACTTGTATTAACCCTCTCTATAAGTTAAAGCATAAAATATGTCTGTGTTGTTGTTGTCGATATGCGAATGCTGATGAGAAATGCTACTCTTATCAGCACAATGGCATGTAGAAAATATCAAAAATAAAGCACTTAAACAGTTACAACTACTGAAAATACTCACTGGCACATCTTGGGGATCAGACAAGCATACCCTTAGAGGACTATAGCTTGGTTACATACATTCTGCTTTAGAATACAACAGTGCACTCCTCACAACGTTCCACGACAAATGTAGAATCCCTAGACAGAGTGCAGAACAATGCCCTACGTCTTATTAGTGGAGCAATGAGATCTACACCGACTGCTGCATGTGAAATACATACGAATGTAGAACTCCTTGAGATGCGGAGAGATATGGCTGCAATGGAGGCTTATGAAAGAAGCAAAAGAGTGAACAAAGACCACCCAAATAAACAACTTGTAGAAAACTGGGAACCAAACGACATAATAAAAGAAAAGTCAGTCCTGAGCCATGTCAATGAAATAAAAGACAGTTACCACCTTCCAGACAAGAGACAAAGACTGCAAAGAGTAGAAAAATGTTTACCACCACACGCAGGCTTTAAATTGCCGGAAATCAAAACACAGTTAAGAGATAATGCAACGTTCCGACCCAGTTAGTCTTATGACAGCAACACAGAAAACAATAGACACCTACCCAGAAAAATGGATTCATGCCTATACTGATGGGTCTGCCTTCAAAGCCATCATCAAAGCAGGTTATTGTGTCTATATAGAATACCCAGACAAAACATCTGATGAGTTGTTTGATGCCTGTGGGGAGATATGTTCTAACTATGAAGCTGAAATAACAGCACTAGAAATTGCCTTGTACCACCTGAAGACCATATTTGATGCCTTCCCATCAAAAGTCCAAAATATTGTTATTTTTACAGACTATGTCTGCTCTCCAAGCACTGGAATGTGATGGACATTGTAAACCCGAGCTAGCTGAAATATACCACCATGCCAACCAGCTGCTCACATCTTATGATTTCAACATTGTTATGCAGTGGATTCCTGGCCACTCAAACACACCTGGCAATGATAAGGCAGACAGACTAGCAAAGAGGTGAGCACAACAAGAACATCCTTATACAGAAACAACAATGCACACAGTTAAAATGATGTTGAAATCTGTGAACAAAGAAAATTGGATGAACAGATGGCCATGGGAAACACTGGGAGGGAAATCTGTAAATATATGACCAGCCGAAATCCTAAAGACAACATCAACATCCTGGGAAGGAAAGACCAGAGTATCATATTCTGACTGCGCACACAACATGTACAGCTTAACAATCACAACCACAACACACTCCAGGGTGCTGGCTGTGCACTCATCCATATGAAACTGTTGACCACCACCTTTTTGAATGTCCAGCGCTGGATGACATCAGGAAAATGCTTCTCCCTCCAGGGCCAGATAAATGGAACACATATGGAACAAAACAACAACTCACAAACACATGCATATATCACACAATGGCATTGGGTCAAAGGGCATGAGCCCATGGACCGCCGGATCAGCAACCAACCAACCATCAGCACAATGCTATTCTTAAAAAAAAGTGCATGTCTAAATTTGTCTGTAACACTTTTCATTAGAAGGCATGTATCTGTCTTTTTATGTTATATTTCCATTGTTTTAATTATATTTATATTTGCACTTTTCAGGAGAATTGGATGCCAATATGAAAGCCATGGACTTGATTTTGCAAAAAATAGTAGAGGACCCACAAAGTAGTAGCTGTCCAAACATAAGCTATGCTGATTATACAGGACCCATAGCATCTGCCAATCCTACAGGATCACCTTTCGCTAATACCCCTTTCCAGGCTCGCAACACTGATATCATGAATAATACAGCGGCAGCGTATCAAAGTCAAGGCTTCAATTTCGGTAGCAATGGCAACAACTCTTACAATGGGATGGGAGGACTTGCTGGACTTAATATGACGCTTAGTGCAGCTGCGATGGGTCTAGGAGGTCCTATGGCTAGTCAAGCTTTGGAAAATTTGAAGATGACTCTTCGCAGCTCAGGTTATACAGAACAAGCTACGGAAGAAATTAGTACAGCTATGAACACTTTAGCAAATTATGGAATCTTGGGGATGGGTATGGGTGGTGTTAATCAAATGGGGGCTAACATGACAGCCTCTGGTCTGGCTGGCATGCAGGGAATGCAGATGGCAGGAACTGCAGGAACAACTGGCAATAATTCTTTTGGTGCAGCTACTTCACAGGCCTCTAATATGTTTGGGCCTGTGGGAAGCACGAGCACCGTCCAACAGCAGTCTGCTAACATCTTTGGAAACTCATCAAACTTGACAGGTGTAGCAGATAGGTATGGCTCCAGTCCAATGCTAAATGATGCATTTGCCCAGACACCTGGATATGCAGCATCAGCTAGTGCTGTGTCATATCCAACCCAGGATAGGTCTCCTGGTGCTGTCACTGTCAATGTTAACCAGAACTCGTTTGGTCTTGGCACAGGCATGTACAGCCCCTCAGATGACAAGACCTCCACCAAGCAGGAGATTGAGGTACCAGAAAATATAGTTGGTGCTATCCTTGGGCCTGGTGGAAAAGGCATTGTTGAGATCCAACAGTACACTAGTACTAATATACAGATCTCCAAAAAGGGTGTGTACGCTCCAGGCACCCACAACCGTATTGTATGTATCTCTGGCACGGTGAGCAATATCACACGGGCACAGTACATGATTCAACAGCGCATTCAACAAGAAGAGTACAAACGTGCTCGACAAGCCACAGCTCGTTAATACATCACTTATTACTCACCTTATACTCTCATTTAATGCAAACTTAATCACCATTACAAATTCTTATGAACATTTTCAGTGATAATGGACATATTTCCCTTCTTCATATTTTTTATTATTTATGAAGCATTGTTTTCACAATTATTCAGTTTTTAATGTTTAAATTGGTCCTTCTGATTCTTACATTTAGTGCGGTTTATATTATTTCCATTACCCATTCAATACTTGATCGTACTAAATTATTGGTATCTCTGTATTGATTAGCTGTAGGGATTATTTTTTTATAGCTTAACAACACAAAGGTAATTTCAGGTTTTTATTCAGTAGATCGCAAGCCATTTCACCAGTCATGCCATTTCAATTGTAATGAATTACATAAAATATCACATTTTTTAATTTTTTTTAAAATTCAGTACCGGTCTCAATAGAAACAGAAGGTCTGTGAATTAATTTATTGTAACTATTCATATATTTTTTTCTTCTTCTTGGAATCTTATAACAAAAGATTTCTAGTACTGAGAATATTTCTTATCACTTGGGCTGCATTTCAACACTGGTATAATTGTTCTGGCCAGTAGTTGTCACAGCTCTCACTTCTCATACATTATCAGTCATCCCATATTATATTCTTTCACCCTTGTCTGGACTCAATTAGTTGTCAGGCAGTCATGCCACTTCCTGACCGAGACCAAATTTGCTTGTTTTTAACCCTTTAGCAACTGCGAATAATGTAACTCGTTACTATCTTACTGCTGTTGACAAGTTAACCAGTTTTTTTTTGTTATCAATCCCATCATTGCTAAAAAAAAATGACTTCACTGTGTGGCGTCATGAGACTATCTCTATGAAGTATTAAGCTTCTTGTGTCAATAAGTCAGTACCATGAAAGCTGTCTCATTTTTGTGTGACAGGAGGATTCAGCACATGGGATCAGTCATTGAGGACAGAATTTGGCACAGCTGAGATCTGTCACTGAGTACAGTGTAGCTGCTAAAGGGTTAATATTTAAGGGAAGTTCATCATTCTGGAACTTGCCATCATCTGCATGTGCAGTTACAAAGAATAATTGTGATAATACGCTCGTATATGTGGAAATAATTCTGACAAAATGTAAATATGAGCAAACATTTTCTGCGCCCTCTCAACCTATCAGTTACTGCGCCCTCTCAACCTGTTTGTTACAGGCTAGGTAATTCTAGCAATAATGTTGTTATAATTTCCGCAACCATATTTTATGTCCATCACAAACATCTCCTGTTGTTTACATGTCATACATCTCGGTTAGCATTGAAGTTAACATTCGAAATGTTTTTTTCTTCACAAAGCAGTGCAACACGCTTTGTACTAATGTGACAAACCATGAAATGTTATAACAAATTAGAACCAGGTTATTAGACATATAAGTTCATTATCATGTTTGAGTGTACGCTTCTGTTGCTGGAAGAGTACCATGTGCATCTCTCATGGTCAAGTACCCGGTTCAATGTCAGAAGCAATGGCAATTTATATAACATAAATATTGCCTAGAAAATCACTAGAGCCACAAAATTATGAATTGATCACTTCAATACAGAGTATGCAACCAATGTGCTTGAAGTTATATATAGCCAAGTTCTGTGACTTGATAGTCAAAACATTAGTTGGATATGTTTCATAACTAAATATAGACACACTGAGAACATGGAGGTACTCAGTTCATAAAACAGTCACATACACAGAATAAAGCTCTAACCGTTTGCTCAACAGTCACATGATCAAATGTAGTCAAGAGTTTACACAATAAAAGTCAAATGAAAATAATAATAGTTAACAGGCCACAAAACAGACTAAATTACACACACAAATATAGTTAAGCAGTTCACAAAACAGACTAAATTTATATTTTTATTGAAAGATTTATTCAGTCTGCATTGTGAATGGTAAAACTATATATTACGGTGTTCTCTATTCCCCACATTTTATAGATTTCATTGGCACTTGTTATAGTGCTTTCAGTTAGGCCATGTCACAGAACATTGACAGCAATGTTGGCTTTGTCATAATTACTTTCCTATCATGGTTTTGTTGTTAGAATTGCACGTAGAAAACTTATCAAATTTGAACAGAGAAACGTCTGTTCTGTAGGAAGGATGAACTAGCTATATATAGCTGTTAAACAATTACTTGATAAATTTCTGTGTGTTTATTATATCCGTATGTGCTCGTGTTGACATTTTCTTGTCTTCATCTGTTTAGTCAAGTAGTGTAAAATATTAACACCACTTGTTGAAGGCAATAACAGGAATGTATTACAAAAACGTATGCCATGTCATACTCACAAATTCCGATGAAAACTCCTGATTATATGTGAGCAAGGGTGATTAATTGGTTGTACACAGGCATTATCCCTTGATTGTTGTGTATGTGCATTTTTTTAAATTTTGGTTCTGTTTGTAATCAGGGAGAAATATTTTGAGAAAATTTCTGTTTTTTTTCTTTCTGAAACTGAAAGAACGGGTATTGTTATGATCATATTCAAACAATTGTGTGTTTCTTCTTTCTTATTACACTGATTTCATCTGTTCATTATCACACAGTCTGGTTTTGGAGGTTTGTATGCCACCAAAAGGACTGACTTATTTATTATCCTTCATAGCATATTATCAACATATATCCGTGGTTGTTTTTTTTTTTTCAAACTAATAGCTTTGAATATTCTTCCACATCCATTTGAATTCCTTCATTCTGTTCTTCATTGTGATTCTTAACCTCCCTTGTATCATTTCAATGTGTATTTCAGGAAAACGAATATTGATTGCTCCTCCATCTTCAGAGCACAACTGACTTCATCATTATTCTCCATCTTCAGAGCACAACTGACTTCATCATTATTCTCCATCTTTTCCGCACGTTTACCTGTATAGAAATCATAGATCCACATAAAATATTGTTGTAACTAGCAAACCCATTTTTAAATTAAGCCATGAGATCTGGATTTTGTCACAGCCCGAAGTCTTTCTTATGTCATCGTGTACAGGGATATTTGCTATTGGCCATCAGTCCTCACAAACATTCACCTACCGCCAGCAATCTCAGCATTTTACGACAGCTTCTCATGTTTTGTGTGCCTGCTGCAAAATATTGGAGAATTGTCACTTTTCAACATATGGATGACAGGAAGTTGTAACTGCATGTTGCCATCATTCGAAATTGCAAGGGGAGAGACACGTCATTTAACTTCAATGTTGTTGGGAAATTCTCCTGCATGTTTTTAGTCAATCGTGTAACAGCCTTTCAAAATTACTTCCTTCATTACACATTTTCAACTATATCTGCAAACAAGTATTAGAGTAAGACTGTGTGTTGTGCTTTGGCATTGAAACATTTCGAGCCCTTTGTCATCTTGAAAGTATGTATCATATTGAAGGCATTTAAATTATGACAAGTTTTCACTTTCAAGATATGTGCAGAGGGCATTTTTATATTATTGCCTCACACATCTCATATGATGCATCTAGCTGGCCACAAGCAGATAATCCTGTCACCCAATTTGTTCGTGTGTGCCTCTTTTGATACCAGCGTTTGATAGACATTTGTTGGTGAGGCGATTTGGTGGTGGGCTCTCATTTGGGTTCCGACAGTATTTTCAAAAAAATCAAACTATATTAGTTCAGGAGTCTGCACATTTTTTTTTAATATAGCCAATTCGGAACATAAATTGAAAAATAAGATTCATTGAATTAGTGTTGTTAGGTACCTAATTATATTGGTTTCTGTCATTGTGATCGTTGTGCCCAGTTCAGAAACAGCCTTGTGTCGAAAAATTTTAATAGCATTTGGTCAGCTGAGTGCCCCTCCATACTGTGATTCACATGGACTATCCTTTAGAAGCACATATGGATCTTTATTGTTTTATGATTAGTTTGTTACCAGAGATAATTTGATCTATTTATACATGAGACACAATTTTTCTTTCAGTTTGTAACAAGACGGCACATGATTCACTTCTATATTAAAGAAATTGTAAGTCAGAATACCATCTTTTTTTTTAGCATACAGAGGGGATAGACCATCTTTGCTAGTGTTGTAAATTATTTATTGGCTTCATTAACTGTACCTGTATCTTGACTTAGTTATGCATGCATTAGAATTTTAACTTGTAGACATCATCGTGTCTGTTTCCTGAATATGCACCATCCATGGTAGGTTCATTATTTATGCTTATACCCAGTATACTAATTTAGTTCATTATTGTTGTGATGTTGGACCTAGCAAAGATGCTTTATTTCCCGTATGACTATTTATAATAATAATGATTATTGATATATAAAAATTGCTGCAATAAAGTGTGTGTTTGGTAATAAAGGAGGACTAAAACATAAGCAAGTCAAGAATATGCAGTAAACAATAATTACAGAGAAGAAGTTTTCTCATTTTTTAAAAATGTATGTCGTGTAATCTTGTCTAACATTATGTCTTCATTCATATTCTGCGATCGTTCTCAAGCTCCTGTAGATTCGCAAGATGTCGTCCAGAGAACGGGATGCGTTGTCATGGTTTACATTTTAACTGTGATATAATTTTGACCCTATATGGGATGGCCACCTCCACCTCAAATTGACCTCGTTAATTGTCTGTTATGACAAGCTTGGAAGATTCTACATTTGTAAGATATGCCCCACACCTCATTATGTTTTAATTTAACCTATCTTCTATGTTCATTCTCAAACTTCTGCAGATTAGCAGAATGTGATCTGGAGAATAGAATCACTTGTGTCATGGTTTATAGGTTGGCTGCAATATCTGCACCTTTGCTCTAACACATCTGACTTGAGCATGTCTTCTGGATCAGTTTGACCGTATATGGGATAGGACAGACAACTCCTTCTTAAAACTTCCGTAGTCACCTCAAACAACATGCATGGAAGCTGCCCTTTGACCCCAACAATACACTTATGAATTAACCCTTTAGCGCCGTCATGGGCAAGTTAATTCAGTTTTTGTTATCCCTTTTCTGCTTAAAAAGGACACTGAAATTGCCAACACTCTTTCATCATCCATCAGGTATATATTTTCTGGTGTCAATAAAAAGTCAGTACTGAGAAAAATCTCTTAATTTTTGGTAGAACTAAAAGGATTCAGCACAGAATGAAAGTCATTGGGGAAAGAATTTAGCAGTTAAAATGTTAATTGATATTAATACCTGCATATCTGGTGGTTTTTGCATTATCTTCTGTTGGCATAGAGTTATTGTAAGACACTTACCTTCTTAGTTGATTAGACCAGTATTATTTTCTTGTGCTATTGTGCCAAGTTTTTCTGCACACAGTAGCACTGAGTACACCATTTCATTGGTGTAAATTTGTGATCTTCTCTGATGAGGATTTTTTATAGTCTTGCTAGATGTCCGAACAATTGGCACAAATTTAGTAAATCAGTGTCAGCTCCAAAGGCTGAAGAATTCCATATCAGAAGTATGTATTGCTGATGGGCATTCATTCTTCTGTGCTGCCCCATATTGAATTGATACAGGTCATTTCATGACAAGATGATAGTCTGTTATCTGTGCATTTGGTGTATAAAATCTAGTTTCTGATCTTTACATCTTTCATTGATTGCACTGTGTCAAATATGTGTAAAGATATATAAGTATCTGTAACTTGCTGATGACACTCTGGTATGTTTGCCATTTGCTGTGTGAATATTTCCATCACTGAAGACATGTTCATTTTTCCCACTTTATAAGTTGCTCACCTTCTTCATCATTGTTCATTCTCAAACTCCCACCGGATGTCGCTTATAGCAGGACAATGACCCTACTAGATTTTTACAGCGGGGTGTAGTCCAGAGAATGGGAATGCTTTGTGTCACCGTTTTATTTGCACCATTGGCCCGACACATTCGTGTTCGGCGGATCTCTCTTGGTTATTTTCAGTATCCTTAGCATTTCTTCTGTGCTCGTTTTCAAACTTCTGCAGATTAGTGGAATGTACTTGTAGTCTAGAGAAGGAAATGTGTTGTCGTGGTTTACATCGTGGGGACTGATATATGCGCTTATGTGCCTGAAACATCAGACTTCAGCATGTCTTTTGGGTCGCTTAGATCTTCTATGAAATGAGATCACAAACTCCACCCCTAAAAATTCCTTAGTTACCTATTATGACATACGTGGCATGTAACTCAATATTTTTGCTCCCCTTTCAGGCCAGAAGTCTTGACATTTATTCTCATGTTCATACTTGTGTAACTCTCTCACATCTGAGAATGCCTTCAAATAACTATCTCAACTAAACAACCAAACATACCAATGATTTCTCTGGTGGAATGTCTTGGATATTCTTGGTGTGTTTGTGAATATGTTCGCAGGTATAAGTTGGGTTGCATATGTGGATCTCACCAATGACCCACTAGACAAACCACCCATGCAACAGAAAATCTTAGTAGATGACATGCCGTTATATTGAGGATCTCTTATGAAAACTTTGTAGCATGTCATCTATACAATTATAGACCCCCTCTGAGTAGAAAGCTCCTTCAATAGCCATTGCAAAAGCTGAAGCCTACTGGGTATGAAAGAAAGCTTGGAGAAACCTTCACGCTGCACATATGAAGTAAGAGCTAACCGCTCGCAATTCCTGGTGTTCTCAAACAAACATGTTCACAAGTGTCAATAGTCACAGTTTCCCTGAAGATTATTGCTGCTTCTTCTTCAACATTCATTCCCAAACTCCCGCTGGATCTCTGTGTTGTAGAAGGACAATGGTGATATTGGAGTTCCAGCAGGATGTAATTCAGAGAAATGAAATATGGTGTGTCTCCGTTTCATTTGCGCTAGTGGTCCAATACATCCGTCTTTAGTGGCGATTATCGCTTAAAGCTATGGGTGGTGGCCTCGGCATACATCCTGAATGAATGGTTCTCAAAGTCGGTCATATCCCCTCACCAGGGGCATTCAACTAATCAGAAAAAATGCTAAGAATACTGAACATAACCAAGAAAGATCCACCGAAGAGGATGCGTGGGGCTATTGGTATAAATAAAACTCTCACAAAGCATTCCCATTTTCTGGACTACACCCTCCAGGAAATCTAGGATCAGTGTCCTGCTGTAAGCGAGATCCAGTGGGATTTTGAAACTGAAGAAGATAGAGAGCAACTCATCCCATCTTGGAAGGGATGCGGCACCGGAATGTAACTGAATAAGGCAAACCATTCCTTTTGTTGTTATGTTCCATAAAAGAGGGCCATGGTAAAAATAAATATGGTGCAATCAATCCCTTGAAAACACTTTTCTAGCCACCAGTGGAGTTTATTTCAGATACTGGAAGCTAAGACAAGCTAGGCTGTCCTATCAGTATACGATACAGACCAAGCACCATGCAAAATTTTATTTTTAGAAGATATATATTTTGACTACAATGATGCTGCCCAAGGCGAATGTGTCGGGCCATTGGCGCAAATAAAACGGCGACACAACGAATTTCCACTTTCTGAATTACATCCTGCTGGAAATCTAGTTGGAGCATTGTGCTGCTACAAGAGAGATCCAGTGGGAGTTTGAGAATGAACGCTGAAGAAGTAGACTATAGTGATGAGTTGTTGTTTTTGTGTGTTAAAAAAAAGCCCCACCAGTATATTCTATCTTTTACAGTTACATGTTTTTATGTCGTAATGTCCTGTTGTCAGTTATCCTCCCCCTGAGGAGAGGGCCGTTAAACTGTGGTATTGCACTCCGTCATAGAACCTAGGTCCTCTGACCTGGATTGTCCAACTGACATCCAAAAACTAAGTTGAGGAAAGGGAAACCTGAGGTGAAACTATCCGATTCAAGTCGTGACGATGGGTCAAGAGAGCATACCTCACAACTATTACTCATAGACGGGAGTCTGGGAATAGACAAAACAGCATCGTATCAATTGGAAAATGGTGTTCCTGATCCCAGAACCTACTTTGTTGGATCAGCCATCTGGGTTTGAAAGTAAGCTCCAGACAAAAAAATAACCCTAATATGAAAGTGTCTAAACACAAAATATCATTAACTCGGACGTCTCCTCGTAAAAGATCCTGGCAATACCTATTCCGACGGTCTGTCAAGAGGCAGACACGACCATCATTACACTCAACAGAGAGTGCAGAAGTAACAGCCCCATAAGCGTGGATGCTGAGGTCAATGCAATACTCTGCGAGAATACCGATGCCACGTGATTTACACGGACGTGTCGGTCATTCGTCACCACTGATGCGCATGGGCCTTTACTGACAGATCAAAAGGAAGAACAGTACACGAAGCCTGTGGTGCCTTTACCGCAAAAAGGAGTAGTCTAACAATGGAAGTATTCGCCGTAACGCAGGCACTTTACTGGCTGATATCGCAAGTCTATTCCCATGCGTGCATACTGACTCACTGAATGATTCATAAAGTCAAAACTGATGATATACGTAGGGAATGGGCGGTGTCATTAGGGTGAGCTAAAATGAGGACATCACTACGGAAACGCATGCTAATTTTTGTCCCATGACACGCGGGCGCGGAGGGAAATGAACGGGCCGACCAATTAGCTAGCCTCGCGACCATAACAATTGGTCAGCCTATGGTCCGATCAGACATACTAATTGCTCTTCGTGAGTCCTTATGATCAGAGGATTTTGAGATGAATGAGCATGAGTTAATATCGAGAATTGGGAGTGAGGATGGGCGTGGCCCGTAGAGAACCACTGACAAAGATTTTAAAAAGAGCAGTGAACCAACATAGAACCGGAACCATCAGCCGTTATACCCTGAGATATTTACTGAAGCAGAGATCTGATCGCCTATAGCGTGTCCAATGTGTGAAGAGGATAATCAACATATCTAATACCTAAGATCCTGGCAGTTCGCTTCCCCTAGCTGCCTTGAGCGAAAAATCAGCCATGAGGGGCACACTAAATATACAACTGAACTCAGAAATAAGACCCTGTGACTGAGTCGAACACTACACAAACATGATTTGCACTTCTGCAGGAAACACTATTAGCAAAGAAAGAACACTCAATATCAGGCTGCACCATGCACAAATGTCGGAAGTGCAGATTCATTGCAACACTCATAAGAAATGACAGGCAAGAAGTCATAAACATGAAAAACAACAGAAACGATATGCAAGAAATAAATATATGGTAGTTCAATGCATTTTGCCCACCCAACTGCAAGAAACAAATAGACATCAGCACCACAGATGCCAAGAGAACTCTTGCGGTTGATTTCAATGCACACATAAAAAGAGAAGCAAGAAAGAAAGCAGAGAAGCTTCCTACACATACAAACAGAACAGAATATAAATAAACTAACTTCACTGATCCGACTTTAAACCAAAAAAAGCAAACACAACAATATAAACTAACTGTACTAATCCGACTAGAAACAAAAGATGCAAACATAACATAATTTAATAAACTATCTGTACTGATCGCACTAGAAACAAAAGATGCAAACAGAACAGCATATAATAACCAACTGCACTGATCCGACTATAAACAAGCAAACTATATTAGAAACAGGGTTATCAATATTTGCTACTAATTGGAAACGCATTGACACGTACCAACATTGACAGAGAAGGAGGAACAGATCATAAATACATATTGGGATGAGATTACAGAATGTGATAACTTTATGACATTTGGAAATATATGGAAATCAAAAGAAATTACACCAAATACTTCTTCGTTCGCTCTCAAACTCCTGCAGATTAGCAGGGTGTAGTCCGGAAAACGGAATGCGTTGTGTCATGGTTTACAGTATTGCTGTGATATCTGCCCATTTCGACCTGACACACTCGACTTCAGCATGACTTTGTGTTACTTTGACCCTTTATGGGATGGGGCAGCTAACTTCACCCAGTAACCTCATTAGTCGCCTCTTGCGACATGCATGGAAGGCAAACAGTGTTGCGATTCTTTGCTCCCCTCTCGGGTCCCGGCAACACAGTCGCCGTCAAATATAAAACTGAGAATATCCAACTTAATCGCCCGGTGTGGCAGCATGAGCTTCTAGTGAAGTGTGCAAAGAATAGGACCACTGTCTTCTTTTTTGTAAGTTGCAGGAGACGCCTAAGGAATATTGGGGGATAGGCTGACACTCTGTTACCTGTGAAATAATCATTGTCACATCTTGTCACAATTTTTTTTAATTGTTGTCTTCTATCAAATAATCCCCATGGATGACACAGCCAGATATGCAGTCAATCGGACATTACATCGTTGTTCTTGTGTGACAGACTACTAGGTGACGTGGAATGTTAGATGTGCCATCATTGCACATGAGTCAACAAATCTGACAGAAGAATGATAAGCTAGTTAGCCCAGAAGTGTGTATGTGCTCCTGGCAGTAATCCTAGGATACTATCGAACAAGAATGCCTCCATTCGGGGACTACACATGCATCCATAAATTTAATTTACACATCCATATGTTGTGCTCCGTGATATGGGAGATATGCCGGGTTAAGGGCGTAGAAGATTGACTTCATGGTACTCGGTTTTCCGATATGTACTCAGTCCCTCTCATAAAAATGGCAATACACCTGCCGAGAGTAGCACTCTCCGTGGATTTCCGAATAAATCCACTTTGTAAACAAGATGTTACGGGAACTATTCGAATCCACCTCTTGAGTACAAGGCGAATATATTAACCATCACGCTAAGGCTCAAATTCTTGGAACCTAAAATCCCCAGGTCTTCTTCTTCTGCGTTCGTTCTCAAATTCCTGCAGATTATCAGGATGTAGTACGGAGAACGGAATGCTCTGTGTCATGGTTTACAGCATCACTGCAATATCTGCGCCGTTCGGCCTTACACATCTGACTTCAGCATGGCTGTGGGTAACTTTTACCATATTGGAATGGGACAGCCAATTCTACCTCAACCTTATTAGTCGCCTCTTGTGTGTTCGTCTATCACAAGTGATGATGACCATTTTTTACATCCACTTTTGAAAATTTAGTCAGAATTATGTCCATGTCTAATAGTTCGTAGATGGCTAATAAGCCCTATTCGAGCCGTAAATGTCCTTGGATAGTTCGGTTATAGAATGACCACCGCAGTCGGATTTTGGTCTATCCGTTGCTTTCAACTATTCTTCGTTGTTGAGCTCCAGCATTTCTCCTCTTTTCACATAATGATGCGCTCTTTTTGACAGTTGAGTGTCTTTGTAGATTTTATACAAATTCTTTCCATGTATCTACGTCTATTTCAAACGCGTTCAGTGAGATCTTTAACGAGTCACTGTAGCGCTTTTTTTGGCCACAGTGAGATCGTGTACCCTTCTCCTACTCATCACAGAGAAGTATATTTGGCATGCGATTGTCTTGCATACCTACCAAAAATCGCCTCTTACTATATGCATGGAAAAGTAAACAATGTTGCTATTCTTTCCTCCCCTCTCTGGCCCCGACAACACACGGTAGATCTCTAGGTCTGATCTAAAAGCCCAGATCTGATGAAAAAAGCTCAGGAATGGTAACACTAATCATGACCATCTGCAGTATAATATTTACAACTCCCTTTAGTCAGGAACATGAGTTCGCCTGCACGCTGTATCTTTCGTGACGCCCCTTATCGGAAAACATGTCCACAGGTCTTTGTTTATCGACGGTCACGCGCTGATCTGCTAAATTCGGTTGCTTGCTGTAACCGATAATTACTGCAAAGAGGGAAAGGTGGGATAGAAAGTTCTTAGCCAATCAAACTTCAGGATTGAATGTTCAAATCGGAAAGCGGATTGTATATGTTGTTGCGGAAGCTGTGTTGATAATGGCAACAAACTGTTTTTATTAATACACTTTTAATAATTAGTCTGTGAGAATGTTTGTTAAAGATTTGGAGTCGTTAAAATATGCGGAACTTCGAAAGTTAGCGAAAGGTGCTGGCATAAAGGCTAACCAAAAGGTAGGCATAGAGAGCGATCAATCAGCGAAGCATCGCACACTGCGGCATAACTCACTCATGTTTATAATTTAGAGCCAATAATAAACTTTATTGATTTTCAAAAACCCTCCAACAGCATACATCAAAGTGCTTTTAATTTATAAAGTCTAATATCTGGCGGTCAAAGTCAATCAGCACACTCACGAAAATGTGCTTATTGGCAAATTGCTGCATCATTCCAGTGCTGTCATTCATAATGTCATATGGATGTGAGTTGAGTGAGTGTGGTGAGAGCTGGAAAAGTTCTTTATGATATTTATCTTCAGAAAAGAAACTACTGAATTTCGAAAACAAATGCTGTTGTACGTTAGGCATTGTATGATAACTAACACCCACTGGAGCAAATTCAAATCAAATGATAACTAACACCCACTGGAGCAAATTCAAATCAAATGATAACTAACAAACACCCACTGGAGCAAATTCAAATCAAATGATAACTAACACCCACTGGAGAAAATTCTAATCAAATGATAACTAACACCCACTGGAGCAAATTCAAATCAAATGATAACTAACACCCACTGGAGCAAATTCAAATCAAATGAAAAAAATCAGAGAAGAGGCACATCAAAACTACAACACAGATGTTATTAGAAAACACTGTGTTGGTCCTACATTGGACTTGTCCTACGCTCAGACAATAACATAATACACCAACAATCTCTTGCATGGATACCAACTGGCAGAAGAGTCAGGGGTAGACCAAGGGAAATACTCAGAAGAACAATACTTAGAGTAATTAAAACAAACAATATTCATACTATTCAAGAACTGCACAGAATATCTTTGAACAGACAGAATTGGAGAGATCTGACTTCTGCCATATGCGCTAACTTCAGCGCTAAAGGAAAATGAATATGCCTATAAGAAAATATCAAATGAAATGGTCAAAAAGTTGAGCCGAGCCAATAATTTATAAATATCTTAGTTATTTACGATAAGATATCCTACAAACTACGCCTATATAATAATAATCTTTTGTACTGGAAGACAAGACAAATCTGGTGATTACATTGTGCGAATTTTCCAATGCAACCAGAACTAATTAATAATGGTGTTAATTTGCATAATACAAATTGAATATTTATATATTAATTACATTTTTTTTATTATTTAGGATAAAATATCTGGCAAACAATACATTTTTATGTTCTGGAAGACAAGACGCAACTGTTGACGATATAATTTTTTGTTAATTTTCCAATGCAATTAGTGCTAATGAATATTCATAAAGGCATCTAATTTGCATAATTTAAATATAGGTGTATACTGTATAGCCTAACTACAGTAGCAGCATTAGGTTGAATATTGTGTCATGAGTTTTGTGCTGTCTAAATGAATGAATTTCTCCCAGGTTATATATTGTAGTAGCCATTTGGAAGATTCTTCTGTATTCATTCTCAAACTCTGCAGATTTGCAGGACATAGTCCAGAGAATGGAATGCGTTGTATTATGGTTTACAAATTGGCTACGTTATGTGTGCCTTTCGCCACAACACATCTTACTTCAGTATGAATAAATATTTGTGTTGTAAATATTTTTATGGTTTTGTGTTTAAAAAAAAATTGTTATGTGTTTCCTGAGAAAGGTCCGTTTTGGACTGTAACATGTAAAATTGTGCTTGTTCTTTATTTTATTGTTAGTTATTTATTTTTAACATTAATAGTCAGGATTTTATAGTAACCTTTATACTTGATTCTGTATTTACCACTTATTCGTTTGGTTACTGCGGCACTCTTCATTTTGTCGGACATCCTCTGAGATTTTGGATATTTATATTTGAGACTTTTAAAAGCTCTAAACTTCCCTATCAGAAACAATGCCTGGAAAATATGTATCTGGAGCTGAAAGTAAAAATCCACTTCTCGACATTAAGAGCAAAAGCAGTAAACTTGTACTGCCCCAGAGTTCTATTAATCATCCATCAGAAATTAAGACAAACCAATGCAGATGTTCACAAAAACCTGAACATAGAAGAAGACTGGCTCGAAGAAAGTGGGTGTACTAGACAATGCATCAGAAGGAGACTGGCTCGAAGAGTGGATAGAAGAAAGTGGGTGTACTAGACAATGCATCAGAAGGAGACTGGCTCGAAGAGTGGATAGAAGAAAGTGGGTGTACTAGACAATGCATCAGAAGGAGACTGGCTTGAAGAGTGGATAGAAGAAAGTGGGTGTACTAGACAATGCATCAGAAGGAGACTGGCTCGAAGAGTGGATAGAAGAAAGTGGGTGTACTAGACAATGCATCAGAAGGAGACTGGCTTGAAGAGTGGATAGAAGAAAGTTGGTGTACTAGACAATGCATCAGAAGGAGACTGGCTTGAAGAGTGGATAGAAGAAAGTGGGTGTACTAGACAATGCATCAGAAGGAGACTGGCTTGAAGAGTGGATAGAAGAAAGTTGGTGTACTAGACAATGCATCAGAAGGAGACTGGCTCGAAGAGTGGATAGAAGAAAGTGGGTGTACTAGACAATGCATCAGAAGGAGAGTGGATAGAAGAAAGTGGGTGTACTAGACAATGAATCAGAAGGAGACTGGCTCGAAGAGTGGATAGAAGAAAGTGGGTGTACTAGACAATGCATCAGAAGGAGACTGGCTCGAAGAGTGGATAGAAGAAAGTGGGTGTACTAGACAATGCATCAGAAGGAGAGTGGATAGAAGAAAGTGGGTGTACTAGACAATGAATCAGAAGGAGACTGGCTCGAAGAGTGGATAGAAGAAAGTGGGTGTACTAGACACTGCATCAGAAGGAGAGTGGATAGAAGAAAGTGGGTGTACTAGACAATGCATCAGAAGGAGACTGGCTCGAAGAGTGGATAGAAGAAAGTGGGTGTACTAGACAATGCATCAGAAGGAGACTGGCTCGAAGAGTGGATAGAAGAAAGTGGGTGTACTAGACAATGCATCAGAAGGAGACTGGCTTGAAGAGTGGATAGAAGAAAGTGGGTGTACTAGACAATGCATCAGAAGGAGACTGGCTCGAAGAGTGGATAGAAGAAAGTGGGTGTACTAGACAATGCATCAGAAGGAGACTGGCTTGAAGAGTGGATAGAAGAAAGTTGGTGTACTAGACAATGCATCAGAAGGAGACTGGCTTGAAGAGTGGATAGAAGAAAGTTGGTGTACTAGACAATGCATCAGAAGGAGACTGGCTTGAAGAGTGGATAGAAGAAAGTTGGTGTACTAGACAATGCATCAGAAGGAGACTGGCTCGAAGAGTGGATAGAAGAAAGTGGGTGTACTAGACAATGCATCAGAAGGAGAGTGGATAGAAGAAAGTGGGTGTACTAGACAATGAATCAGAAGGAGACTGGCTCGAAGAGTGGATAGAAGAAAGTGGGTGTACTAGACAATGCATAAGAAGGAGACTGGCTCGAAGAGTGGATAGAAGAAAGTGGGTGTACTAGACAATGCATCAGAAGGAGAGTGGATAGAAGAAAGTGGGTGTACTAGACAATGAATCAGAAGGAGACTGGCTCGAAGAGTGGATAGAAGAAAGTGGGTGTACTAGACACTGCATCAGAAGGAGAGTGGATAGAAGAAAATGGGTGTACTAGACAATGCATCAGAAGGAGACTGGCTCGAAGAGTGGATAGAAGAAAGTGGGTGTACTAGACAATGCATCAGAAGGAGACTGGCTCGAAGAGTGGATAGAAGAAAGTGGGTGTACTAGACAATGCATCAGAAGGAGAGTGGATAGAAGAAAGTGGGTGTACTAGACAATGAATCAGAAGAAGAGTGGATAGAAGACAGTTGGTGTACTAGACAATGCATCAGAAGGAGACTGGCTTGAAGAGTGGATAGAAGAAAGTTGGTGTACTAGACAATGCATCAGAAGGAGACTGGCTTGAAGAGTGGATAGAAGAAAGTAGGTGTACTAGACAATGCATCAGAAGGAGACTGGCTTGAAGAGTGGATAGAAGAAAGTTGGTGTACTAGACAATGCATCAGAAGGAGACTGGCTTGAAGAGTGGATAGAAGAAAGTGGGTGTACTAGACAATGCATCAGAAGGAGACTGGCTTGAAGAGTGGATAGAAGAAAGTGGGTGTACTAGACAATGCATCAGAAGGAGACTGGCTCGAAGAGTGGATAGAAGAAAGTGGGTGTACTAGACAATGCATCAGAAGGAGACTGGCTTGAAGAGTGGATAGAAGAAAGTGGGTGTACTAGACAATGCATCAGAAGGAGACTGGCTTGAAGAGTGGATAGAAGAAAGTGGGTGTACTAGACAATGCATCAGAAGGAGACTGGCTTGAAGAGTGGATAGAAGAAAGTGGGTGTACTAGACAATGCATCAGAAGGAGACTGGCTTGAAGAGTGGATAGAAGAAAGTGGGTGTACTAGACAATGCATCAGAAGGAGACTGGCTTGAAGAGTGGATAGAAGAAAGTGGGTGTACTAGACAATGCATCAGAAGGAGACTGGCTCGAAGAGTGGATAGAAGAAAGTTGGTGTACTAGACAATGCATCAGAAGGAGACTGGCTTGAAGAGTGGATAGAAGAAAGTGGGTGTACTAGACAATGCATCAGAAGGAGACTGGCTCGAAGAGTGGATAGAAGAAAGTGGGTGTACTAGACAATGAATCAGAAGAAATATGCCTGATGTCATCTCCCAATGCTGCTGCTGCACAGTGAACTATGCTGGGGATAACAAGATACTCGGAGGACAAATGAAACTTATTAAAGGCTGTCTAGAAAAATTGAGCATTACCATCTCTTCTGAATAACAATCCCTGTAAAAGTCATCATGGGTGCTCAGACAACAATGTTTGGCTGACTCATGAGTGCTCATATGACAATGTTTGGCTGACTCATGAGTGCTCATACGACAATGTTTGGCTGACTCATGAGTGCTCATACGACAATGTTTGGCTGACTCATGAGTGCTCATATGACAATGCTGTAAAATTCATGAATGCTAAGATGACAATACTGTTTGACTGACTACAATGCCACTTGCGCAAATAGCTCTTGGAAGTGTCTGTGAAGATTGTTTTAAAGATCCACAGGCTAGATTTTGTGCACAGAGTAAGAGATAACATGTGGCTTTTCATTCTTTCTCAAACTATTGCTGGATCTCTCTTGTAGCAGGAGGACAATTGTCATAGTAAATTTTCTAAGCAGATATATTGTAGATAATGGAGACTCGTAACACTATTATTTGCACCAGTGATCGACACATCAGATTTCATTTGTGGTAACCAATACTTCAGTATTTTTACAAATTCCTTTGAATGATTGGGTCTATATCAATATCACTAATAGGTCAGCTGTATGTTACAATGTGTTTTTATACATTGCCTGTACAGTATGTTGCTAACCATGGTAACATAATCTCAACAGTTTCCCTATCGACTTTACCACAGACCCACCACAGACTTTTAATTTGTATGAATGTTTGACTAATTATTTATGGGGTGTGAACTTGAGTTGTTAAAACAAAATAAAACTGAAATTGAATACAAACTGATGAACGATTTCTTTGGTTGTTACCTCTGTCAACACAGCCTGGCTTGAAACTGATGATGCACAGTATTTCAATAAAAATGCTAAGCTGGAGTGCCTCAAGTGTATTCATGGAGTGCCTCAAGGTTGAAGACAAGGTTGAAGAAATCAAGATTTCTGTTGGGGGGGGGGGGGCGCATGAAGTATGTTATGCTGCTGGTTTCACAGCAGTGCTGTATTATTTTGCATCTTCTGGCCTAGCATATCCATTTTCAGCATGGAAGACTACCCTGCTTGATATTCAACACTACAGCAACAAGTCAGTTATTGGGACGGAGAGGAGTGGACTCTGTTTTAAAAAAAGGAATAGGAGAAATATAGATTAATATAATTAAAAAAAGGAATATAATGAGAAATAGAGATTAATGCTAAAATAAAGGACTATCAGGAGAAATAGAGATTAATGTAGTATTTCGTCCCAGATCATGAGTGATAAATGTGAGTTCATTCTATGAACTCAAAACAAATTTAAAAAAAATTTAATCTATTACAAGATAACTATAGCTCATTGATAATAATAAATTGTTTGAAGCAAACTTTATAGATCAAATAGCCAGGGCCCAAAAGGGGAGCAAAGAATAGCAACACTGTTTACCTTCCACGCATGTCGTAAAAGGCGACTAAGGAGGTTATGGGATGGAGTTGGCTGTCCCATCCCATATAGGGTCAGTGACCCAAAGCCTTGCTGAAGTCGAATGTGTTAGTCCGAAAGGCGCAGCTATCGCAGCAATGCTGTAAACCATGACACAACGCATTCCGTTCTCCGGACTACATCCTGCTATGCTCTTGGTTTACATCAATGACCTAGTTGCTGAACTACCACATGGGATCAAAGTGGCAATGTATGCTGGTGATGTGGTGCACGGAAGAACATGCAACAGTGGCCACTAAACAAATACAAAGAGCTATCGATGCTATAACCTTATGGGCTAATAGATGGTGCGTCAGCATTAACACAGATAAGTGCAGCACTACACTCTTTACCCTCTCACCAAAACAAAAAGCCGGTCATATCAAAATAGATGGAGAACTCTTGAAAGAAGACAAACAACCCACATACCTCAGAGTTACTTTTGATGATAAACTTATATGGAAGCAGCACATTAACAAAGCAACAACAAAAGCCAGGAGGACGTTAGCTATCCTGAGAAAACTAAGTGGAACCACATGGGGAGCCAGTGGGAATATACTCAGTAAAGTTTACCAGCAAGGCATAAGACCACACCTGGAATATGGTTTAGCTGCATGGTGTTCTGCATCAAACACCACATTACAAGATCTAGATAAAGTGCAAAACCAGGCACTTAGAATAATGTTGGGAGCAATGAAATCAACACCCATAGCAGAGATGCAGAAAATGGGAAGAATGCAAACACTTGGCGAACGCAGAGACACAAAAGTACTAATTCAGGCAGAAAAGTTTCAGTGTATGCCAAGTTATCCAATGAAGGAAAGATTCCAAAATCTAGCAATGGGGCGACTGAAAAGAAGCAGCTTTATTCATCAAGCTAAACGACTCCGCAGACAACTTACAGACCTACCTGAAGTTGACAGCCCCTTAAGGCCTGTACCAGAACAAACCCCGTGGAGTGAAAGGCATGGAATGCCAATATACATTCAGACCCATGTGAAAGGAATACTAAGCGAGGACGAACAGAACAGTGTGCAGCGAAGGACAGTCACCCTCAGTTTCCTGGATGAGGAATATCCACAAGATATATGAGTCAGAGTATACACAAATGGGTCAGCACAGAATGCTGTGAGGAATGGAGGTGCAGGTGTATATATAGAATATCTACACAAGCCTAGAGATACAATCAGAACACCAACAGGAAAATTCTGCAATAATTATGATGCTGAAATCCAGGCAATTAGTGTGGCAGCTAAAAAAATTGCTGAACTCCAACTCTGACCTACAGCCTGTGGTATTCCTGACAGATGCAAGGTCAGTGCTTCAAGCTCTCCAGTCTGGAAAACTAACAGACTTGAAAAAACTACTTAGCGAATTGTCTTACCAGTATAGGGTAACCATGCAGTGGATACCCTCTCACTGTGGAATACCAGGAAATGAAAAAGCAGACCAACTGGCTAAGGAAGGTGCTGCCGAAGACCAACCAGATATACCAATCACCTACCATCAGAAAAAACAGACGATCAAGTCAATAAGAAAGCCACAAACACCAACACAAGATGACTATCATATTATGAACAGACCAGAACAAGTTATAATTCTACGTCTCAGAACAGGACACAACCGACTCCGCAGTCACATGTATACAAAGTTCAAGATTGGCAACACGGCCATGTGTACATGTGGACAGGCAACACAGAGTGCCAAACATATACTTCAGGAGTGTTCTGAGCATGAAAGGCTGAGGCAGACATATTGGCCAGAGGAAACAACACTGGAATCAAAACTCTATGGGACACTGTATGAACTACAAAAGACAGTGAGTTTTATTAAGGAGACAGAATTACAGATATAGACATTTTTCAAGTGAACGAAAGAAGACGAAGAAGAATCCTGCTATGCAGGAGTTTGAGAACGAACGCAGAAGAAGAAGAAGATCAAATTATGCTGGGTATGTGGCTATGTCGAATGTGATACAGATATAAGAAAAAAGGTTAGATATTTTTTAACGTGGCTGACTTTGATATGTGTGTACAAGAACTGGTTCTCTTGTACAGCTGGCCAACTATTAGAGATGTGGTTATAGGCGTCCACTGTTAAGTGGAAGTGGTAAAACATACTAGATATATTAGTTACAACTGCCAAAGTCGAATGTGCCAGGCCAATTTCAAAAATAAAGCGGTGACACTGCGCATTTCTCGTCTCTGGACTATATCCTTATGTAAAAATAGTAGTAACATCCTTCTGCAACAGAGATCCAGTGGGAGTTTGAGAACAAACCTCCTCAAAGGGGGAGGGGGTGAATTATCTAATTAATAAGTGTAGACTATGTTTCTTTTCTAAGATTGAGAAACTGTTGAAAGCACTGAAGGAGCACTACATCGAGACAGAAGATGATGAACTCAAGGAGCACTACATCGAGACAGAAGATGTTGAACTCAAGGAGCACTACATCGAGACAGAAGATGATGAACAAAGATGTTCTAATGATGTCTCAGCTATGACTGTGGTATGTATAAGTTGGAATTATATTTTTGTACATGATCACATATTGGAGCATGTATTAAAGTTTGTACTCCTTTTGAGTAGGAATCTTCCTTTCATTGCACTTTTCTAAGAGTTGGAGTAATTTGATTATGAAGTAAAGTTCCAGAGAAAGTTCCCCTTTGCACAAAAGGATACAAGAGCTATATTGCTTGTGATTCAGGGGGATAGAGACACGAACATGTACTGGAATGTGTATTATAATTATTATGTATTTGGATGTGTAGTATTTAAATTGTTGTGTAGTTGGGAATGTGTTGCAATCAAAGTACAGCAGCGGTGTCACCTGGCATATTTGTAGTGGGGAATGTGTTGGAATCAAAGTACAGCAGCGGTGTCACCTGGCATATTTGTAGTGGGGAATGTGTTGGAATCAAAGTACAGCAGCTGTGTCACCTAGCATATTTGTAGTGGGGAATGTGTTGGAATCAAAGTACAGCAGCGGTGTCACCTGGCATATTTGTAGTGGGGAATGTGTTGGAATCAAAGTACAGCAGCGGTGTCACCTAGCATATTTGTAGTGGGGAATGTGTTGGAATCAAAGTACAGCATCAGTGTCACCTGGCATATTTGTAGTGGGGAATGTGTTTGAATCAAAGTACAGCAGCGGTGTCACCTGGCATATTTGTAGTGGGGAATGTGTTGGAATCAAAGTACAGCAATGGTGTCACCTGGCATATTTGTAGATCACTGGTTGATCAACCCATCTCCAACCCATTAAAAATTTAATTTAAAAAAAAAAAAATTTCTTCTGAAGAATTTCAATTAGATGTATTCTGTCATTGGCGAAAATAAAATAGAGAGACAATATACACACATCCTTCTAGAAATCCAATAGGACATTGTTGTGCTGCTAGGAATTTCCAGTTGGAGTTTGAGAAGAAACACTTAAAGAGGGTGTTCTTGATCAGAGTGATTCAAAAATATTTTATCTGTTATAGTACTATAATTAATGCGAAACTTGGAAACAGAGTAATGAAGATTTGCTAATTAATGGAGCAAAACTTTATTACATGTTCTCAAGATTCACAAGTCAGATTAGTTTTGTTTTGATTGTTACCTATTATTGATATTATAATTGAACAATGATGCCGCCGAAGACGAATGTGTCGGGCCATTGGCGCAAATAAAACGGAGGCACAATGCATTTTCATTCTCTGGACTACATCATGCTGGAAATCTAGTAGGACCATGGTCCTGCTGTAAGGGAGATCCAGCGGGAGTTTGAGAATAAACGCTGAAAAGAACAATGATGAGTTGCTGAAGGGCATACATTCTTAGGGTGTTTAAAAGAAGTGTTACATAGACTCATTAACCTGTAGATTTCTAATCTTGACCAAATCTGAAGATGCCTGTTGAATATTTCCATGGGAACAGGGGGATTGGCTTAACCGCCTCTTTAAAATAGGTAATTCGCTTGTTCCTTATGTGCGAGATGTGTTATGAAGGATATACATTCTCAAGGTGGTTGCTGAAGGACATACATTCGCGCACATATTGGCAATGGTCATTTGTTTAAAATTTATATTTTACAATTTGCATACATTTTAGAAAAATGCCAAGTATTTATTTGAAAATAGTTCAGATATTATTTATTTGGGAATGGTTCAGATATCATTTATTTGGGAATGGTTCAGATATTATTTATTTGAAAATGGTTCAGATATTATTTATTTGGGAATGGTTCAGATATCATTTATTTGGGAATGGTTCAGATATTATTTGAGAATGGTTCAGATATTATTTATTTGGGAATTGTTCAGATATCATTTATTTGGGAATGGTTCAGATATCATTTGAAAATGGTTCAGATATTATTTATTTGGGAATGGTTCAGATATCATTTATTTGGGAATGGTTCAGATATTATTTGAAAATGGTTCAGATATTATTTATGTGAAAATGGTTCAGATATTATTTATTTGGGAATGGTTCAGATATCATTTATTTGGGAATGGTTCAGATATTATTTGAAAATGGTTCAGATATTATTTATGTGAAAATGGTTCAGATATTATTTATTTGGGAATGGTTCAGATATCATTTATTTGAGAATGGTTCAGATATTATTTGAAAATGGTTCAGATATCATTTATTTGAAATTGGTTCAGATATAATTTATTTAGGAATGGTTCAGATATTATTTGAGAATGGTTCAGATATTATTTATTTGGGAATGGTTCAGATATTATTTGAGAATGGTTCAGATATCATTTATTTGAAATTGGTTCAGATATAATTTATTTAGGAATGGTTCAGAGATTATTTTATGAAAATGGTTCAGATATTATTTGAGAATGGTTCAGATATTATTTATTTGAGAATGTTCAGACAAATTAATTTATAGTATATCTGGCCAGGAAGTGGATTAGCACACAATATAATCTTATTGCTTATTTGTCTGGCAGGAGAATCATTCTGAAACTGGAGCTAACAATAAATCTTCCAGCATTTTAACATCAGAGAAAAACAGGCCACATATGGAGGCTGACAGTTTAATTATGAATAACAAAGAAGGTGATGTTGCAATATCTGGCACAGATAGAAATGTCAATGGAATGTATTTAGTTCTTGTATTTTTGTATTTATAGATGTCAGCATATATTTGAAACAAGAGTTGGCAAAAATTTTCATTTCTGGAACAATGAGTTTATGCTGTTCGTTGTGTGTGTGTGTGTGTGTGTATATATATGTGTAACATTGTTGACGTTTCATGATTATATAACTATTTTATGATTTATATATCATTGGTGATGTTCTACTACCATCATTTTTAGGTAAGTAGTTAATAAGTTCCTACTGTGAATTTGCTAGATATTTTTCATGCTCCATTGATGTTTGTGTATTTTGGAGGCTGGTATCTCAATTGCTTTTGTTGTTAACATTGCTGTCCGCCATTGTTGGAATGTTCTCCACATGAAATTTATTTTAGCGAATTACTTATTATGAACATAATCAATTCCGCCGAAGACGGATGTGTCGGGCCATTGGCGCAAATAAAACGGAGACACAACGCATTTCCATTCTCTGGACTGCATCCTGCTGGAGATCTAGTAGTACTGCTACAGGAGAGATCTAGCAGGAATTTGAGAATGAACGCTGAAGAAGAAGAACAGAATAAATCATCTACCGACTCAAGGGTAGACCTAGAGTACTCTGGATCGACAACATCAAAGAGACATTACACGAACACCAAATAACATCTGAAGCTGCCAGAAAAGTGAGAACAAGAACATTGTATCTCCCTCGACACCCGCAAAGGGTAAAAGAGGAAAGAAAGAAGAAGAAGAAGTTAATAAGTTTCAATCTTGTTTACCTCTCTTTCAATCAGCGGACAACAAAGTCCAATTAGGTATATATCAGGGCGAACTACCATAAAATATTAGAGGTAGCAAAGACCCCAAGTTGAATAAGCTTTCTTCAGTTCATTCTCAAACTCCCACTGGATATCTCTTGTATCAGGACCATGGTCCTATTAGGTTTCCAGCAGGATGTAGTCCAGAGAATGGAAATGCGTTGTGTCGCCGTTTTATTTGCGTCAATGGCCCGACACATCCGTCTTCGGCGGTGAATAAGCTTTTATTTGTGCTTAATTATTCACAACTATTATGTTTAACTGATGTTTTATGGTTATATATCATTGATGTTTTATAATTACATAACTGATATTTCATGGTTATATAACATTGGTGATTTTTCATGGTTATAAAAAAGTGGTAATGTTACATGATTATATAACATCTGGTATTTTATAGTACTAGTAGACACCACCACAGTCAAGTTATTTCCCTTGTCTATTTCATGTCCATAAATTTCATCGTTTAATAATAAACATACATGGAGTCAGAGGACAGGCAGTAACTTTCCAAAGGATCCTATTCTAAAGTTAAGCATGGTCACAAACCACATTTTTTAGACTCCGCACAGGACACTGCAGACTACAAGCATATCTCCACAAAATTAAGGTTGTCCAAACTGACCAATGCCCATGTCAAAAGGGTCCCCAGACTCCAGAACACATTCTGCAGACATGCCCACTCTTTGATGACGTGATAACTAAAATATGGTCCCAAGAGACAGATCTGAAGGTAAAGCTGTGAGGCAACCGTGAGGACCCTCCTGCTGATGACTGAATTCGTGGAGGCTGCCTACCTTCCTGTATAGACTTATGAGCATAGGAAACTGTGGGGAAACCGTGAGGAACTCCTGCTGACGACTGAATTCGTGGAGGCTGCCCACCTTCCTGTATAGACTTATGAGCATAGGAAACTGTGGGGAAACAGTGAGGACCTCCTGCTGACGACTGAATTCGTGGAGGCTGCCCACCTTCCTGTATAGACTTATGAGCATGGGAAACTGTGAGGACCTCCTGCTGACGACTGAATTCGTGGAGGCTGCCCACCTTCCTGTATAGACTTATGAGCATAGGAAACTGATCGCTGAATAAGAAGAATGTTATAATTTAAATATTTATGTTAGGGTTTTAGTTAAGGTTAGGATAGTTGTGTTTTACATAACTAACCCCAACCCTGAATAAATATGTCAATTATCAAATGATGAACATAAAATTGACAAACAATGGAAATAATTAAACATGTGGTGGAGTCTTGTACCGTACCTGACATTTATATAGAAAGAAATTGTATTTATGATTTCTTACCACGTATTGTTGATTGTTGAAAGGTGGCATCAGTTCCTATGTCCATCGAGATTACAAACCTTTAATCAACTCCTTCATTTGAAACAGGCAACAAATGTACCAAGAAACGTCGGAGAACTTTTGATCTTGACGAGCCCACCTTGAGTGCTCAGAACACACCTACATTAGACGACCATTCGGAAAGAAGAATCACAAGACAAAGAAGTTCTGATACAAACAATCAAGGTGCCGTAGAACAATGGCAGCCAGCAAAGAAACGTGTGCGGAAAGACACATATAATAAAGAAGACCAACCAGAAACAAACGACAGTGGTAAGGAATAATGAAGCACATGCAACCATTGCATTTGTTTTTGTCACCATATCTGCTAGTCTTTTCTTGTGTTCATATTTTTTTTAAATCATGATTTTATTATTTATATCTGATTCTTGACTATCATTTTTCTTTTGATTAGTAGCCGCTTCAGATTTGTTATTTCTTACTCAGGAAGATTGAGTAACGAGCACAAACACAGATCTCAAGACACCACACCCTATTGTAATAATTATATATTGCGAAATCAGCAGTAGAAATACTATAACCCAATAAACTACTAAAGTTAAAGGAGCTCCATAGTGTAGAATCATATTGCAATGGATTCAATTTCACTGTGGAATAAATGGAAATGAGAGAACTGGCCAAGGAAGGTTCTGACATGCAACAACCAGATGTACCAATCTGTTATCACCAAAATAAATCCGTGATAAAGGTACAGTGAAAGCCTGACTACCATCACAGGATTATTACCATTTTTTGAACAGACAAGAGCATGTCACCATATTTCAGCGCAGAATTAGACACACTGTACTAAGCAGCCATATTTACACAATATTAACACCCTCTATTTACAATTACGTAATTTCTCTCCTGCAACTGACTACTGCTGAATTAGTTTTTGGAAATGTTACGTAATTTCCATTCTCTGGACTACATCCTGCTGGAAATCTGGTAAGATCATGGTCCTGCTACAAGGGAGATCCAGTGTGAGTTTGAGAATAAATGCTGAAGAAGAAGAAGACGGCAGAACATATTCTTCAGGAATGCTCGAAATAGGAAATGTTTAGACAAATACACTTGCCCAGAGAAACAACAGCGGAAGAAAAACCCAACGGACCTCCGCTTGAGTCACATTACAGCTACGAGACAGATATAAAAATACTCCCGCCTGTGTGTTGTCGGGGCCCGAAAGGGGAGCAAAGAATAGCAACACTGTTTACCTTCCGCGTATGTCGTAAATGACGACTAAGGAGGTTATGGGATGGCGTTGGCTGTACTATCCCATATAGGGTCAGTGACCCGAAGCCATGCTGAAGTCGGATGTGTCAGGCCGAAAGGCGCAGATATCACAGCAATGCTGTAAACCATGACACAACACATTCCGTTCTCCGGACTACATCCTGCTAATCTGCAGGAGTTTGAGAACGAACGCAGAAATGAAGAAAATATTCCAAGCGAATGAATGAAGTATTTTTTAAATTATTATTCTTCAGTGTTCATTCTCAAACTCCTCATCCATTAGGCCTACACTACAGATCGATGATTGCTGTTACTTTCACTACTAAATACTGAACAATTCCCCATCAACGTCTGATTCATTCACGTTCTCTAAGATTCCATTTAAAATATTGCCTATCGGCATCATTTGAATCATAAGTAAGTCCATTCTTACCAAGTTCTGATGAAATTTCAAGGCTATATTCGATAACCCACAGCTCCTATACAACAGCTGTTAAAAATGTACAGAAAAATACACCGGAAGTCGCCATTACCAGTAATCACGTTATCGCTAAATTTAGCACGTCTATTCATTCTCACGGCAACAGGTGGACGGCAATCTAGTACGCCAGGTGGGTAGGAATGGAAAGGGTTAATATATTTTTTCAATATTTACTAATCATACAGTTCACAGTTGTGCTGCAGTCTCCTGTCCAATCAAAAAATTTCATTGCATTATTTGCTGTTCAGTTGACTCCATCCATGCATTGTTTGTTGTAGTTTTATATTCATCTATTTGTCTATATTTCATTTATTGTATTTGTGACATTCTCATGTGCTCAGATGATAACATTTCAGACCAATTTACGAGCAGTCCAGGCACCCGGGCCATGATTGATGAAATTGATACATCTTTGCCGAGTGCTGAAAGGAAAGAGAAGCTGCTATCTGCCCTCGGGAAAAAGATTCTAGACAAAGGTAGTATAATTTTACTTTCGTTAAAGTAATTTCCCTTTAAGCTTGAGATGGCAATGGCTGGCATGGTTGAATATGATTTTGCTCATGTGTTGCCAGGCCTCGAGAGGGGAACAAAGAATGGCAACACTGTTTACCTTCCATGCATGTCCTAAGTGGTGCCTAAGGATGTTATGTGTTGGAGTTGGCTGTTCCATGCCATATAGGGTCAAAATGAACCAAACCCACACTAAAGTAGAATGTTGTCAGGCCAAAAGGCGCAGATATTGCAGCAATGCTGTAAACTATGACAACACATTCCAAACTACATCCTGCTAATCTGCAGGAGTTTGAAAATTAACTTAGAAGAAGAAGATACGATTTTGAAAAACTAAGATGAGTATTACAGTTAAAGGTCAATCTATTCAGATCGCTAGTGATAATTATACTTTTATACGGATGTGAAAGCTGGACACTC
Source organism: Meghimatium bilineatum (assembly GCA_034231615.1). Lineage (NCBI taxonomy): Eukaryota > Metazoa > Mollusca > Gastropoda > Stylommatophora > Philomycidae > Meghimatium > Meghimatium bilineatum. Next base: position 2,072,373 of record CM067313.1, on the reverse strand, counting down.
AATGCAGACATGGAAAGAAGGATCCAGGCTTTTTCAATCAAGTGCTACTGAAATTTGTTAAGAATTATTTATATGGACATACTTATTAGCAAATAAACAAACTTGCAGGTTATCAAGAACCACTTTTGGCAGCGTTGAAACAGCACAAACTTGTTTGATTTGGACATGTAACGAGGCATGGCTCACTTTCTAAAATTATTTTGCGAGTAATAGTCGAGGGTGGAAGAAGAAGGAGGAAAAAAAATCCTGGATTTATAACATTAAGGATTAGTCGCCATGATTTTTCTACACTTCTCCAAATGGCTTGAGGATAGAGATTTTTGGAGGGTTTTTTTTTTGCTGATGTCACGAGTGTGACACACCTACAACCCTGATGGGTTATGGGTCTTATTATTAATTTCTTTTAGATTTGTTTACATCTGATATTTCTTTTGTTCCTCTTCTTTATGTAGTTAATCTCTATCTTTACTCTATAGTTCCTGCAAGTTCAACTCAAAGTAGTGCCAATCAGCCTAGTCAGATTCCCAGGTTCATGGCATTTTTAGCAAAGAAGAAAGAAAGCCAAAAGTCCCCTGCTCCAGGTAAGTTAATTTCATGAGTAGCCGTTGGGGAATCCCGTTGTACACATTTAACAACGAGGAACTACATGATGTTTAAGATTAACGTGACAGGAATCAGCAACATCTAGCTAGAAATATTATTCTACTTTCTTTAGTGGCATTTTGTTTGAAGGAGAGAATATCTGAGTTGTATATTAATTTTGTCATGTGTCCCGATCACATGGAATGGAAGTCATTTTCAGTAAAATCATTGTCGATTGTGATTCTGTGTTTGTTTGCATTCTCTCTAATTAAAGCCACGAATTTCATGAGATTTCTGCTGATGAGCATTAAGTATGTTGTGCTATGGTTCAATTTGCGCCTGTGGCCTAAAACATTTGATTTCAGCATGCATTTAATTTGAGTCTGTTTTCCTAGCTTGTGGTAGCTTTCCTATCTGTCGTAAGATGGGGCGGATATGTATCAAGACTACACTGTGACAGTTGCCACCCATTGTGCCCTTGGACTTCACAGGCCAAAACATGTCTCTGACTAGCAGTATCCTAGGAGGTAGTAATCAGTAATTTAGACTTGCGTTGACTATGTCTATCTCGCACTAGGTGTTCCACTGTTTGTTTGTTTCAGAGCCCAGGAATTGCGAGTAATTAGCTTTTACTTCCTATGTACAGTGGGGTGGTTTTTCTGAGCTTTCTATACCCAGGAAACTTCAGCTATCAGCTTAGTGCAATGCCTATTGAAGAAGCCTTCTACTCAGAGGGGGTCTATAATTGTATAGATGACATGCTATAAAGCTTTCAAAAGAGAGCCTCAATATGACAGCATGTCATCTACTAAGGTTTTCTGTTGCATGGGTGTATTGTCTAGTGGGCCATTGGTGAGATGTGTGTGTTTAGTGAACTTGTCTTGCGTAGGAGTATTAACCCTGAACTCATCGGATCCGCCGAAGGCGGATGTGTTGGGCCATTGGCGCAAATAAAACGGCAACACAACGCATTTCCATTCTCTGGACTACATCCAACTGGAAATCTTGTAGGATCATTGTCCTGTTACAAGAGAAATCCAGTGGGAATTTGAGAATGAACACTGAAGAAGAAGAACTCATCGGATAATGAAACTTTTCTCATCAGTGAGCATGAATCCAGTTTAGGAATAATTTTATAGTAGATTTCATCGCGCTCTTAGCCAAGGTATTGTTCACTGATATCGTGAACCCCTTGTGAATTTACTTACTTCTAATGCGGAACTAACCTTTAGCATGCTGTAGGCAGAAATTCCACAACTATCAATGTATTTTGAGTCACTATCTGAGGAATTTTTTGCGATTTATGTTATATACTTCTTTCAACAAGGGAATTTTATAAACTAACTTCATTCATGTGGGCAACACTTGAATTGAAAGTATGCATAATTTACCTCCATTTCCATTGGTATTCTCAGGTTGATGACTATCACAATTTATTTTGAGTTAATTTTTGTAATCCACCAAAATTGTTCAAAATGGCATCAATTTTTAAAGAATATTTTTCTGATTCCAATGACGAAGTATTTCTTTTTTTTAATAAATACATATATTTTTTCTTAGTTTCAAATAGCTGTGAATTGAGACATCAAACTCTTTGCCGACTCTCTCCCTCCCCCTCTATCTCTGTGTGTGTGTGTAAAAGAAAGGTATCGTGAATGTAGTTAACTGATTTGAATGTGGTCATATGTGACTGGTTTGAATGTGGTCTTGTGTGACAAACTCCAACATAGGATATCCTGTATAGATGATTCACTGGCTGACTGATCCAGAAGCTGTCGAGCTGTTGTCATTTTAAATAATGCTATTATGTGGTTTGTGAGCGGAGTGGTTCCGTACTGTGTTTTCCACTTAATCTGGTCTTGGAATGTGAAGCACTCTTCTATCATCCAGCGCTGAGAACTCACATAGACAGTGCTGTTAAAACTTGTAAAACATTAATATATTTCAATAATGTTACATTCAACAGTTGCCAAGGACTGGACAAAAATTCACAGTAAAGAATTTTCTAAGTTTGATTCCTTGGACATCTACTTAGAAAAAAAACAGCAGAGAGTAGAAAAACTGACTGGAAGTGCTAAGCGGACCCCTGGAAGTGCTAAGCGGACAGCTGCCGCTGCTGGACCATTAGAGCGTAAAATGGTTGGTATATTTAACATTGTGATAATTCACTCTTTTGAAATGTTTGTTTGGTGCAATAGAAGAATCAGTGGACAAATCACGTGACAACATACCAACTTTTTAATTTCATATGCTTATTGCACTATCTCGGAAACTTAAAAAATCGTACCTTAAAATAGCAATTTGCGGGCAATGAACTGGCCATCCACCTCCCACTCAGCGTGCATGTCGAATGATCAGGTGCTCTCATCGCACAACGTGTAGAATATTGGTTGCGTCGGTATATGCGTCTGTATTGGAATTTCATTCCGTTTAATTGTGTTAGCTATTTGTTCCGTAGAAACGTGTCCACTGATTCTTGTATTGTACCGTTTGTTTTATCTGTTTTTTCATCATTCATTCTCAAACTCCCGCTGGATCTCTCTTGTTGCAGGATGCAATCCAGAGAATGGAAGTGTGTTGTGTCTTCATTTTATTTGCGCCAATGGCTCGACACACCCATCTTTGACGGATTATCTGTTTCAATCCCGAAATTATTAGCAACATAGCTGATGTGCAATAGGGAATTCTCTAGAACCTTCTTTCATGTCCAGAAGTCTTCAACTCTCAGAGGGGATTTATGTATGTATATAGAAGGCATCCAATCACATAAAATCCTGCAACAATTTGATGGCACAATGAAATCCTTTTATGGGGCATTCCATTATAACAAATTTCCTTTTATAACACCTCTTTTTTTTAAATCTATTATTTTATTCATTACCAGTATGTATATATATATATATATATATAAATATAGCTTCTTCATCATTCTTCAGTCAGATATCAGGTTAAAGTGTCAATAGCTTCAATGAATTGTCTGATTCGCTTCATGGAGCCCCTCAAGTCTGAAAGTAGTGCGTCTCAGTAGGCCATATTTTATCCCTCTCTTCTTGGTAGAGTTGACAGATATATATATAGCTAATTGTAGTTATACACATATCATCGGTCCGGGACAATTGTAGTTATACACATATCATCGGTCCGGGACAATTTGTTATAATGGGAATTCACTGTAATGTTAGCCACTTTTGAGCACACTATGGCTTCACCGTGCCCATTCTTCTGGATTATAAACACTGAGACCATATTTTCTGACTGTTTTTGTCTCCCACAACTAAGGATGATGCTAGTAGATTTACTACACATTTTTTAATTTAGTGCTCATTCTCAAACTCCACCTGGTTCTCTCTTGTAGCAGGACAATAGTCCTACTAGGTTTCCAGCAGGATGTAGTCCAGAGATTGGAAATGTGCTGTGTCACTGCTGTAGGAGTTTGAGAATTAAATCTGAGCCTGAACATCAGTTATAAGAAATTCTTCTGTACATGTTAGTGGTATCAGACCAGAAGGATGCAGTCCAGAGTTCTCATTTCCTGCAGTCCAGAAGGATGCAGTCCAGAGTTCTCATTTCCTGTAGACCAGAAGGATGCAGTCCAGAGTTCTCATTTCCTGCAGACCAGAAGGATGCAGTCCAGAGTTCTCATTTTCTGCAGTCCAGATAACAGAAAGCTCTTCTCATGGTTTACAGCTTAGCCATGATATCTACACCTTTTGGCAGGACACATCCAACTTCAGCATGACTTCTGGGTAACTTTTAGGGGGGTTGGATATCCAACTCCACCCCATAGCCGTCTTATTTGTCTCTTATTACATGCATGGAATGTAAACAGTGTTACTATTCTTTGCTCTCCTTTCAGGTCCAAGAACACATAAGAGGTTATACGTTTCTTCAATATTCATGTGTATATTGCTATCAACATGCATTGTTAAATATTCCGCTAACTGTGTATCGTCTTTAACTTTCAGGCAAAGATTTCTAAACCGGTCACCAGACGATGTGTAGCAGTAAAGCCCTTTGTGTCCAAGCCTCAAGCAGTAAATCCCTTTGTTCCCACAGTCACTTCCACAGAAAACATCACATTTAACTTTGGCAGGACAGCTGGCACACTAAATGCTAAAACACCAAACCGAAAGTTCCTTGATGTATTGCCTGAAAAAGACACTTCCCAAACACCAGCAGTTCAGATCTCTGTAGCATCTTCTAAGAAAAGTGTTGTGCCTGGCAGTAGAGGTAGGTATTTGTTGTATGCTTGCCCATCTGTACACTAAATTGTTTCAAACAATTTTTGTTAACTGCATTACGCAAAACCAATTAGAGGGGGTGGGGGGACCTCACTGACCCACAGAGACAGATATCTACAAAAGTTGTATGGGAGCACTTAGGAGCTTTCAAATACAGAAAACATTTATCAAGAAAACTGTACTTGCTGTGTAGACATATTAAACTGTTTATTGAGAAGTAAATGAAACAATTTCTTATCCTAAAACTTTATTCACTATAGAAGGCCTATATGAAAAGTCAGAAAAAAACTGAGTACATTTTCAAACATTTGCTGGTTAACATAATGTATGTCCGGAGAACTAAATGCGTTGTGTCATGGTTTACAGCATTGCTGCAATATTTACAGCATTACTGCACCTTTCAGCCTGACATATCCGACTTCTGCATGACTTTGGTCATAAATGGGATGGGACAGCCAACTTCCACTTTATAACCTCCTTAGTCGCCTCTTGTGGCATGCATGAAAGCTGTTTTTTTTTTTTTTTGTAATTGCAAAATATACAGTGAAACCCCTTTATAACAAATTTGTCTAGACTGTCAAATTATTAAATTATTTAATGCAATAACCAAAATTCACTACATACATTAAAGAATAATAATTGGGTAATTTGAAAAATATTACAACTTTGCGGCCAAAGTTTGACATTGGAATTTTTGGTATATCTGCATGTAATTTCTGGTATATACTCTTGGTGACCTATTTTTTTTTTTTGGAAGCAAGTTAACTGCACTATAATACTTCAATATCACTGCTACAGTAGCAATAATATTGTTAAAAGTTGCTCTCATTAGGATGTCATTCCAAAATGGCTGCATCTGAAAATGTTTGTTGATGTGATTTATGTGTGATTCATTCTTAAATAATTTGGAATTTATTGCAGGTTGTTTTATATGATACTTTGAATGTGATGTAAAATTACACCCATCAGTATAATAAATACGATTTAACTATTGAAATAACTACAGCTTTCAGATTCATTCAGAAAATACGCTACCGTTATTTATGACACATTGGGTAGTTGATATTACAGGTCTTTTTATATATTGTTTTTATGATCATTTATATTTTCCTCAGCGACCCCTTATATATTTACTGGCAACAACAATGCCAACAACACAACATTGACCTCTGCCAAGAAAACTTTTGATTTGAAAGCTAGTTTGGCCAAACCCCTGGCATATAAACCACATACTGGAAAGTTGCAGTCATTGGATTTCAATAAACTTCAACCAACCTCAACTGCAGTGCCTCATTCAGTTACCAAAAAATTGGAACGTCCTTCAAGACAAACCATGGCTAACAAGACTAGACCAATAAATGCCAAGTAAGATTTGCTTTAAGATGATAATTTATTGTATTTTTGTAACTTTGCCAATGCTTGTCCCAGAACCAGTGAAAAGGTCAAAGTAACAACTTCCTTGTTTGCTCTGGATCCTCCAGAATTAGGAGTTATTTAAAAAAAAATTTGTAATAGATAGTTTCTCTACAGGATGCAAAAGCGTGTGCATTGGACTCTCGTGCAATCCCGGGGTTAGATAACCAATATCCTAAAATCATCTCCTCACGGTGCACCCTGGAAACAGATTGATTAAAAGCTTGTGCTAATTGTTTGCAATCAACATGATATATAATTTTAACCTTAGAATTATAGCAGGCAGCGTGAAACTATCCTGATCATGAAAAAGGAAACATGAAACTATCCCAATCTGAAAAAAGGAAACTTCTTCTTTCGTTCTCTAATATTGTCTATATCTGCAGTGTTGTTTCTTGTATAAATTGGACAGTGTTTAAAAGGAAACAATTTGTAATGTATCTCAAAAGGTGCAGAAGATTATGCTCAGGTTTTTCCCCATGTCTGCTTGCATTTTTCTTGTATGTGTTCTCTTTTCTGCATGCCTAGAGTATCTCTCAAGTTATGTAATTCAGTCAACCCTGAAGGTGCACGTGTCGGGCCATTCGTGCATATAAAATCGTGACACATATATAAAATATATAAAATTACACAATTTAAAACTACCGTTTCATGAATACAAGGTACATTACTTGACCACATTCATATAGTCAGTAGAAGAGAGCAATTTAACCTGTAGAAACCAACAGCAACATTTGTTGACATGTTTACTCATTTCATAGACACCTGATATCGACAAATGTTACCATTGAGGTAGCCATGGACATCATGATATCTCCCGTGGTTATTTCCCATCATGTTTTTATAATATCTGTGTGTTAGAGTGGTTGTCCCTGAATGTTTCTCAGCAATATAAATACCCTTTCGTAATTTATTTGATCTCTTCACATTTGCAAGCCATACTGTATGGACCTAAATTCAGTGATACCACTGTTTGTTAATTTTTCATGGATGCTGATTTCGGATGAAGATTTTGAAGGCTTCCGTGTGTTATTATATTATGCTATATATATGGTTGATTAGTTGATTCATTCGAAGATGGATGTCTCGGGCCATTGGCGCAATTAAAACGGCAACATATTTCTATTCTCTGGATTATATCCTGAAAATCTAGTAGGACCATGGACCTGCTACAAGGGAGATGCAGTGGGAGTTTGAGAATGAACGCTGAAGAAGAAGATTAGTTGATAATGATAGTTGACAGGATGTATAGATCTACATTGTTATTTACCACTACTGACATTGATTATCTCTATACCTGTAAGTCCTTTATCTGTGTATGTTTTTTGTCATTGTTATCACAGTGCATGTTGGTTGTCCATATGACACTGACACACACAAACAAACAACACCATATCCAGCATGCACTTATCTCTATTGTCTCCAAATTTGAAATCAATTTTTTAAAAAAAGCTATGCTAAAAAAGTTCAAAATAAGATGTGAACATGTTATCATGTTCACATCTTGATAACCCGTGAACAAGAAGATGGCACTCATTCTGTACATTTCCTGGCTTAAATTACATGTAAATTTGAGCTGGTTATTTGAGAGCAAATAAAAAATACCAGTAAAGGGTACTAGGTTATTTGGGAAGGTGAAAGTGAAAGGTCTGATGCTGACATGATCTAACTATGACATGGTTGAAATAGTACAGGCCTTACACTATACACTTTATACCCTTTATGGTGTTTAAAAGATAGCTTAGTTTCAAATCTGACTAGAACTGATATAAATGTATATCAGGGCGCAAAAAATTGTTTCATTTTAGCAGATCACTTTTTTGGCATTGTGTTTATTAAAAAAAACAGTTTAAAAAATAGATGTTTTTAATCTGCGACTGCTAAATAATATGAGAATTTGTTGCGCTTATGGAAAAGCTATGTTTATTTTTTGTAGACTTATTTGTCTTTGTTTGAAGTTGAAATTGCTTTTTCAACAGGGATGTCAGGCGTGTCGATCAGCTTGACCGTCGAAACAATCAGAAATACATTGATATGATGAAACGGCGAGGACTGCTAGCCTGAAGTATCGCATTATGAACAAATACAGTCTCTCTGTTATGTTATGTTATGTAAATAAGTGTATTATACTCATCTTTCTAATTTGTTGCATTCCCATTGAACCTTGTACAACATCTGCGTGTGCTAAATAATGATGATATACAACATGGGGCTGTATTGTTTACTTTCATCTTCTGCGTTAGTTCTCACACTTTTGCAAATTAGCAGGATGTAGTCCAGAGAATGGAATGTGTTGTTTCATGGTTTGCAGTATTGCTGTGTTGTATGTGCTTGTCAGCATGGCATATCACAGCATGGTTTTGGGTCACTGTGACCTTATTGGGATGGGATAGGCAACTTCACCCCATTTCTTCCTTGGTCACCTCTTGTGACATGCATGGAAGGTAGACAGTGTTGCTATTTTTTTGCTTCCCTCTCGGGCTCTGGCAACACTACAAGACTATATCTTGCAGGAAATCTAGTAACAATAACCTGCTGCAGAAGAGATCAGATGGGAGTTTGAGAACGAATGCGGGAAATATATTCTCAAAGTTGGTTTAATAATCCAATTTTGTGATGCATTTTGATTTGACAATCTGATACTTCAAACAATAATGCATGCTGTCTTTATTGAAAGATCTCTCGTTTTCTGTAATTTCTTCACAAATTTTTACGCGTTAGCAGAATGTACTCTGGAGAACAGAATGTATTGTGTCATTGTTTACATCTTCACTGCGATATTGTATTTCTGCCTGACACGCCCAACTTCAGCGTGACTTTTGTGGTCACTTTTGACCTTCTGTTGGATTGACATTCACTATTCCTCCCGACCTCCTGTGTCTCAAATTTACATGTCTGGCTCTATAGTGCAGAGGAACAGAACGCATCTCAGATGGCCATGTGCACACCCTCTGCATGCAATTATGCATCCACATCATTCAAAAAAACACTGGCAACCTGCTGAATGTAAAATAGTCTAGAAAATCCTATAGCCAAATACTACTTGGTTGATCTCTTCTGTCTAAGCTACCAACACATTTATTTTCCTGCATGTAAGAATATAATTCAATGGCTTCCTAACAGATTGGTTCAAGGTTTGATTTCCAATTCAACTGAAAATATTTTTTCTATTTGCTTCTTTGTTGACCCATCATAAGGAAATAGACGTGTGATCTTCGGGGGGATAAAAAAATTATAAGTAGAATGATGTCACTATCTCAAAGTATGCCATCGATAAATGAAAAATACAGACCTAACTATTATAAAATATTCCTTTGTACATTTCCATGATGTGGAAATGAGACAGTTTACTTTTTTTTAATTCAGATTGGATATGGCTGTACATATGAGAATATTTGTTTCATACACTTGTTTGCTGAGTTTTGTCACTTGTATTATCCATTCAATATTTGTATTGTTATTGAATCAGGAGTTATGTAAGGGGTTTGTTTTACTGATTTGCTAGTCTGGTGGTTTGGTTTCAATCCATTTTATTGTGGAACATACTACATACGGCTCTTTGTTGCTGATCCATCTCAGGAAATGAGGATATCTGAGAAAGTTAAGATGTTGAATTGATATGGACCAAATCATGATGTTGGGAACTGTAGTAGTATGTCACTTGCCCGCTGATCAGCAGACTCAAGTTTAGAGTTCACTTGTTGGGTGTCACAGCTTATGCTGTGGGAAGGTAGAGTAATAACACAATCACTACTGTGCAAGTGTGGTAGGTGACTCTATTTAGATAGTTTCTGGTCAGCCATATTTAGGTAACTAACAAAGCAAAAATTACTCGCTGCAAAAACCACTCAAGACGAGGAAGAAAACAGACTCACATACGCATTTCTAGACAAAGAAGTTAAAGCAAGCACTGGAAACGACAGACACAATTATATAAATAACTTAGCTGTGGAAGCTGAATCAGCATAAAAACGCAACAACAGCAAGATACTACACCAAACAACTGTGCAACCAGCCACTTCTCCCTAACGTATCTATTAAAGACAAAAATGGCAAAGTTTTAACAATCGAATGATAAAATCAGAGAAGAGACAAATTACAGATGTTATCAGAAAACGCTGTTGGTCCTACATCAGACATGTCCTCTGCACAGATATCAACAGAATACACCATCAATCTCTTGAATGGATACATACATGCATAAAATAACCAGGGGTAGACCAAAAGAAACACTCAAAAGAACAATACTTAGAGAAAGTAAAACAATCAATATTCATACTATTCAAGAACTGCACAGAATAGCTTTAAACGGACAGAATTAGAGAGATCTGACCTCTGCCCTATTCGCTAACTTCAGCGCAAAAGGAAATTGAATGAATATTTAGACACCTAGTTATGGGAAAACTATGTGCTATGAAGCTGCTCCACTAAATAGGCATCTGGCTATGGGAAAATCTTTGTGCTATGATGCTAGTTCACAACTCAGCTATTGGACCCAGAACTAACTTATTATTGGACCAAAAACTAACGCATTATTGGACCCAGAACTAACACACTATTTCTCAATGAAATGAAAGCATAGGCTTATTTTGGTTTCCTAGATGTAATGAACAGAAAATCTAGGTTGGTTGGTTGCTGATCCAGTGGTCCATGGGCTCATGCCCTTTGACCCATACAGAAAATCTAGGAATAGAAAATAAAACAGATGACATTTTGTATATTTTATAAATAGGCATGCTTTGTTGTTTGAAAAATTGTTATATTGTAAAAGTACCTTGAGTAATTGGTACTTGCTTGAAGAGGATTTCATTACCAGTAAAAGTACCTTGAGTAATTGGTACTTGCTTGAAGAGGATTTCATTACCAGTAAAAGTACCTTGAGTAATTGGTACTTGCTTGAAGAGGATTTCATTACCAGTAAAAGTACTTTGAGTAATTGTTACTTGCTTGAAGAGGATTTCATTACCAGTAAAAGTACCTTGAGTAATTGGTACTTGCTTGAAGAGGATTTCATTACCAGTACTACAAAGTGTTTATCTAGATCCCCTTCTTCTAAGTACATTATTGCCAATTATCCCAGAATGCAGTCTGGAAACTGAATGAATTGTATCTTGATTTAGAGATTGACTGGTTATGGCACAACACATCTGACTTCAGCATGACAATTTTAGGCCACTGACTTTCTACGGATAGGGTAGCCAACCCCAAGCCAAATCATCCTTTGTCATCTCTTACAACTTGCATTTAACATGTGTGTTGCCTGACCCAAAAGGGGAGGTGGGTAAAGTATAGCAACATTTCAATCTTCCATGCTTGTCGTAAGAGGTGACTACTGAGTTTTTGAGGTGGAGTTCGTGTTTTGTTCTCGCCTGGAACGTGCTTATATATGAAGTTTTGTTTCATCTATAAACTTGACTGTTTTGTAACTCCTACAGAGGTCTGAAGATTTTTTGGTGTGGAGTTAACTATCCTATCCCATAGATAGTCAAAGTGGCTCAGAAGCCATACAGAAGTCGGATGTGTCAGGCTGAAAGACACAGATATCACAGATAAGCTGTAAATTATGACACAACTCATTCCGTTCTCTGGACTGCGACCTGTTAATCTGCTGTAGTTTGAGAACAATGGCAGAAGAAGAAGACAACTTGCATGACAGATCACTGTTACTATTTCTCTCTCACATTTTCTAGGTGCCTTTTCTACGCACTGGCAATTAGACACTTTTCAAGTTATTTTCTCAAGGTACTGAGTGTCCATTGAGAATAAATAATTACATTATATACATGACATGACTTTCTGTCATTGTAATTTATATCACACGCATACATTCATTAGCATGGCGAATACTACATGAACTGTGCTACTTGATTCATGAATAGTTCTCTGTGTATGTTGTTATTATCTCTGTCATATGGTTTACATATATTTTGTTTTGTAGCAATGTGTTGTTAATTTTCCAGTGAAGAGACTGGTTGAGTAATATATTTGTGTGTGTTGATAGTGAGTGATATATTTATGTGGAGTGTTGCCATCACTGCTTTGTGGTCTGTGAATTTGAGTGTGTCTGTTAAGTGCTTGATTTGTAGTGTGTGTTATGACTTGAATTTGTGTAAATTTTGTCATGACATGATGCTCTGTGTTATGCTGTGTTTGAGTGTGTTGTTTCTGTGTCCTGTTGGTGTGTATGTCTGTAGACATCATTTAGATTATGTGTATCAATTATTGTTTGTAGTGTTTCTAGCTAATGTCTGGCTCCATTAGCAGAAACACAAATAAAAGTGGTTGGAGTTTTGTTGCCTACAGAAACGGTGAGAAGTTGGTTGAGAAATCTTCAGCATATTCTACTGTCACGTCGAGCATGAGGATGGAGATAGAGGGAGTTACAGCAGCTCTTAATTGGTTGATAACTGATACATCAACACACTTGGTAATACTTACAGACTCTCAAAGCATGCTGTGCAAGATAGAAAAATTCATGCTAAGATACAAATGGTGGGACTTATTTAACAACTCAGTTGTCCAGAGCATTACATGGATATACTGCCCTAGTCATGCTGGGGTCATAGGAAACGAGAGAGCCGACTTATTGGCAGGTAATGCGACGATAGACAGCACATTGCTGAGAAGAGATAAATCAGACTTAATGAAGGCAGTAATAATTTCAAGATGCAGATGATGTCAATGAGGTTGAGAACGTACACATACAGAGAATGTTAGAAATGGGAGTATTCAGAGGTGAGGGGAGGAAAAGTAAATTTTTTGGAAAGTCCCGAAGATCACACAATCAACACCTGACCAGAACTATGAGTCTACACCCACTGGGATGGCTGCTGGATCGGAGGGCGGAACACTTATGGGAATGTCTGGCATGCTGTGAAAGCAGTTTTTAATCAAGAATGAATGAAGATGTGCATGTTCTCTGTGTACCTTGACATTGCTGCCTACTATACCTATCTCATCTCGAACACAGTTGAAATCTCCAGCCAATATTTATATTGTGTCTGCTATGAATGCACATGTTTTTTGTGTCCTCTATAAAAATGTATGATTGTGATTTCCAACTGCTTGTAAAAAAATTGGTTTGCAAACCTAGAGGCCGACCTCGAAAACGATGGGCCACCGAAATAAAAGAGGCGATAAATTCCACAATATAATCAGCACACACGAGGGCTATCGCCAGAGAACTGACGCTGAAAGACAATAAAGGGTTTAGCGAATAGATGGATAAATAGATAGATAGTAGTCCCCACAGGTATAAGCGAGAATCAAAGTGCTGATAAACTGACCACAAAAAAGGAGCAAGTATATATCCCCAATCAGGAATGTCAACTATCCTCAGAACAGCTAAATATATTATCTGCAACAACTGTAAACAACAATGGATGGACAGCTGGGCCACTGGCTCAAAAGGAATAGTGCTATATACAGACATGTCCCAACCACATCCACACTACAGCATAAATAGGCTACAACGCAAAGATCAAACCACGATATTTAGGCCACGAACAACACATATACAACTTAACAAATCCCTCCATCACTAACAGAATTTATACAGACACAACACGGCTGAAGAAGACATGCGCCTACCACAACTAGACACAGGGGGAAAAGAGTGAAAGCTCGTAACCCCGGAGATCGGATAAGTAAGTATCACGGTCTCTATTTGTGTTTCCGGAAAGCCAATAAGTCCCCAAATTATTTTCCTTCCGTCGGTACCCCCTAGGCTACAGTGACCGAGAATAATGGTGATGTTCCTCCTTCAAAAGCGAAGATGAATATGGCATGAAAAACAAATAAAAATGTGGTAACATGAAAAAAATAATAAAACGATGGTGGCTGTTTAATTTGGTTTGGACTTGTAATTCGTAGATGCCCGAGGAGTCATATTCGTGCCAGGAAATATCGTTGCAGGAGTGCAGACGTTCACGAGTAGGCGCGTTTTCATACCTTTCCTTCCGTTTCTGTCTCCTGTATATTGCAAGCATTGTTCTTTCTATTTGAAATTATATGATGTCAGCTGACACAGTGTTGCTTACTTCTTTCTGGATTTTTGTAGAGTGGGCAATTGTAAGAAAGAAAATAGCATATCTACAACAACATTATTTCGAATAGTATTGTTTGTTTGTTTGAGAACCCCAGGAATTACGAGCGGTTAGCTCTTACTTCCTATGTGCAGTGGGGAGGTTTATGAGCTTTCTTTCATACCTAGGAGGCTTCACTTTTCGGCTTGGTGCAATGTCTATTGGAGGAGCCTTCTACTCAGGAGGGGCACTCGAATATTGCCTGATATTAATACACTGTCCGGTGAAGTGGTACAGAGCGCGTTTGTGACGGTCTAGGTACCGAGTTCGATCCCGCCACAGGCATTTGAGCATCCGGACCGTTCAGAAAGCAATGGCAAACTACTGAACGTATTTATATTGCCTAGAAAATCACTAACGTCAAAAAATTGTGTTGATGTATACGTTCTGACTAGGATACACTACCAACTAATAGCCGTATAAGGTGATACATTGTGTTATCGATGTCAGGCATGGACCACTAACTAAAGAACAAGAGGGAAAGTTTAATACATGGGTAATGAGATGTCTAAGAAAAGTATCTAACTGAACAAGAAGAGATGATGGGATTACAAGAACAGATTGAACAATGTCTGTGGTCAAACATATAAAAACCAGTATAATATAATGATTCAGGTGTGTATGCTTACTAAACCTAGACCAAGCATATTTCCTCGAAGGTAATTGCCCTACTTGGTAAGGCATTACAAAAAATGTTATATAAGGTATGTTAATATCTTATATAGGCCGTAAATACGTGCTTTTCTGATGTGGAAATACATGCACTTCTTTTAATAATTCATGTATATTTTCATCACTGTTTTTATATTGATCGACAAACACGACAAAAATTATAAAAGCATTAGTAGAAAATAGTATCAACAAAATCACGCAAAGTACCTTATGTTTTCAACAAAATTGGCTATTATATCAGTATTGTAATCAGAAGTTACGCTATACAAAAGACCCTTTTAAAGATTTTCATACTGTTAGTTTTCCCCCTTTGTCGGCAGAGACGTTAAAACTTTGATAATTACTGCCGATGTTGAAGAAGGTACATAACTCCGGAAATGAAACGAATTACTATACCGTTTTAGTTTTCACACTTTTCATACTGTGAGCAGGACCGACCATCTCAAGAATGGACTATGGATGTCTACTTCAAATCCCCTTGAAGTGCGTGTATGGCCTGAGGCATGAAAACATTTTTCTTCCACTCATCCGACTAAGTATAATAATACATTACTGTTTATGCCGTTAAATTATTGAAAACATAGTTGCTAATATGTGCTTGATCTTTATTTCGGAATAAAATATCACGAATATATTTGCTAGTGTAAACATAACCTGCTATACACACATATGTACATGTTCTATTTTCTCAGTGACACTGAACATTGACCTCCATTTCTATCAGACATGGTCAATTTTAAATGATTAAATAATTGAAATAGGAAATTGATGAAAAGAAAGTAATCGTAGAAGACGGTCATATGATAATTAAAATGTAGAATTTAAATTTTAAATGATTATTCAATCGCAAAATCACGATAATAATTAAATATATATTAACGGTATTCTTCTTCTTCTTCTGCATTCGTTTTCAAACTCCTACAGATCAGCAGGATGTAGTCCGGAGAACGGAATGCGTTGTGTCATGGTTTACAGCATTACTGCGATATCAGCGCCTTTCCTCCTGACAATGCGACATCAGCATGGCTTTGGATCACTGACCCTATATGGGATGGGACAGCCAACTCCATCCCATATCCTCCTTAGTCGCCTCGTACGACATGCATGGAAGGTAAACAGTGTTGCTATTCTTTGCTCCCCTTTCAGGCCCGACAACACACGAGCGATTACCGATATTAATTTCGTCTATAAGAGGCCACCGACCGCATGAACACCCCTCAATTGCTTCTGAACCTACTTTCGCCCCCCCCCCCCCTTTTCTAGAATGCTTCAGCGCCAATTTTGGGAACATATGGTGTAGTGTAATAATGTTCGGTGATCGATGTTCGAATAGTCCAATATGTGATATTTTTGTATGTGAAATTCTTGAGCTCTGATTACACCAATTTTCATGTATTTCCAAAGGTCATACGCCATTAAACAATAACGGTTGTCTGGTCAAACTTTGTGAGAGAGCTGCATACTAAAACAAAGGCTTCTATATTAGGAAAGGCTTCTATACAGTTCAAATTACAAGCTGTCAGATTGCAGGGCCGGGAAGAACTATGTCCTATGCTGATGACATCTTGGTATATAGGCAGGACATAGAAAAACGATCGCCAGGAATTTACAGAGGGAGCTTGATCCTATAGGGGATTCGTGCAGTAATTCTGGAGCTTTTGTTAATCCATCAAAGGCATCAATAACATGGTTTTCCCTAAATAATCACATAGTAAACGCGCCAACGCCATCGGTCACTTTGAGAGGGGATGTCCTCGATAGAAGCAGCGCAATGAAGTACCTTGGGGTTATGTTGGATCGAAGTTTGAGTTTCAAAGATCATGTTGACCACATCATTGTAAAGGCTTATAAAGGTCTTGCGGCGATGAAAGTTATGGCTGCTGCTCAATGTGAACAGAGGCTGCTATTTCTGCTGTATCAGGGATTGGTGGTAGCGTACGCACTAGCGATTCTAACACTGAGTCAGACTCAAACAGAAAGATTGGATATAATCCAGAATGAGGCAATGCGAATCATTTAGGGGTGTACGATACTTACTGGATTGCCCAACTGCAGAGCAAAGAATACAAATCTACAGGGCGCGGGACTACCTACAAATCACCGCTGATAAAAAACATCATCTACACCCTGAAATTCTCAAAGTGAAAGGCAGTCGACTTAAGAGAGGAAAGTCGTGGATGGGGCGCGCAGAAGATATTATACAGATTGTGTGCAGATTGGAGGATGTGCTACCATGTGCGGAATGGAGTCGTGCGCCCTTAGATTACGAACGATAACGGACGCATTTTTTTGTTAGGTAAAACCCCATCCTTTAGGTAATCATATCTACAGTCCTACCAGCATGCCACATTCCAGCAACATCATGTAAAAAGTCATTTTTACATCCCACCGTCAAAAAATGTAGGCATCTATTGTCTTTATAAGGATTTTCAGACTAGAACCCAGGTCAAATTAACCAGTCCCACACATGACAACACAGATCACTAGGCTACTCAATACACCCTGGTCTAAACAATAGATATAACATTCATGGTTGAAAGGGCGTGTCTGGACTACCAAGACAAATCCATAAGCTAACAAACACACGTCAACAGTGGAGAGTAGATAAAAGGTCACGAGATAGATCTAACACAATTTATAGTAGTCATCCCATGCGCGAATTGTCCAACAAAGACCTATGCGGCAAGCATAAGGCTTGTTAACAGGGACGTGCGATGCTATGATACAGAGAAACGGTCGCATTAGGCGGTCATCTTCAGGTGATATATTCTTTCCAGAACGTAGTCTTTCCTATGAATCTCTTGAATTCTCCACCCTCTTGAGCAAGTTATCCTGTCTCTTCTAGTGGCATGCGCAGGCCTTATTGAATGTCTTTTGTCCAAGGGCGTCTTGGGCGACATTTGCCCCTGTTGCCTTCTATCATCCTCTCCAATAAACTCTCCCCATGCTGTCGTGTCTCTTAATGTGACCGAAAAACTAGAGTTTTCTTTAATATGGTGTTCAGAAGCCAGCCTTCGTGGAAATTAATTTTTGGCGGTAGACATTACCGCTCAAAATATATTGTCCGTGCGACATTTCGAAGAAAAACCATGTAAAGGGTCGGTATTTCGAAGATTTGTATCATACTGAGAAAACTTACCGCACGACCTTTCAAGTTATTAGCCATGTACGAACTCATAGGCAGGGCATAATTCCAAATGAATTGCATAAAATGGATATAACAAATGGTCATCTTCACTTGTGATGAATGAAAAACAAAATCTCATGTCGAAAAAAAACCGGAGGATAATTTCCAGTATGAACACCGTGTACAGCCGGAAGAAAAGGGCGACAAGAAATGCGCGGACGAACGTGCGTAATCTCTCTTTAACTTGTAGACTCTTGTCAACAGAAGCGTCGAAAACTGAAATATGGGGGTAAACACATTGATTTTAATTATTTGAAAGCATAAGTAGAAACAGAAAATAACATAGTACAAATAATTGAAATATGAATTATTTCAAACTGTAAGTTATTTTACAAGATTTGTTGTCTAATATGAACAGCTTGTCTTTGAAGATTTGAACTGACTACTCACCAGGCACACTCCGGTGCTGGTGCACACTCAACTCTCAAACTACATTAGTCTAACGATTTGACTCTGATTAGAATTGTGTTGTGATTTACTTATGTGAGGTTGCGCGTGAAAGAAGTGTAACATATGCCTAATTAAAAATAAATTTTCGGTAGTGACTTTGTTTCGTGACTTTTATGGTAACTAATGTAGTAAGTAATAGAATATATATGAATAAATAAGTGCTGAGTGACAGTGCTCCCATATCTCGACACCAATTTGTCAGTCTGTCCAGCTCCTTCTGTAGTTCCACGACGCACTCTTCTCGATTTTTATTTTCATTTTAATTTCATATGCTATTGCGCTATCTTGGAAAGTTAAAAAGTCATAACTTAAAATACCGATCTAGCTATTTGTGCGCAATGTACTAGCCATCCACCTCTCTCTCAGTGCGCAGCTCGCATGTTGAGTGGTCAGGGCTCTCATCGCGCAACTTGTTGAATATTGGATGCGACTTTATCAGAATTTCGTTCCGTTTTATTATTATTGCTATTTGTTCTGTAGAAACCTATCCACTGATTCTTGTATTATACCTTTTTGTCTCTGTAGGCAGTGTAAGCCTATTTTAAATTTTGTCCTTCAATCAATGAAGTCTCTGGTGCTCATAAAATAAGCATCTCAAGATTGCACTTTAGCTAGAATTAAATTTCCTTTCCAGGTCATTTCATGTGATGCCAAGCTAGTTCAATATCAGAAATTTCACATTGTGACATCTCTTCTCCAAGTTGTTCTAGGCTTTCCTATTTGCCTCTAGATTCCATGCTAATGCTTATCTTGCAATAATTTTTATTTCTACCTGTCTAGCATGTTTAACACATCTACAGTTCCTGAAAATGAACTGTAGGTAGCATGGTATAAATTACATTATTACCCGATCTGTAGGTAGATAGGATTGTGTCCTCTTCCTTTCATTTTGAATTTGGAGAAATTAAACTTATGAATAATATTAAACATCAAACAAATAAACTATTTTGGACATAGTAAAAGACATGACACCTTGTTGAAGGTGAGGCGAGCAGGAGGTAAGCAGAGATACAAGTTGGAGAGAAACATCACGAGATGGATAGGTTACAATATAACAGAGTGCGCCAACAAAGCAAGAGACTGGAAGTTGGAGGTTCGTTGCAGCCAACCTTCTTTACAGAGACGGCACTTGATGAAATGAATAGTATCAATATGTGCTTTAGATATTTGATGTAATCTTAACCCTTACATCATACTCTAAAAGCTCTCTAATTTTCTTAACCCTTACACCATACTCTAAAAGCTAATTTTCCTTCAAGGTTTAATCAGGTGTAGAATATTGACTTCATTGTTCTGTGGTTTTCCCATTTATACTCTAGCTTTCTCAATTTGTCTGCTGAGTGTATCATACAAGCAGATATAATTTAGTGGCTTCAGAAAATTTCACAGAGAACTCTTATTCTTCTGCATCTGTTCTCAAACTCTTGCAGAGTAGCAGGATGTAGTCCTGAGAACAGAATGCACTGTGTCATGGTTTACAGCTTCGCTGCAATATCTCGACTTTACAGAGACCTCTAAAAATGCAATTGTGAACCAGAAAGTGTGGCTTGATTAGACCAGATCTCAAAACACATAGCCGCCCATATGTTGTTTTGGTCTGAAAGGGGAACAAAGAATAGCACCACTGATGGCCCACCATGCATGTTGTAAGAGCAGACTATGGATGGATTGGGATTGGCTGTTCCATTCAGTAGGGTCAAAGCGGCCCAGAAATTATGCTGAGTTGGATGTGTTTGACCAAAAGGTGCATATATCGCAGCCAAACTGTAAATCTGCAGAAGTTTGAGAATGAGCAAGAAAGAAGATGTGTAGGCTACCAAAAGGTTAGGCGACTCTTACACAAAAGACAAAACTTAAACAGCGTGAGTAAGGTAACTAAGAAGATTTTGGGTTGGAGTTGACAATCCCATCCCATCCCATAGAGGGTCAAATTGACACAGAAGCCTTGCTGAAGTTAGATGCATCTGGCCGAAAGGTGTAGATATCATAGCTAAGCTGTAAACCATAACACAATGCATGTTCTCTTGACGAGAACCAGAGAAGAAATGCAGAAGAATGAAACTGAAACATACTTTGTCTGAGTCTTGTCTTGATTCCACCGTCAATAATAAGTGACGCTGCTGTGCAACTGTATAACAATAAAAACTGTAAAACGCAAGCTTGTTCAGCTTTACAATCAACTCACAGACTATAGATTACGATTTTGAAAAAATCCAGATAATAATGATGAAAAAAATGTGAATCTCACATCATTTACGCTATCATTTTTAAATGCTGTGACATTAAATATATCGCTATATAAAATATATCGCTTTGAAAATCGCTATATATTGCAGTTTGGTGCCCTTAAGCCATTTCGTCTTAATACAGATAATTAATAAGAACAAAAAAGCCATCCCCAGAGAGAACTCATATATCCCTGACTCTGCAAGACATAAAGGAATATAAAGCAAAAAGAAAAGAAGAACGATGTAGATAGATGGTGGTAAAGTTGTCTTCCTGTCTGTGCTGTTGCCCATACATTTATCCACTCCTCTTTACAATTGTTTTTGATAATTTGTTTTACTGTTGTCATATGTACTTATTGTTTGACCTGTGGCATCGAAGTCTCTAGTTTTACTAACTTATCTGCTTCTTCATTGTTGGGAATATGTCCGGCAATCTACTGCATGCTAATTTCAACCCCATAAAGTTCTTGAAGTTTATGACATATTCATATAATTATTTTGGTTGCTATCTATTGAACTTATTCTCCAATGTTGAGCAGCCATCAGTGTAGGCTGTGAGTCAGGCAATGTTGAACAGCCATCAGTGGAGGCTGTGAGTCAGGCAATGTTGAACAGCCATCAGTGTAGGCTGTGAGTCAGGCAATGTTGAACAGCCATCAGTGGAGGCTGTGAGTCAGGCAATGTTGAACAGCCACCCAGTGGAGGCTGTGAGTCAGGCAATGTTGAACAGCCACCCAGTGGAGGCTGTGAGTCAGGCAATGTTGAACAGCCATCAGTGGAGGCTGTGAGTCAGGTAATGTTGAACAGCCATCAGTGGAGGCTGTGAGTCAGGTAATGTTGAACAGCCATCAGTTGAGGCTGTGAGTCAGGCAATGTTGAACAACTGTCAGGCTGTTGGAACAGCTATCAGTGCAGCCTGTGAGTCAGAATGTTGGAACAGCTATCAGTGCAGCCTGTGAGTCAGGCTGTTATGATTTTTGGTTCTTTATCCGGAACCAGCATCACTGCGCAAGGGGCATTCCAATAAATGGTCTGCTTGCTATTCCGTCAGACATCTTAAGGTGTATAAGCTCATTGTCCCAGTCAGTTGTTAGTTGTAGGTTCTTTTGGTCTTTCCAGTGAGGTTGTAATTTTTTCCCTGGTCATTCCATTTCTATCATTTTCTGAACATGTACTACACTGTCTTTTTCTGCATCTTCATCATTTTGTAGTGTATCCATGACAACATCCTCTTCATTTTGTAGTGTATCCATGACAACATCCTTTTCATTGTTTTATTATTACAAAGTCCATTCTCTTCTGATCACTTTGCCATCAACTATAAATTTACCACCCAATGTGTCAGCTCTGCCACTGCCCCTGACTCCCCCATGACCATGATATGTGATGCTCCAGACATTGTTGAAAAGGGTGTCCTACTCTTTTCAAGCAACAAGTAAAAATGGTACTGTGGAATTTGGATAGTGTTCGTACTCGTTGTTTGTTAAGTTGTGAATGTGTTCTTTATAAAGGCCATATTGGTCAAAGGGCTGAGCCCATGACCACTGGTTCAGCAACCAACCATAAAAGCCTTTTGTTTGGAAAGCTGATTTTCCTGTTATCATGCATGTATCCATGATAACATTTCAAAGTTTTTCCTGTTGGATTTCAGTTTTTCAGCAGTTATCACCTATTGTCTATTTTTCCACAGAGAAAGTCATCATCAAAAGCTAAAGAGAAGAAACTCAAGAAGAAGGAGGTAACTTAGTTGAATAAATTAAAGATGATGTTGATGATGAAGTAATGCCTTCAGCTGTGATCAGGTAGCTCTTGACACCCCTTCAGCTGTGAGCAGGTAGCTCTTGACATCCCTTCAGCTGTGAGCAGGTAGCTCTTGACATCCCTTCAGCTGTGAGCAGGTAGCTCTTGACATCCCTTCAGCTGTGAGCAGGTAGCTCTTGACATCCCTTCAGCTGTGAGCAGGTAGCTCTTGACATCCCTTCAGCTGTGAGCAGGTAGCTCTTGGCATCCCTTCAGCTGTGAGGAGGTAGCTCTTTACATCCCTTCAGCTGTGAGCAGGTAGCTCTTGACAGCCCATAGCCTTTCTAAAAAAAGCACAGACCCTCCATCTCAGTTGAGTAACTGAGGTCACACGCAAAACTTATAATGTTTGTTGTCTCAAAGGCATGGTTGTGTTGGAGGGGGGGGGTGTATGAATGCATGTTTAGTCCCCAATGTGAGATATTCCAGTGCTGCAGTATCCCAGGATCATCAAGTCCTGCTCAGAGCGTAACACCGGAGTTGGGAACCTTTTTGTCTGAGAGAGCATATTTCCACATATTTTAAAGTTATTCTGTGAGAGCCATACATTATGTTTAAAACTAAAAATTCAAGTAAATGTGTGCATTTTGTGTAATTACAACACTAAAAGTACAATAATTATGTCTCTGAATTCTTGTTAATAACATTGTTATGTTGTTGCTAAATCAATAATGAATATTTCTTACCATTAGTGTGACTTCTGATGCTGAGCTGCAGTAGACTTTAGCTCATTTGTAGAATGAAGATATGCAATGAATATGTAGATCAAATAAATAAAATTTGACATTTAAAAAAGAAAATATAATGGATGCATTTTCATATGTCAGACCTGCCTTTTGAGGAAAAATCTGATGACTTTTAAATGAAACATTTTTTGTGTGAAAGGGGGGGGGGGAGTGGGGCTGTAGACCTTTGACCCACCTATTTGACCAAGATCCTAGTATTAAAAGTAATGAAATACCGTCGAAGACGGATGTGCTGGGCCACTGGCGCAAATAAAACGGCAACACAACGCATTTCCATTCTCTGGACTACATTCAACTGGAAATCTTGTAGGATCATTGTCCTGTTACAAGAGAAATCCAGTGGGAGTTTGAGAATAAATGCTGAAGAAGAAGAAGAAAGTAATGATCTGATTGCTAAGTGGGGTTTGAAAAAACCCCTCCTCTTACCCTAACTACAGGCCTGTAAACTGCACTAATCTGATAATGCCATGTAAGCCGGCCAAGAGCTGTAATTTCTCAAGACCAAGACAAATGTGTGTAGTTATATACATATACTAGAAGCTTAGCCTGGCATTAAAATATTGTCCATGTGGTTGATCAAGTAGATATTCTGAACTCATTGTACACTTCTTGAATCCATGTGAATATGTTGCAGGAAAATGCCAAATTGTCAGCTTTACATGCCAAGATTGATGCAGCAAACAAGGTATATTCCAAGTATATCATATATTTTTTTGTGGGTTGTGTATCTTATAATGTAGAATACATGAGACAGACATTCTGAGCCTCCATTTTTATTTGGGTTGTGTATCTTATAATGTAGAATACATGAGACAGACATTCTGAGCCTCCATTTTTATTTGGGTTGTGTATCTTATAATGTAGAATACATGAGACAGACATTCTGAGCCTCCATATTTATTTGGGTTGTGTATCTTATAATGTAGAATACATGAGACAGACATTCTGAGCCTCCATTTTTATTTGGGTTGTGTATCTTATAATGTAGAATACATGAGACAGACATTCTGAGCCTCCATTTTTATTTGGGTTGTGTATCTTATAATGTAGAATACATGAGACAGACATTCTGAGCCTCCATATTTATTTGGGTTGTGTATCTTATAATGTAGAATACATGAGACAGACATTCTGAGCCTCCATTTTTATTTGGGTTGTGTATCTTATTATGCAGAGGGCGTGACAGGCGCCTCCATATCATGAGGGATGTTGCCACTGTCATGATCTGCTAAAATTCTGTGTAAAAAACGGATACCTGAAATTACAAACAATATTATTGGGCGCTTAACAATCAATTATAATAATTATAATGCATTGTGTCCAACAACCAATCATCTCATGCCGAAATCGGATGTGCTAGGCCTACAAGGCGCATAACGGTGGCACAACGTAATCACGCTCCCGGCGGAAATCGCACGGATATCCGTGATGGTTACAATGGAGCGAACGCCAAACAAACAAACAAACAACCAATCAGAAACACTGACCCACTTCAGAGTGAACAGGATATAGTTTTGTGTTGTTCTATACATTCACATAGAACATACTGTACGGCTTCATATTGTTGACTGTCTGTGTTTCCCAGACCCTGTAGTGGAGCAAAGAATAGTGACAATGTTACCTGTCAGGTATGGTGTAAGAGGTAACTAATGAGGTTTGGGGGATGGAGCTGGCTGTCCTATCCCAGAGAGGGTCAAAGTGTCCCAGAAGCCATGATTAAGTATGATCTTCCAGCCGAGAGATGTAAGCTTTAAACCATTGCACAACGCATTCCACTTTCTGGACTACATTCTGCTAGCCTGCAGGAATTTGAGAATGAACGCAGAAGAGGACGAAAATTGTACAGTCTAATGGATGAGTTGGGTTTATTCTGTTCAGATGGTAATTCATCACAATATGCCCTGTTCTGATGGGAATTTAATGTCCTGTTCTGATAATTTAATATGCCCTGTTCAGATGGTAATTTAATGTCCTGTTCTGATAATTTAATATGCCCTGTTCAGATGGTAATTTAATGTTCTGTTCTGATAATTTAATATGCCCTGTTCTGATAATTTAATATGCCCTGTTCTGATAATTTAATATGCCCTGTTCTGATAATTTAATATGCCCTGTTCTGATGGGAATTCACCGCAGTATGCCCTGTTCTGATGATAATTAAATATGCCCTGTTCTAATGATAAGCATTGATACTATTCTAATGCAGGCACAGATTCGTTGGGCAGGTTATGAGTTATGTATGCCAGATCATCGATTAACCAAAGATATTTACTCTATGGTGAGTTGCAGATGGGCATACACTTTCAAGGTGGCAAAAACAAGTGCTACGAGGACTCGTTAAAGACCCCACTAAAAGTTTTTTAAAATAAACCAAGATACATGAGAAAAACTTGTACAAAATAGAGCTACATGTGGCGCTCTACGGTCAAAAGAAGCGCGGCATCTTGTGAGAAGAGAAAGGGGAGAAATGCATCGGCTAATCAGCGGAGAGTAGCTAGAAAATCATGGAGAGATCAAAGTGGTCATCCCATGCCCAAATTGTCCAAGGACATTTGCGGTCAGAATAGGGCTTGTTTAACCATCTATGAATTCATAGTCAAGGACACAACTCTAGCTGAATTTCATAAAGGGGATGTAATAAATGATCATCATCATCATCCTGTGATGAATGAACAACAAATAAATAAAGAGCTCGCCTAGTACCTGCTGTCACCTGTCAGGCCCTGAAAGGAGAGTAAAGAATAGTGACACTGTTGCCTGCTATACATGTCGTAGGAATGTATGCTTGTTGAGAACATATGCACCAGAAGCTGATATAATGTTTTTTTTTTTTTAATTGTTTGTTACATAATTTTGTTTGAATTGTTTGTTATATACTTTTATTTACATTTTCTAATCTCTTCCTGTAGCTTGATGATCCTCTGAGTGCATTCCCTGTGTTTAAAAAATTTGAAAGAAATGGGTGAGATATTTAATCATGTCTTGCGCAGTCATTATACTTAATAAGCTAGTCTGTTTCGATTGCATATTTTTCACCACAAGTATACATTGTAATTGGTTGGATGTAGACAAAGGCACTAGTGAAAAAGGATGACAGCGTGTGAAATGAGATTTTTGAGGAAAGCTATAAATGTCACCAGAAGAAATTGACGAAGAAATGAAGATATCTGGAAAGAAATAAAGACCATCCCAAGTCGGGACACACCGAGAGACAAAAAACTAGATGGTTTGGCCACCCCATGAGAATGGAACCAACGTAATCAACCCTGCATGCATACAACTGCAGAAGATCAGGTTTCCAGGCATAAGGAAGACCAAGAACCTGATGGGTGGAGACAGTCAAAGAAACCGTAAAGAGACACTGGATGACTATGGCCAATGGAACCCAAAAGTCAACTGTCCACACAATAATAACAGTGACATCATAGAGATGTAGGTAAGGTAAAAATTTAAAAAAAAAAGGATGAAAAATTGTAAGCAGCAGAAAAGGGCCATACCAAAGTTCCAGCAGTCCTCTTCTTCTCATTCACACCGCAAGTCCAGTTAAATGCTGCTGTATTTGAAAGCTTCTTTAAACTCCCATACAGCTTTCTGTGGATGTCTGTCTCCGTGGGTCAGACTTGAGGTCTTAAAATTGTAGAAAATATGAACTGAACACCAGAATATAGGGAAAAGTTGTGAGAAGGATGGGTTGTCATAAGAATATGTGAATTGTATTAATCCCTGCAGGAATCAAGTACTCTCTGCGTGTAGGCAAGGATGTGTTAATAAAAGTTAGCTAATAATATCAAAGTAAATAAATAATGTAAGAGACTTGTGTGTTGCTGGGGCTAAAAAGGGGAGCAAAGAATAGCGACACTTACACGCCATGCACACCATAAGGGACGACTAATGTTTTGGAGGTGGGGGTTGTATGCTCTTTCTCGTAGAGGGTCAACGTGACATTGAAGTCAGAGATATCGGGCTGAAAGGTGCAAACTGTAAACCATGACACGACACATAATCTGCAGGAGTTTGAGAGCAAACTAAGAAGAAGAAGAAGAGTCATTTAACAATAGTCATGTTTGCTGTAGATGTTGTATTATGTTTAGGTTTACTAAGTAAAATTTTGCATTGAATATATTTGAATGAAAGCAATTCAGATGTTCATTTGCATGTAATTTGTACCTTCACAGACTGAATATTACATTTGAGACAAAACTTGTTGCTAACTTGGATGAAGACACTGTGGACTGGGCATTTGAACTCACAAAATCAAATATGAAAACATTGTGAGTCAATATTTTAAAATGCTTTTTTAATATCTAAATATTCTTGTCTAGTTTGTATTGTTGTTTGTTTGTTGATAGGAAAGGGGGGAGGGGAGGGTAAATGAGATGGCAGACCAGCTATTTAAAACTGGAAGTAATTGCCAGAAATAACATGAAAGATTTAGTATCAATTTCAGAAATGGAATTAATCATCAAAAGTTCTCTAAACATGAAATAAAACTCCACTCACCCATGCTCCATGCATCCACTCACCCATGCATCCAAAAAGAGAATGCTTGGAAGAAAGGAACAAATGATTATTTTTACATTGAGAATAAGTCATACATGTCCTGGAATTTTGGAGTTGGTGACTTCTTCTGTGCTTGCGCTCTGATAATTAACATGAGAGTTCATGTGATTTTCGCTGGGGAGTGTGAAGTACGTTGCGCTATTCGTTTCACAGCAGAACTGCGTTATTTTGCACATTCCGGCCCGCCACATCCATTTTTGGCACAATATGGAGTCACAAAAATATACCTTTGTGAAAATTCTCCAGAGAACAAAGAACATATTTTGCAGAACTACACACTGTACCACATCGTAAGAAGAAAATTATGGCCATCTGAAACAGCTCTGACAGGCAAACTCTGTGACACTGTCTCAGGGTTGAGGACTACAGTAAGTTGATTGACGAAATCCATATCAGCATCTTCCTTTGACTGGAGAACGAGGTGGAAGTAGAAGAAGTTTGTTCATATTCCGTGCCACTTGAAACGTTTCTGGGGTTTAGATTTATGGCTTATTGTTTCAAAGATTAAAATCTTTATATTTAAGTTGTTACTGTTTAAATCTCACATGCAGAAGTCTGAATGTGTCACTATTGACCTATCAGAGGAAGTCTCAGTAGATGGCATACTCATACCAATATAGTGAGGCTTTCCTCTTGCGGAAACCTTGCAGCATTTCATCAGTACAATTATGTTTCCCTTAGTGGTGCAACATTCAGAGATTCCAGCATTGCACATCAAGCCTGGGAAACCAGATGAGCTCCAACCCTAACCATGTGTCAAGCTATTATTATGTGCATGGTTATCCGGCTATGGACAGGTGGTACATGGGGTTTGTGAAAATCAACCCCGTCTGTCCAGGAAATTATAATTCCCTTCTAAGAGTGCCCAGAATCTAGTTAACATGTTATTCACTGCATAATTGAAAAGCCACTTTGAATGAC
Source organism: Meghimatium bilineatum (assembly GCA_034231615.1). NCBI lineage: Eukaryota > Metazoa > Mollusca > Gastropoda > Stylommatophora > Philomycidae > Meghimatium > Meghimatium bilineatum. The sequence continues at coordinate 2,043,489 of CM067313.1, read as the reverse complement.
GAGGAATGCATAACTGCTGCCCCACCTATACCAGTGACCATGGTCCAGAGCTCGGTTGCCTTTAAACACCAGCTCTGTATGTTGCAGAAAGATAGAAAAGCAACAAAACCCCCAAGTGTTTATCCCTTCTGAGTAGAAAACTTCACAAAGCATTCTTGTACACGTTTAACATGATTCTTGTACATATTTAACATGATTCTTGTACATGTTTAACATGATTCTTGTACATATTTAACATGACTCTTGTACATATTTAACATGATTATTGTACATGTTTTTATGCTTAATATTTGCTTAGGTATGAAATGAGTGAATGGGGATGGAAAGACAGAGATAAGATGGAGGAAATGACAGAAGAGAAAGCGTGGTATCTTATAGCTCGTGATCAAGATGGCAGACCTGTTGCATTCTCACATTTCAGATTTGATTTGGAACTTGACACGGAAGTCTTATATTGGTAATTCAAGTTTTTATAACTATTATTTTTGTGTTTATTAACCTTCTGACATGTTGCGAAGTGAAACTTGGAAACAGAGTGATGAAGTTGTAGGCATATGTTTCTAAAATAACATGTGACTTTGAAAATTTGTGTACATGGGTTTATGTCGAGTAAGTTGTGGTTTCATGCTTAGAAAAAAAAGGTGAGCATCATTTTTGCCTGTATACATGTATACATCATTTTTGCCTGTGTCAGTTCTGCTGCAAATTATAAAATCATCTTCTAATCATAATTCATCATTGTGAATTACGATGTGTTGTTGAAACTATATATTAAGTGGCTATATCATAAATTTCATTTCTTCATATTGTTAAATCAGCAGGGTGCGAATGATCTCACAAAGCTCCTGTGAGGTCCCAGGGTTAGCAGATAACCAAAATGTCCTAAAACTACCCCCCTCATGGTGCATCTTGGAAACATAAGGACAGCTGCTCTTGCTGTATTCCAGGTCAACACTTTGAGGCTCATGTCCGTAAGTGTGGAGGCTGCAGGCGGAATTAGAATTGACTGCATAGTCTCTGCTGAAGATGGATGTGTTGGGCCATTGGCCCCAAGAAAACAGCAACACATTTCCATTTTGTGGACTGCATTCTGCTGGAAATCTAGTAGGACTGTTGTCCTACTAATCTAGTAGGACTAGTAGGACCATTGTCCTACTACAAGAGAGATCCAGCGGAAGTTTGAGAATGAATGCAGAGGAAGAAGAAGACTGTATCATTGTTGACACACAGCGACACAAGACAGTTCGTCCTGAGTAATGGAGGGGCGGGTTGTTGACACACATCGACACAAGACAGTTCGTCCTGAGTAATGGAGGGGCGGGTTGTTGACACACATCGACACAAGACAGTTCGTCCTGAGTAATGGAGGGGCGGGTTGTTGACACACAGCGACACAAGACAGTTCGTCCTGAGTAATGGAGGGGCGGGTTGTTGACACACAGCGACACAAGACAGTTCGTCCTGAGTAATGAAGGGGTGGGTTGTTGACACACAGCGACACAAGACAGTTCGTCCTGAGTAATGGAGGGGCGGGTTGTTGACACACAGCGACACAAGACAGTTCGTCCTGAGTAATGGAGGGGCGGGTTGTTGACACACAGCGACACAAGACAGTTCGTCCTGAGTAATGGAGGGGCGGGTTGTTGACACACAGCGACACAAGACAGTTCGTCCTGAGTAATGGAGGGGCGGGTTGTTGACACACATCGACACAAGACAGTTCGTCCTGAGTAATGGAGGGGCGGGTTGTTGACACACAGCGACACAAGACAGTTCGTCCTGAGTAATGGAGGGGCGGGTTGTTGACACACAGCGACACAAGACAGTTCGTCCTGAGTAATGGAGGGGCGGTCAATGCAATTGACATGAAATAGGAAAATGCATAGTGAGAGTTGAAAAGATAACATACTGAGTACAATGAGAGGGCAGCATAGTGCCAGAGATCAGAGCCGTGTGCTAATTGAAAAGGGAAAACGTTTCAAGGAAATCGGAACTAAAAGTTCTGTTAGCTCGAGACAAACTTCTCCTTACAGGTGCTCCTTATGGGCAGAGACCCAATTGTGGGCACTAGGCCAAGTAGGCAGCCCACATTTTTCTTATACTGGAAACATGCTTGTGGAGAGAAAAGTTCAGTACCCGATGGGCTCAGGCACAAATTGGACAAGATTGTTCAGCTCGAGAACAAGCTTCTAGTCCCCAGTGCTCCTAAACATGTGGTGAGGCTCAGACTTGAACAAGGGGTTTAAGATGAATGATACTTGGCTGAGAAGGTGAACGAACCTGAATCCATCTTTTCTATTGAGTTCTTCCTAAACCGGAATCAGGCTTGTAGATGAGAAAAGGTTCAGTACCCAATGGGCACTATATATTTCTAATTACACAAGGCAATTTCACTTGCTGCGGAACACCTCGTACAGGATGGACGTGAATGACAATCGTCTCAGTGTAGAGTCAGTACACACCCACTGCCTGTCGACAGATGGGCGGGCTAGGGAAGCACACTACCTGAATTAAAGACATGATGACATTGGATGTGCTGGGCCTAGAATGTCCATGCCACAGATTGAGCAAATCAAGACTACATCATTCAAGCAGAAAAGTTTCAGTGTATGCCAAGTCATCCAATGAAGGAAAGATTCAAATGGGACGACTGAAAAGAAGCAGCTTTATCCATCAAGCTAAACGACTCCGCAGACAACTTACAGACCTACCTGAAGTTGACAGCCCCTTAAGGCCTGTACCAGAACAAACCCTGTGGAGTGAAAGGCATGGAATGCCAATATACATTCAGACCCATGTGAAAGGAATACTAAGCGAGGACGAACAGAACAGTGTGCAGCGAAGGACAGTCAGCCTCAGTTTCCTGAATGAGGAATATCCACAATATATATGGGTCAGAGTATACACAGATGGGTCAGCACAGAATGCCGTGAGGAATGGAGGTGCAGGTGTATATATAGAATATCCACACAAGCCTAGAGATACAATCAGAACACCGACAGGAAAATTCTGCAATAATTATGATGCAGAAATCCAGGCAATAAATGTGGCAACTAAAAAAACTGCTGAACTCCGACTCTGGCCTACAACCTGTGGTATTCCTGACAGATGCAAGGTCAGTACTTCAAGCTCTCCAGTCTGGAAAACTAAAAGACTTGCAAAAACTACTTAATGAATTGTCTTACCAGTATAGGGTAACCATGCAGTGGATACCCTCTCACTGTGGAATACCAGGAAATGAAAAAGCAGACCAACTGGCTAAGGAAGGTGCTGCCGAAGACCAACCAGATGTACCAATCAACTACCATCAGAAAAAAACAGACTATCAAGTCAACAAGAAAGCCACAAACACCAACACAAGATGACTATCACATTTTGAACAGATCAGAACAAGTTATAATTCTACGTCTCAGAACAGGACACAACCGACTCTGCAGCCACATGTATACAAAGTTCAAGATTGGCAACACGGCCATGTGTACATGTGGACAGGCAGCACAGAGTGCCAAACATATACTTCAAGAGTGTTCTGAGCATGAAACGCTGAGGCAGACATATTGGCCAGAGGAAACAACACTGGAATCAAAGCTCTATGGACCACAGCTGTATGAACTACAAAAGACAGTGTTTTATTCACGAGACAGAATTACAGATATAGACATGTTTCAAGTGAATGAAAGAAGACTACAACCTGCTAATCTGCAGAGATTGAGAATGAATACAGAAGATGAAAACTGAAAATGTAAATCAATAATTTTTTTTAGTTTACTAGTTCAACCCCACACGAAACTCATAATTTTGGGAACTAATTATTTTAGAGTGCAAATACGGCAGTCAGTGTAAGGGAGCAGAAGTATGTGAGTATAAGGGAGATGTATTTGAGTGTAAGAGAATGTATTTGAGCATAAGGGAGAATTGTTATAGTATAAGTGATATGTATGTCAGTATAAGGGAGATATGTGTTAGTGTAAGGAAGATGTATTTGAATGTAAGGGAGATATGTGTTAGTGTAAGAGAACATACAACTTCTTTGTACACACAATAACAGACGTAGGAACATATTCACAAAACTCTTCTACATGTGTATATGTATTTGTAATCTACAGCTATGAAATACAGTTGTGTGCAGATGTTCGTAAAAAAGGATTGGGAAAATTCATGATGCAGATTTTGGAGCTAATGGCCAACAAGTATGATGTTTGAAGAGAATTAGATTATTGTGTTGTATTTGAACTTGGAGCTAATGGCCAACAAGTATGATGTTTGAAGAGAATTAGATTATTGTGTTGTATTTGAACTTGGAGCTAATGGCCAACAAGTATGATGTTTGAAGAGAATTAGATTATTGTGTTGTATTTGAACTTGGAGCTAATGGCCAACAAGTATGATGTTTGAAGAGAATTAGATTATTGTGTTGTATTTGAACTTGGAGCTAATGGCCAACAAGTATGATGTTTGAAGAGAATTAGATTATTGTGTTGTATTTGAACTTGGAGCTAATGGCCAACAAGTATGATGTTTGAAGAGAATTAGATTATTGTGTTGTATTTGAACTTGGAGCTAATGGCCAACAAGTATGATGTTTGAAGAGAATTAGATTATTATGTTGTATTTGAACTTGGAGCTAATGGCCAAGTATATTGTATATGATGTATTAACCTTTAGGGCCCTGAATTATAAATTAAGAAACATCCCCTGGGGCCTGAATTCTTTAATGGAAAATTTGTGTTATTGATGGTGGGTGTTTTGAAAATGTGATAACTTTTTTGTTTTAAAAGATATCAAAATAATTTTTGCATTTCTAAATAAAGGAGTGAATAGTGAATATAGTAATGTTTTTTAAAAATGTTGTATGTATGATATCACAGTTGTGAGCAAGTTGTGAAGTTGAAAATTCGGGGGAAAAAAATCGCAGAACGCCATTTTCAAATCGCACATATGACTTCTTGACGACCCTAATACTTGAGCAATGTGTGGAAAAATTGATAAAATCCTCATAAATACCTATACTTATTGTATATATATTGTTTTATATCAAAACTAATATAATATGAACTAAAAAAAACTAATAAAACGTGAAGAAATCGCATATAACGTCCGTCCGGTCAACACTAGGTCTAGGCCGACAAACAGCATAATTATTGTCTATGCACACCCCTGATACATATTATTTTTGTATTTTTGAACGACTACACAAACATTCTTATCAAATAACAACATATTAAACACAAAAAACAACAATTAAAACATGTAGTCACGATCACTTAGCCATGCCACGCGGTACTCAATTTGATAGTAAAATATGGCTACAAAATGGCCAATGTCGCTCTAGAAATTCGTTGACAAAACCAGCCGGCTTTCTCCCTTCTTGCAATTGTAATGTATAAAGGAATTTGACTAAAACAATCCACACATCCACCATCTGGAGGGGGGGGAGAGAACAATGCTCTCCAATTATGCAGGGCTATCATGTTTGCATGATTCTGGACTCTCCCAGGGAATTGTCATGTCCTGCACAGAGTTGATAGTCATCACACTTGATGTGCCACCTGCTCATATGCAGGTAACCGCGTACACATTGGCAGCTAGGACCATATACAGTGCTAGAGCTCATCTAGTTTCCTTTGAGTGACTTTACAGCTGGGTTCTCTGAATGTTGCAGCACGAAGAGAGACGGGACTATACAGATGAACTTCTGCTGTAGAGGTTCCACAAGACAAGGAAAACCTGACTGTATTATCATGTCATTTGCTGACAGTTGTCTGTGGGCATGTCATTTTTGAACGGATAGGTCAATTCTTGATCTGATAGGTCAATTTTTGATCTGTAGGTCTGAAATCTTCAGACCCTTCCGCATGCAGAATGAAAATTGTTATGTTGGTAGTATTTAGGTACAAGAGTAAATGTCATATAACATTCTAAACATCTGAGGTATGAAATAGGTACAAGATGAAATGTCATATAACATTCTAAACATCTGAGGTATGAAATAGGTACAAGATGAAATGTCATATAACATTCTAAACATCTGAGGTATGAAATAGGTACAAGATGAAATGTCATATAACATTCTAAACATCTGAGGTATGAAATAGGTACAAGATGAAATGTCATATAACATTCTAAACATCTGAGGTATGAAATAATGTCTTATTGATATTATTGAAATATTTTCAGATACGAAATGAAAAGTGTCATGTTGACAGTATTCAAACATAATCTGGCAGCACATGAGTTCTTCATTAATAAACTTAAGTAAGTCTCCATTTGATCTGTATTGTTGTTGTTTACTTTACTTTTAGAGAATTTTTTTTTACAAGGATTTGATTAATTTGTTCATGCCACATTGGATTGACTGTAGCCCTGCCCTGTAGTTTGTTGATAATTTTACAGTTTCTGGAAAGGTTTCTTTTTATGAGTCATTTGACATTAGTATTTGTTTGATTCACATTGGTCCCTTTTTATCACACTATTTAAAATCTATTTGAAGCAGGCATTGTATATAAAAGTTTGTAGTTTTCTAGTTGTTCTTTTGTTATCCCCAATGTTTCTCAACCATACAACAGTACCAGTTACTATTTGAGTTAACACTTTAGCTGATATATCCCCTATGTTTCTCAACCATACAACTGTACCACTTAACACTTGAGTTAACACTTTAGCTGATATATCCCCTATGTTTCTCAACCATACAACTGTACCACTAAACACTTGAGTTAACACTTTAGCTGATATATCCCCTATGTTTCTCAACCATACAACTGTACCACTTAACACTTGAGTTAACACTTTAGCTGATATATCCCCAATGTTTCTCAACCATACAACTGTACCACTTAACACTTGAGTTAACACTTTAGCTGATATATCCCCTATGTTTCTCAACCATACAACTGTACCACTAAACACTTGAGTTAACACTTTAGCTGATATATCCCCTATGTTTCTCAACCATACAACTGTACCACTTAACACTTGAGTTAACACTTTAGCTGATATATCCCCAATGTTTCTCAACCATACAACTGTACCACTTAACACTTGAGTTAACACTTTAGCTGATATATCCCCAATGTTTCTCAACCATACAACTGTACCACTTAACACTTGAGTTAACACTTTAGCTGATATATCCCCTATGTTTCTCAACCATACAACTGTACCACTTAACACTTGAGTTAACACTTTAGCTGATATATCCCCTATGTTTCTCAACCATACAACTGTACCACTTAACACTTGAGTTAACACTTTAGCTGTTAACTCAAATTTCTTGGGTTATCTATCTAAAATTTGGTTAAATTGGGTTATCATTGCTAAAAATGAATTTACTCTGAAACCAGCAAGTGCAATTACTTGTTAAACATCCTGTATTTATTTTCTAGTGTCAATAAAAAAAAGCAATACCATAAAATGTATCATTTTTGTAGCACTAGAGGAGGATGCATCACAGGGTAAAAGTCACAGGGTGAAAGAATTTAGCAGCTGAAAAGTTAAATATTCTTAGTTCTGTATTTGATTTAATTTCTACTTATCTCCAAATATTTTCCGACACAATTTAATTTTATCTTTCTTTTCATCTGAATTTCTTGCGTAGACATAATTTTTATTTTGTATAAACTGCAATAAATTGTTTTTTTGTGTGTGTGTGTGTGTGTGTTTAGATACACGGTTGATGAGATCTCACCTGAGCAAGGTATTTACGATGTGGCAGACTACACATACCAAATATTAAGTAAGCTGACCAAAGCGGGCAGAGATGCTGCAGCGGAACATGGTGCATGTGCCAGAGCTTGTTGTGCTGGAAATCATTGATTTACACTTTCAATGTCTTTAAAATTGGTTGTTGTTTGGGCAAGATTTATGGACGTTTTAGTCACAATATTAAGATAAGTATTTGTCAGTTATAGAAAATTGAGACAGTCTTTGGAAAATTGTTGTAAAAAACTAGAAAATTGTAGCAGTTATTGAAAATTAGATAATTGCAAGCGTTTGAAATTAGAAAACTTCAGCAAGTGATTAAAAACCTATTTTTGTTTCACGGATTGGACAATTAAATGACCATGACAATTCTGAAAATGTATTACAAAACTTTTCATATTTGTAATAGTTCACATGAATTATTTCAATTGTCATATATATTAGTTTTCAACTAAATCCAAATGAAAGAGAGGAATACAGCAAGGCAAGTAGTCAACAATAGCGGAGACTTAGTTTTAGAACTGATGTGTAGGACTGATCAGGTGATGAACCGTACTCCAATATTTAACATCAACAACTGTATCTGCTGGTTGGTTGCTGATCCCGTGGTCCGTCGACTCATGCCCTTTGACCCATGTATTGGCCTTTAATAAATGCTTCATTACATATAGCAAGTTCTTAATGGCAGTTGGCATATATTATTTGTTAAATTTTGTTTTAGAATGGAAGAGACTGAATTGCACTGATCATTTCTGACTGTTGAACTTCAAATTCATAAGTTTAGCGAAACTCTTTTGTGTCATGGTATTTTTCTTTGATTTCTTTTTTGTTTCTCCCTTTTCCCCCAATAAACACACAACAAAATTATTCTTGAACTTAAGGCTGCTTTTATAGTCATTAGGTTGGCAGACAATTTTAGTGCTTTTTCAGATTCTTTCAATAATTGATTCACTGCAAAGTAATACAAATTCAGATTTTTAAAGATATTTGAACAAAATATTCCTCCACAAATTTTATGAACAAAACAAAATAATTGTAGTAGCATGTCCATGCATCAATGGATATAATAGTAAACAGGGAGAAAATGGGTAAATGCCACAACCAGTTTGATACAAGTAAAACATTTGTAAAAAACAGCAAATTCATAAGAGAATTGTGTACAGAGCATTCCAACACTAATAAAAGTCAAACATAAAACAAGCTTAGTGTATGAAGATAATGCTTTGCTTTGTTCTCTGAGCGACATTTTGTAATGGGTGAGGGAAGGAGGTCTTTATGTTGTACATTATCTTCCACTGTTTCTTTAATTCTGTTTTATCATTGATTTAGGTTTGCAATATAAGCTGTCCCACTGTTTCTTTAATTCTGTTTTATCATTGATTTAGGTTTGCAATATAAGCTGTCATTTTCAATTTATTTAGAGTGATTCACCTCTCCATGTCAGAGAGTGATTCACCTCTCCTTGTCAGAGAGTGATTCACCTTTCCTTGTCAGAGAGTGATTCACCTCCCCTTGTCAGAGTGATTCACCTCTCCCTAGTCACAGAGCCAGCAATTTCATTTTATGTTATAACACAATTAGCCTGGGATCCGTGGTAACACTTTTGTTTATTTGATGACAGTGCAGCAACATTAACTAACCACTGCTTTCTCGAAATATATTCACGAGTTGAAACCTGAAAGTGTACTCTGAAAACACATTTTTTATGAAACACATTTTTATTTCTTTCAGTGAGACTTTGTCATCTTTGTTTATAAAAATATCAGATGTCAAATAAAACAATGATTAAACATTCTGATGTATCAATTCCCATATAGCTTTTTTTGGTACATGTTACGCAAATGTGGCCTCATCACATGATAACAGTTAGTAGGTTTGATTTCATTGAGCTTCCATGACGCAGAGATAAAAATGTGAAGCATCTACTAACGCTAATTCGATCTTAGAGTAACACACTGACAGCTCACCCCCTCCAAAGGGTGTTCCAGGGGAGATATATATATATATATATATATATATATATATATATATATATATATATATATATATATATATATATATACGCCTTTAGCGAAAGTTTGTTTTGTTAAATAATGTATGAGATTGGTTCCGCAAAAAATAGACCACATCTGCTTAACATGAACCACTTTTTTAAATGGAAGCTGTTAACCTGTTTTCAAAATAAATACCATATATTACTGTGTATATGTTGATTCATGTACAAGCTGAATATAGTGTTTTTCTATAACATGTTCAAAGTCTGTAGCCATTAGGTAAGCCAAATTGAAATTATGTTTAAAAAAATGTTAATAGTTGAATGAAAACTGACAACTGTTTGAACATTTCTGCCAATCTAAGTTCTTCTTCTGTTTTCATTCTCAAACACCTACATATCAGCAGGATGTAGTCCGGAAAATGAAATGTGTTGTGTTACGGTTTACAGCTTAGCTGTGATATCTGCTCCTTTCAACCTAGTATATGTTGTTTTATGTGGTCATTAGTGGTCAAATGAATGACTGAAAGTACTTTCATTTATATGAAGAAAATATTAATATCAAAACATATTACAAACTAAAAGTGAGAATTATAAAATGCTACATCTGCTCTAATAATTTTGATTATTTGGGTACAAACATAAATAGTTCAGGGAACCGTGCAGTATAAATTAAGAGAAGGATGACAATGGCATTTTTGAAACTTGTCCACATGAAAAATCTCTAGCAAAGTATCAGTAGCAAAGTAAAAATGTGTTTGTTTGAGAACCCCAGGAATTACTTCTTACTTCCCGTTATGTGCAATGGAGAGGTTTGTTTGAGAACCCCAGGAATTACTTCTTACTTCCCGTTATGTGCAATGGAGAGGTTTGTTTGAGAACCCCAGGAATTACTTCTTACTTCCCGTTATGTGCAATGGAGAGGTTTCTGAGCATTCTTTCATACCCAGGAGACTTCAGCTTTCAGTTTAGTGTAATACCTATTGGAGGATATTTCTAATCGGGGTGGGGAGGAGGGTGTCTTACAAATGTGTTTGTAAGAGTGTGCATATTCCTTGCGGTAATATACATCTGTGAGGCTTGGACTAAATAAGACAGTGGCAAAGAAAATTGCTGCTGTTGAATTGAGTTGCTACAGAAAAATCTTGCATATACCATGGGCAGCAAAAAAGATGAGTGAAGAAGTACTACAATCATGAAACATCGAAGAGGGCTGTCTCCTAAATAACATCATAACAAGAAAACTGAACCTTTTTTTGGTCATCTAAAGAGACGTAACAGCATGGAAACACTAATAGCAGGATGCGGAGTAAATGGCAGCAGAGGAAGAGGCCGCCCAAGACGACGATGGACAAATGATATATCTGACTGTTTAAAAATGTCCTTGAAGAAGGCAGGTCAACTCGCCCAAGATCGCGAGTTGTTCAAAAGGTCCATAAAGAAGACCACGTTCTGTAAAGAATATGTCACACTATGAGAATACCTATTCTAGAGCTGCAGTGGCTTAGTTGTCAGTGAACCTGTTGTGGGTATCCAAGGTCCAATTAAATTGTAAATATTTGTAAATCACTTTTAAAGCTCAAGGTTGACCCAGCCTAAGGAAAATGGGTACCAGATCTTCTGGGAAAGAAAAAGGTGAGATTCTTTATGTTGAGCACATTATCTTTGGTATGCAGTTTGTCATGAAAAGTATGAGCTTAACACTATCATCTCCAATACGTTCATTGGCACGGAAAACTTGACTTTGCTTGCATCTATTCTACATTTATAATAAATGTGTGGCTCAGAAACATGAACAAACAACTAGCAGACAGAATTGATGCCTTGGAGATGTGGATATCTTGGAGAAGTTCATGGAAAGAGAAGAAACAAACAAAGAGTTTCTAGCAACACTTCGTATGAAAAAATAAATATTAAAAGAAATAAAGATCAATCATATAAAATATTTTGGACATATTAAATGATATGATTCCTTGTTAAAGACCTTACTTGAGGGTTGAGTCCAGGGATGGCGAGCAATAGAGAGGCAGAAATAAGTGGTAGGGAAACATCAGGAAATAGACAGGAGAGTGCACTACCAAGGAAATATATTCCATCCCATATAGGGTCAAAGTGACGCAGAAACTATGCTGAAGTCAGATGTGTCAGGCCAAAAGTGCAAATATGACAACTAAACTGTAAACCATGACACAGCACATTCCAGATTATATCATTTGCAGAAGTTTCAGAATGTGAACGCAGAAGAAGAAGAGTTTAAATGCAGGGGCCATCAAAATCTACCAGTAAATGTATATTTCAGTCATGTTTCTATATTTCATCAAAACCCTACCAGTAAATGTATATTTCAGTCATGTTTCTATATTTCATCAAAATCTACCAGTAAATGTATATTTCAGTCATGTTTCTATATTTCATCAAAACCCTACCAGTAAATGTATATTTCAGTCATGTTTCTATATTTCATCAAAACCCTACCAGTAAATGTATATTTCAGTAATGAAGAAAGTTGAAATAATTCTCAACTTATACATGTTAATATGTGGTATCTATTTGAGTTCATATTGCAGGCTGGAAACAATACCTATATGAAATCATATATTTGCTGTGTTGATGTGTAGAAACATTACCTAAATGGAATTAGGGTGTGGAAATGTAACTTCTTGTGTGACTTGAATTTGATGTAAAAAATATTGTATTGTCCGAACAACAGTGGACCAGTTTTGTTGAAATGCATATCAGCAATGAGTGAACTCTGACCGTAATTATGAACCAAGACATTTATTCCCTGACCTGACAGAGTTAAATTCCACATACATGTATACTCAAAATGGCAAACATTTTTTAATTTTAACAATTTGTTTTATTTTCAAAGTATTTTTGTATTGAATTTGTTTTTTAAAATTAATCTATTGAAACAATATAGATTGTATTTAGTCGCCAATTTGAATAAGAAAACTGACTTTAACCTTTAGCATCCTATGTTTACAATTATGTACCTTCTCTCCGGCCGCAGAGTGCAGTGGAATTAGTTTTTAGAAATGTTACGTAATAGTTAACTTTTTTGTTGTTACAGATATTTAAATAATATTTGCACATATAAATAAAGAATTGAATTCTGCATATATTGGTGTAAGTTTTGTTTGTGTGTGTGTGTGATACTCGACGTGTGAGAAAGTGATAAAGACAGATTTAGACCTATCTATATCTAGACCTATTGTATTTTTGGTTGATCGAAAACTGTTGAATATTATATATTTTACATAATGAAAACCTTGTGCAATCCCGTGGTCTATTTTATTTAATCTATTTGAAGAACTTACCTCTCAAGATTTCCACTTTCCAATCAGAATAAATAATGATTTCACTGAATATACAATGAAATAAAAGTATATAAAACTCGATTGACTGTCATGTCGCTTCGTCTCTATGCCGATGGGTATAGATTGTTCAGATTTCAAAATCATAATCACACATCTCCTGCAGCCATTTTAGCAACAGAAATAGGTTGTTAAATAATATAGCTAGTCACAGTTGCCATAACATTTTCTCAAAAAATTTCAAATCTGGCTTTTTATTGGAATCACGTTCCACGCTCTGGGCAATGGATTTTGCCTTTAGGATTCAAAAATTCGGGCTAAATTTTTACTCCCACAGGGTGCTAGAGGTTAATATTTTGATTGTGATTGTTATAACATGCATATCCTGAATGCACCGTTGGTGTCTTATGTATGCTATAACTTGGTCAATCTGTTAGTCAAAAAAGGGATTATTCTGTAGATTTTTTGAGAAGTGGAATACTGTTGGTAACTGACATAGTTGTGTGTATTAGGAGAGAAGAATGATTTAGTTCAAAAGTTGACTTATTTTCTACTGTGTTTGCTATAGTATAGGAACACCTTTCCGTCTTTACAGACGATATAATTTTTGCTGGGCTTTAAGGAGCGTATGTCAAATATTTGTCGATAGATTTCTCTGTCGTTTACTTTGTGTTCGATGGCTAGAGTTAATATGAAATTATGAGTTGTGGAAGCAGTGCCCAGAGAGATGCAAATTAGAAAGTGGAGATGTATAAGACACATCCTCAGAAAGAAGCCTAATAAAATAACCAGACAGGATGTGGATGGGTACTAACCACTAATAAAATAACCAGACAGGATGTGGATGGGTACTTACCACTAATAAAATAACCAGACAGGATGTGGATGGGTACTTACCTGTACATGAAAAGAGGAGAAAATATTTGTTTTTGTGTCTTCTTACATATGCAGAATATAACGCAACACTTTGTGACTGAAATGGATTCTTTATTGCCCATGCATCGTGGTCCCTGTTGTGACATACCGTATAACTCCATGACATAGGTAACTACAATATATTTAAAATATAGCCATTTTTAACAACATCTGTAGGAGCCAACAACTCTAGCAACAGCTTGTAGGAGCCAAAAAACTCTAACAACAGCTTGTAGGATTGGCAGAGTTGTTGTGCTGTATCTGTCAGTCTGAAAATTACTTCGATATTTTCCTCTAGATATTTTTTATTATTTTTTGGGCAGATGTGAAACCACATGCACAAATTACTCTTAAAGTTGTACTTGATTTTTATTTAGGTTCGCAGTTTTGAATTTTGTACAGAGAGATGTACCGGTAATGTGGTATTTATACAAAAACACATTGGACCACATCAATTTCATTCAAGAGTAGGCAACATACAGCCCACTGGCCTAATCTTACCCCCAAGCCATTTTTTAGACCTAGATTGAATTCAAATTGCTATATGCATTTGCTAAGAAAAATCAACGATCAAGAAGACTGGCTTTTAAATGCCATATTTAAGAAGGAAGTTAGGTTTTTTCAGCCATGGGAAGAGACACATGGCACGACAAGAGTGTTGTTGGAGGGAGCAATAGTAGGTACTAGAGGCAGAGACTGACCAAGACGTCGTTGGACAAGAGATATTCAGGAATGTATGCACATGTTGCTAGAGGAAGCAGGACAACTTGCCAGAGAGTGTGGACATTTCATAAGGAAGACTATGTTCTGGAAAGAATACGTTACATGACAACACCATATGCATTTGCCTGGGGCGCACAAAATATCTCTCGGGCAAGCAGTAAACCACGATACTAGATAGTGATAAAGAGGAAAAATTTGCATAAAATCTGAAATTTAGTGAGAGGAATACATGCTCAGAACAAATGAAGAAAAAAACTTGGGGAGAGAATGTTTTTTCAACAACATTTAATGATAGATGTGAAAATTAGCTAAAGATTTTATTTTTAATTTAGGCAACTATAAAACATGCTATCTTAGCCACCAGGTGTTGTTCTATCCTTTCCTGAATAACCTAACACCAGGTGTGGTCTCGTCCTGGCCTGAATAATGACACCGGGTGTGGTCTCATCCTGGCCTGAATTCAGCCTCTCGACACTACGAAGGTTGCCCACCTTTGATTTAATTAAACTGGAGAGTATGTTATCAAATAATTTAAATCAACATCACCCATGCTTTAATGGGGATCCAAAAAAGAGCACAAGGAGTAGTGGCACTGTTGCCTGCCATTCATGTCCTAAGAGGCAACTAGGGGAGTTGTGGGGTGGAATTGACTGTTCTATCCCATAGAGGGACAAAGTGTCACAGAAGCCATGCTGAAGTCGGATGTGTTCGGCCGAAAGACACAAGCCAAACTATAAACCGTGACACTTCAGACTCTGTTTATAAGAATTTTGATAGTTAATGTAAACGGTCATAAAATTATTAAAAAATGAAAAAAAAATTGTTTGATATCTGTCCTGTGACCGTATACTGTTAACTGCCAGGAATATATTTCATTCTTTGAACTGCACCTTGCTAATCTGCAGGAGTTTAGAGTGAATGTAGAAGAGAAATCCAAACGTAATCATATATTCTATAAAAATATATAACTACAGCAGAGAGAGAAATGTTTGAGAATGTTTGAATATAATGTGATTTGCTGGGAGTTATTGGCTAGTTTTTGTTATTTCTGTCTTGTAAATTATTTCATTGCTCATTTCATTATCACATTTTCATTTGTTTTTAGTTTTTTAAAACACATTTTTAAAGTATATGTCTGAAACTGCTCATTCATTGGCCATGTCTTAGCCAGCCATTTTGGTTTATTTGGTGTTGGTTTTATAATTAAAATTTGCAATGATTGCATCATTATTTCAAAGTGGAACTATACAATTGCAATCTCTGGGGTATCATATTGATCTAGTGCCTGGTATATGCTTGCGTATGTGGTAATGAGAGAGCAGGTTTTATGTGCTTTCATCTAATGCACCAGTAGTCTGGGCGTTGACAATTGATAAGGTTGGTTTCTGGTACTGTTTCAGAAGCACCAGTTTGATGTAGACTCCACTGTCAATGACACATCTAGACTGAGATTTAGAGGATTATATACTGTATCAGAAGCACCAGTTTGATGTAGACTCCACTGTCAATGACACATCTAGACTGTATCAGAAGCACCAGTTTGATGTAGACTCCACTGTCAATGACACATCTAGACTGTATCAGAAGCACCAGTTTGATGTAGACTCCACTGTCAATGACACATCTAGACTGAGATTTAGAGGATTATATATTAAGTTTGGCATTGGTCAAACAATGCAGGCGCAATGATGAAATGTTTGACCAGTTAACCACAGGAACCATCAGTGTGCATACATTATGTCATTTGCTAGGGCAGACTGAACATCTTTGGATTGCCTGGAGTGCAGTGATGTCCGTCTATAATCATTTCTTTTAAAGAAACAAGGCAGTTTAAGATTTTGTTTGTCGTACTCAAATCATCAGTATTGACATTGACAATACCTGATTGAATAATCAAAACTGGATGGGATCAGAAAAATCTCTTTCAGAAGCCAGGTAAATGGAACGAAACGAATATTAAAGAAATATGTAGAAGAGAGAGTGTGATTTTGAGTCAAATGGCAAGAGTTTAAAAATATGGATGATTTTAAGAAGATAGAGTAGAACAACTTACACTGCAGAAGTCACACAGTGTTAAACAATTGGTGCAAATAAAATGGTGACACAGCACATTTTCGTTCTCTGGACTACACCTTGCCGGAAATCTAGTAGAGCCATTGTCCTTCATCGAGAGCCTATGGGAGTTTGAGGATGTATGTATAAAAATAACATATCGATACCCCCACTCTGTATCATTGATTGGAGTGATATGTTACTGTGTGATTGTTGAAGAATAATAGGTACTATGGCTGCAGTCCAACCCATGTTTTCATTCTTGTTTCCTATTAGTGCTACCTACATATTTTGTAGTTAACCATCTAAATATTATATCAATAAATAATCAATAATTAATTGAAATATTCATTTAGTGTTATTGTTAGTTATGTTTTACATAGCTTGTTAGTTATGTTTTACATAACTCGTTAGTTATGTTTTACATCACTAATCCTAACCCTAAATATAATTATATTTAAATTAATAAATGATAAACATAGGCAAGGGAAATAATAACACAGGTAGGCACTAATTGGCACTACGGGGGTTGGACTGCATCAAAGTACTGAATAATAATTTTCTAAAAATTATTTAAGAAATCAGAACATGACAGACAAGATTTGAACTGTTCTGTTGTACAGACCTGATTACATCTTGTTTGTTCTGTTGTACAGACCTGGTTAAATCTTGTTTGTTCTGTTGTACAAACCTGGTTAAATCTTGTTTGTTCTGTTGACAGAACTGGTTAAATCTTCTTTGTTCTGTTGTACAGACCTGGTTAAATCTTGTTTGTTCTGTTGTACAGACCTGGTTAAATCTTGTTTGTTCTGTTAACAGAACTGGTTAAATCTTCTTTGTTCTGTTGTACAGACCTGGTTAAATCTTGTTTGTTCTGTTGTACAGACCTGGTTAAATCTTGTTTGCTAACTTCTGATTTTCTCAATTTTCTTCTTCTGTGTTTGTTTTCAAATTCCTGCAGATTAGTAGGATGCAGTCTGGAGAACAGAATGCGCTGTGATAATTTACACCATAGCTGTGATATCTGCACATTTCTGCCTAATATGTCTGACTTCAGCATGGCTTCTGAGTCACATTAACCTATATGGGACGGGGCAGCTAACTCTACCCCAAAACCTCCTTAGTTACCTCTTACAACATGTGTGGAAGGTAAACAGGGTCACAATTCTTTGCTCCCCTTCCAGGCCCAGGGTACACACAGGTGAATTTTTTCAATAATTTCTCAATGCTGAATAATAATCATTTATTTAAGAGTTACATCTGAACATTCATAGTTCTTCTTCTTCAGCGTTCATTCTCAAACTCCTATTGGATCCCTCTTGAAGCAGGACAATGGCTTAAATAGATTTCCAGCAGATGAAAAAGTCCCTGTCCAGAGAATGAAAATGCGCTGTCGCCGTTTTATTTGCGCCAATGTCCTGACACATCTGTCCTCGACATAATTCATAGTTCAGGAACGAAACAACAACAAGCAGTTAACCCTGGGCTCTACAGTTGCCACAACATAATGCTATCATAATAAATAATACTACATGATGTTACAACATTATTGTAACTTGTTGATGGAAGCAACCCAGGGAAGATCCGTGTTCTGTGCTAGAGGTTGTAACTTGTTGATGGAAGCAACCCAGGGAAGGATCCGTGTTCTGTGCTAGAGGTTGTAACTTGTTGATGGAAGCAACCCAGGGAAGGATCCGTGTTCTGTGCTAGAGGTTGTAACTTGTTGATGGAAGCAACCCAGGGAAGATCCGTGTTCTATGCTAGAGGTTGTAACTTGTTGATGGAAGCAACCCAGAGAAGATCCATGTTCTATGCTAGAGGTTGTAACTTGTTGATGGAAGCAACCCAGAGAAGATCCGTGTTCTATGCTAGAGGTTGTAACTTGTTGATGGAAGCAACCCAGGGAAGATCCGTGTTCTATGCTAGAGGTTGTAACTTGTTGATGGAAGCAACCCAGGGAAGATCCGTGTTCTGTGCTAGAGGTTCTGAATATTCTGATTATATCTGCTATTTTAGAATGTGCTATATTACTGGTCAGAGAATTATCATCTGTAAATGATTGACAACATGGATGCTGTAAATATCTGCCGTCCAAGTGGATGGCATCATTGATGAGCATCAGTTGTCCGTAAGTAACTCTGATTCTCATCTCTGAGTAAATCATCACAGTTGCAGCTCACGGTTCCAGTTTGGTGTTGATTTATCAATCTTCGTATATCTATGATGTTTCTCTTTCCAGTTTATTCCAGTCTTTACTCGAATATCTTGCAATTTCAAGAGCGACCGTTATTCACACTTCTAAAAATCTTTTGAATAGATCAGATTTCTTGGTGCATCATCGATGATGTCAGAACAATCCATTGATGGACATTTCTACTCTCGTATTTTGTGGGCCATGCTCATCAGTTCGCTCATTACCACCTGCATGTCTGGGCACAATATGAATATTGTTACGTCGCAGATTGTGTCCACAACTCCATTGACAGCTAAATACATAATGAGTATAAATATCGATATTGAAATACGTGGATAATTATCAACCATACAGTATATGAGTATTATTCTGCCATAGAAAGCATGTCAGATTCTGTGTAGGAGAATTCTGATAGTTAATGTAAACTGTCATAAAATTATTAAAAAATGAAACACATTTTGAGATTTTTGTCTTGTGACTTTCTACTGCTAACTACCAGGAATGTAAACATATTTGTCTGTCTGCGTGTGTATCAGAGTCACCTGGATACCATCAGAGTCAGTTGGATACCATTCATCCGTGTTTGTTTTTCTCTCTGAACACAATCAACTATCACTAGAAATAAAATAGATGATAGAATATTCTATTGGTAACACTTTAATTTACCTATCTCTTCACTCTCATTTGCTCTGTGTTACAGAAGCCCCAAGATCAACATGGCATAGTAGTTAAGCCATTCACTTTGTGCTTAAGAGGTCATGAATTCAAATTCTACTCAAGCATCTTGTTTATGAAATGAATTTTTTCAGAGATCATGAAGATAATCACTTGTAGTACGAAGTTGGGTGCTATGAGGAGTACACACTGCAGGCATCGTGCCAATTCGTTGAGAGGGTTGGGATATATATGGGGAAACTGAGTACAATTTAGTTAATCCTCTACACATTTTCAACCCATAGCATCCTCTATATTTCTAGTTTGTTGGACTATCAATAACACTGGTAATTTATCTCTGTATCTCTTCAGACATAAGTGAAGCCTGTTTATCACCCTGTCCAAATGTGCTAAAGGGCTGCAACCATAATATCTTATTATTTTTTCAAAGTAGAAATTGAAATACTGACCAATGGAGAGGTCAGACTGGCAGGTGACAGGACTAGAAATTATACTGACCAATGGAGAGGTCAGACTGGCAGGTGACAGGACTAGAAATTATACTGACCAATGGAGAGGTCAGACTGGCAGGTGACAGGACTAGAAATTATACTGACCAATGGAGAGGTCAGACTGGCAGGTGACAGGACTAGAAATTATACTGACCAATGGAGAGGTCAGACTGGCAGGTGACAGGACTAGAAATTATACTGACCAATGGAGAGGTCAGACTGGCAGGTGACAGGACTAGAAATTATACTGACCAATGGAGAGGTCAGACTGGCAGGTGACAGGACAAGAAATTATACTGACCAATGGAGAGGTCAGACTGGCAGGTGACAAGACAAGAAATTATACTGACCAATGGAGAGGTCAGACTGGCAGGTGACAGGACAAGAAATTATACTGACCAATGGAGAGGTCAGACTGGCAGGTGACAGGACAAGAAATTATACTGACCAATGGAGAGGTCAGACTGGCAGGTGACAGGACAAGAAATTATACTGACCAATGGAGAGGTCAGACTGGCAGGTGACAAGACAAGAAATTATACTGACCAATGGAGAGGTCAGACTGGCAGGTGACAGGACAAGAAATTATACTGACCAATGGAGAGGTCAGACTGGCAGGTGACAGGACAAGAAATTATACTGACCAATGGAGAGGTCAGACTGGCAGGTGACAGGACTAGAAATTATACTGACCAATGGAGAGGTCAGACTGGCAGGTGACAGGACTAGAAATTATACTGACCAATGGAGAGGTCAGACTGGCAGGTGACAGGACTAGAAATTATACTGACCAATGGAGAGGTCAGACTGGCAGGTGACAGGACAAGAAATTATACTGACCAATGGAGAGGTTAAACTTTCAGGAGACGGGATAAGAAAACATCATGATTAATGAGGATGCCAGTTAATCAGACTTTGCACCAACCTCTACATTCTCTTTCAAGAGGTAATTATCAGACTTTGCACCAACCTCTACATTCTCTTTCAAGAGGTAATTATCAGACTTTGCACCAACCTCTACATTCTCTTTCAAGAGGTAATTATCAGACTTTGCACCAACCTCTACATTCTCTTTCAAGAGGTAATTATCAGACTTTGCACCAACCTCTACATTCTCTTTCAATAGATAATTATCAGACTTTGCACCAACCTCTACATTCTCTTTCAAGAGGTAATTATCAGACTTTGCACCAACCTCTACATTCTCTTTCAAGAGGTAATTATCAGACTTTGCACCAACCTCTACATTCTCTTTCAAGAGGTAATTATCAGACTTTGCACCAACCTCTACATTCTCTTTCAAGAGGTAATTATCAGACTTTGCACCAACCTCTACATTCTCTTTCAAGAGGTAATTATCAGACTTTGCACCAACCTCTACATTCTCTTTCAAGAGGTAATTATCAGACTTTGCACCAACCTCTACATTCTCTTTCAAGAGGTAATTATCAGACTTTGCACCAACCTCTACATTCTCTTTCAAGAGGTAATTATCAGACTTTGCACCAACCTCTACATTCTCTTTCAAGAGGTAATTATCAGACTTTGCACCAACCTCTACATTCTCTTTCAAGAGGTAATTATCCGACTTTGCACCAACCTCTACATTCTCTTTCAAGAGGTAATTATCAGACTTTGCACCAACCTCTACATTCTCTTTCAAGAGGTAATTATCAGACTTTGCACCAACCTCTACATTCTCTTTCAAGAGGTAATTATCATCTTGTGGAACATTACTGTTGTCTCCTACACCTCCCTGTTGAACAAAACAACAATGCCAACAATAGGTCCCTACAATATGAAACTAAAACACATTTAAAACAGACAAGGAAGTTAAACGGAGCATAGAGCCAGTTATAGACCTATATATATATATATATATATATATATATATCTGTCAATGAAAACAAAACTAAAGCAGGTCTTATGGTTCAAACTGTACCAGGGTGTCATCATGATACCTGGACCCCGGAGTGACACTCTGGTATGTCTGTGATGGATAGGCTTAAAATATGCCCGTACTATCAACTTTCTCTGAAGACACCGGATGACCATGGCGAATGTAACCTAAATGTCCAAAGATATAGGGCCTACATATCTACACCACCACCTACGACGCTTAATGGCATAAGTGAAAATGACAGCAGATAAGTTATGCGACAAGGACTTTTTAAGTAAAAAGTAACAGCAGGCAAATTTTAGGGAAAGGAGACAGTGGATGAAAAAAAGAGAAGATACTTGATAGTTTGATATCGTGGCATGGTACAAAGTCAGCTGTAGAGCTGATATTACACGGTACTGCAGATGGTTGCTGATCCAGCGGTCCATAGTCTCATGCCCTGTACTGGAGATATAATATTGTAGACATCAATGATCGCTTACTTCATCCGGCACGGCACATGATGATGACATGAGGACACTTAGGTAATTGCACATCATAAAGATAAGAATATATAAGCAAAGACGAGGGATAAAGCACGCGAGATACGAAAAACAAAATATTTGTATGCAGAAATCAAAATCTGAGATGTGCCAACAAGAAGACAATCAGCGACGCTCTGATGTGAATGGGCCTACACAGAATAAGTTCAGATACGGACTTTCATCAGTGTCGTCCTTACAACGAAGGTTTGCTGCAACGGAACCCCAACACCCACTGTCGCTTGCCTTGGTTGTGCACTCTGCCAGACTGCAACATGTCTCTCTTGTTAATGTTTATTTCCCGCTTTTGTGTCTGCCTAACTCTTGATCTATGATGAATAGGAATCGATAAAAGTACTTTCAATGTCGTGTGACGTGATAAAAGTACTTTCAATGTCGTGTGACGTGATAAAAGTACTTTCAATGTCGTGTGACGTGATAAAAGTACTTTCAATGTCGTGTGACGTGATAAAAGTACTTTCAATGTCGTGTGACGTGATAAAAGTACTTTCAATGTCGTGTGACGTGATAAAAGTACTTTTAATGTCGTGTGACGTGATAAAAGTACTTTCAATGTCATGTGACGTGATAAAAGTACTTTCAATGTCGTGTGACGTGATAAAAGTACTTTCAATGTCGTGTGACGTGATAAAAGTACTTTCAATGTCGTGTGACGTGATAAAAGTACTTTCAATGTCGTGTGACGTGATAAAAGTACTTTCAATGTCATGTGACGTGATAAAAGTACTTTCAATGTCGTGTGACGTGTTCTCTCCAGAACGTTGTCCTCCCAATGAACTCATTGAACCCTTCTCTGTCTTGGCCATGCGGCTTGAATTTTCTAACGATGGATTCATGTCGTCAGTCCATCGTCTTCTTGGTCTGCCCTCTCTTGGCACTTGATGATTATGAATGACGTCTTGATCACCTCCCCTCAACTTTACCCCTGAGTTAAGATCTTCAACAAATTGTCATGTCTTTTAATATGTTCAAAATATTTAATTTGTTTGATCTTTATTTCCTTTAGTAGTTCTTTTTTTCATACGAAGTGTTGTTAGAACCTCTTTGTTCATTTTCTTCTCTTTCCACAAAGTTCTCCATATTCTTCTATATATCTACACCTCAAATGCATCAATTCTAACTTCTAGCTGTTCATTTTCCATGTTTCTGAACCATAGATACATCTGGTATAGAATAGATGTAGCATTCTATAATTCTCATTTTTAGCTTGTTTGTAATTTGTTTAGATGTTAATATTTTCCTTAGGTCCTTGAAGGTACTTTTAGCCATTACTATTGAAATTTTAACTTCTTTTCCACACTACCATCATTATTAAGTTCGAAATTGCGGTTTTGAAAACTAGTTGCCGTTGCCAAAGCAGCACACAAACAATATGGCGGACACGAGTGAGCTAGCCGTATCAAGCTCGAATGACATCACGAGTAGTGCGAGAGAGAATAACCACAGCCACGATTATATTGAGCCAGCAGACGATCCGTATCATAAATCTATATGTTATCTTGAGAGGCACAATATTTTGCAACTCTTTCAGGTATCCTATGTGTTTGTACATATGAAATAAGAGTCGCACGGCTGAGGGTTATGAAATTTTAATATTATAATTATATTTTATAGGCTGAAGGATATTCCGGATATATATAATAATAATATATAGTAGGCCTACAGTGATTTTTTTCCTGGAAAAAATGTGGGTACATGCTAAATATACGAACAATTGCCTATATATTTAGTGGTAACCGTCCAGATAGAACATATTGATAAATGAAACGTATATTAACAAGTTTTGATGTTTGGCTAGAAAGTATTCTATTTTTCCGGAACTCATCAGTGTGGACACAAAGTTCTGAATCACATTATGAGAATATAATATTCTACTGATATAAATCTATATTCTACTTAAGGTTTAATCCAAGACTCAGCACAGCTAAAACACTTTATATTTTCGAATTATCTTTCTATTCGCTAAACCTTTTGTTGCCTTTCAGCGTCAGGGGTAGAAGAGTTTTCTTGAGACGACCCTCTTGTGTGCTGAGTATATTGTGGAATATTTCTACTTTCACAGTGCATACAAGATCTGGAGAAGGCATGCCCTTCTCCTAGTTAATTCTTTGTGCTGATTGACACTTACCCTGCTGATGCCTCTGATCATTGACCACTTAGCATATACTTTGATTCACCAGCCAATGAAAAGCATGGGGAAAGTTGGCTCGGCAAAGATAAATGATGTTTGGGATCTGCACAAAGAATTATTCAGGAAAAAGACTTTGGTAAATGGCCACGTTGAAATTAGATACTGGTTTTGTTTGAAAATGTGTGAACATTACTTTATTGCAAGCAGTCAGCCTGAGATCAGTTATAATTGATTTTTACCAGCGTCACAGTATTACTTTATTCATCACTGCGAACATTACAAGACTTGTGAGCTAAATTGGGATTCATCCTTCTCAAGTGATGCATTTGACTTTTATCATGATTTTCTCTGGCTGTTGACACAAAGTGACCAACGAAAATCACAGGAAAAGTCCATTGTATCACTTAAAAAGGATGAATCCCAATTAGCCAGCAAGACTATATACATGAAGAAAAACAAGGTGAAATATTCCAGTTTTGTCAAAATTGAAATCAGATATTTCTAAATGGGAGACTAACTTTGTTGTCACTTTTACTTCCCGAAAAAAGTGGGCAATGTCACCTATACATCCAGAACCCGATATTATAGCTATTCCTATACTGTGAGTTAATGCCCTTGGTTATTTTAGTAAAAACGGACAGAAATTAAATGAGATGTCTATTCAAGTGCTTCATGGTCTAATTTTGTTCTCACGGGCAGGAGATTTTATTTAGGTTTATACTAGATCCAAGCAGCCTTACAATGGAAGTATTCGCCGTAATGCAGGCAATCAACTGGCTGGAATCGCAAGCCTATTCCCATGCATGCATAGTAAGTGATTCACTGAATATGATTCAGAAAGTGAAAACAGATGATGTATGTAGGGAATGGGTGGAATCATTAGAGAGAGCTAAAATACGAACATCACTAGGAAAACTCATGCTTATCTTTGTCCCCGGGCACGCAGGTTGTGGAGGGAAACGAACGGGCTGACCAATTAGCTATCCTCGCTACCACACTCTGATACTTCAAGAAATACTCACAGACTCTCAAAGCATGCTGCGCAAGATAGAAAAGTTCATGTTAAGAAAAGAATGGTGGGACTTATTGAACAACTCAGTTGTCCAGAGCATTACATGGATATACTGCCCTGGTCATCCTGGGGTCAGAGGAAATTAGAAAGCCGACTTATTGACAGGCAATGCGGCAATAGACGGCACATTGCTGAGAAGAGATAAAGCAGACTTAATGAAAGCAGTAATAAATTGATTTCAAGATGCAGATGATGTCAATGAGGTTGAAAATGTACACATACAGAGAATGTTAGAAATGGAAGTATCTAGAGGTGAGGGAAGGAAAAGCAAATTTTTTGGAAAGTCCAGAAGATCACGCAATCAACACCTGACCAGGACTCTGAGTCTACATACACTGGGATGGCTGCTGGAGCGGAGGGCAGAGCACTTATGGGAATGCCCCACGTGCTGTGAAGCCAGTTGCTAATCAAGAATCAAGATTGTTCACTCTACCAATTTGACTTTAGTTTTGTTAGTTTTAATGTATACCTAAAATATGATTACCGGTACACAATTTTTGAAAAAAAAAAAAAGAACTATTAAAATAAATAAAACAAACACATAAACATAGATTTAGTGATGTGTGAGTTGAAATGCTTGAGGAAAGCTGAAGGGGTCGCAAGACTCGATAGATTACGAAATTAAGACATCAGAGAAAGAATAAGTATAACTTCTTTCACAGAATACATTGAAAGGCAGCTTAAATGAGATGCGTTGCCATCCCTGCGCTATGGAAACTGGGCTTGATGAAATCTAGTCATCTATTTTGTTTTTTATTTTGTTGTTTTCTGTTGTTTGTCTCTTGAAAAAGGTTCAATTTGAGCCGATACGTGGAGAATTGTCCTGTTTGGTTTTAATTTATGTTTTTTAATATATACTTTTTTAAATATATTTTTATTAATAGGCAAGGTAAGTGTTTTAGTAACCTGTTTAATTCATTTTGCTTGACTATTTGTTCATTAGGTTACTGCGGCACCATCCACTTTGTCGGACACCCTCTGACCATTTGGTTATTTATAGTTTTTATTTCTGTTTTTGCAACTGAGATTTCCTTGGTTTTTTTTCTGTGTTTATCTTCATGCTAAAGAAGATCATTATTCACTATTATTGCAATATTGTATGCATGATCCTTTCATGAAATTACATTAAAAAAACATGAAATTACATTTAACCTATTTGTTATAATATTGTGAAACTTGAATGTGAATATTATGGTGAAAATGTTGAATTCTTTTCTCTATTTTATTCAGAATTTAACTACAGATGTTATTTACAATCGACCCAGTGACCCATTAGATTATTTAATAAAGGAAGTGCAGCAGCTAAAGCAACAGGAAGAACAAGATGTCAAGAAATAGACCTTATTTAAGATATGTTTTATCTTTACTACTGCCTGCGTACTTAAGTGTTTCATATTCACCACGACAGATGAGGCTATAACTGTCAAATGTCACTAATTTTGGTATGAATAACTCGTCATATTGTCACTAAGTTTTGGTATGAATAACTTTTCATATTGTCACAAAGTTTTAACATGAATAACTTGTCATATTGTCACTAAGTTTTGACATGAATAACTTGTCATATTGTCACTAAGTTTTGGTATGAATAACTTGTCATATTGTCACTAAGTTTTGACATGAATAACTTGTCATATTGTCACTAAGTTATGACATGAATAACTTGTCATATTGTTACAAAGTTTTAACATGAATAACTGTCAATTGTCAATAATTTTTGACATGAATAACTTGTCATATTGTCACTAAGTTATGACATGAATAACTTTTCATATTGTCACAAAGTTTTAACATGAATAACTTGTCATATTGTCACTAAGTTTTGACATGAATAACTTGTCATTTGTCACTAACTTATGACATGAATAACTTGTCATATTGTCACTAAGTTATGACATGAATAACTTTTCATATTGTCACAAAGTTTTGGTATGAATAACTGTAAATGTCATCAATCAAAGTTTTGGCAGGTATAACCTTTTTTTAAGTGATAATTCTCAAACTGGATCTTGCAGGATTTCTCTTGTAGCAGGGTGAAGGTCAAGTTTCAACTAGATTTCCAGCACGATATTGATGAGAGATAGATAAATGCATTTTGTTAGCATTTTATTCACATCAGTGGCTTGACACATCCAACTTCGGCGGGAAGGAATAACTTTAGTTATCATAAATCTTTTGAAAGTTAAGAAAAAAAGAGAGCTGCTCACCTACATCATTTCAAGAGACAGTCAACATTTTGTGGACACATCATGAGAAGAGGTAAGATGAAACACATCATGAGAAGAGGTAAGATGAAACACATCATGAGAAGAGGTAGGATGAATACACATCATGAGAAGAGGTAAGATGAAACACATCATGAAACTAGTCAAGTTGAAGAGCAAGAGAAGTTGGGGAAGACCAAGAAAGAAGATACTTGAAAACCAAGAATTGTGACATGGGAGAACATCGGTACTGGAAATATGACATCCTTCTGATTGGTGAAACATAAAACAGAAGGTTTATGGGAAGACCAAACAAATTCACACATAATGAACCATAAGAGGATGTCAGAAATCAAAGTTTTCCCAAGAATAACTTGAATTACATTAGAGATTGTTGGTAATTTATGTTGAAAGTCGTATACGGACTGACAGTGGCAATGTATCACTTAATCAATTTTAATATTTCATTTCCATGCTTATGGTTCCAGTATCATATGCTTTAGCTAAGAATCTATTAAAATTAACAGACTTAGAATGTCACTTTGATCATTTGTGATTGGAATAATACCATTTGTCATTTGTGATTGAAACAATACCATTTGTCATTTGTGATTTGAATACCATTTGTCATTTGTTATTGGAACAATACCATTTGTCATTTGTGATTGGAACTATACCATCTGTCATTTGTGATTGAACTATACCATCTGTCATTTGTAAGTTTTTAACAAGAAATAATATGTATGAATAATCTTACTCAAATATGTTCACAAAATGTCATTTTTATATCTGGTCAATTGTTAAAAAATTGCAATAAAAAATAGTATAGTTAGTTGTGTTATCATCATTGCACACTGGACACATCCATGTGTGCTCGGATCTTCACTTGAGTGTATCCACCATTAGGACATATACATATGTGCTTGGATCACTTGAGTGTATCCACAATTACACGATGACCAACAATTTCCAGTTCTATTTTAGTTTACAAACATTCTACTAATCCAAAAATAGCGCACATTTCTGGCAACTCCGCATTTCAAGCCTAATTCATTCATTTATTCTGGACATGGAAAAAGAATCTTACCCTCGTTAATTTTATTTGTCCTTGTATCTCATTATAAGTTCAAAATGTCCGCCCGAACTATTGCTCTACAGAGTGACATGACGCAGTAAGCAGTGAAAACCAGCTGATCTACTCTCTTATTCCCTTTAATACACACATGACAAGGCACGAAAATGAACATGACACTTTCCGGAGAGTCTTCTTCTTCACTCTTCTTCTTCATTCTTCAGTCAGATATCAGGTTACAGTGCCAATAGCTTCAGTCAGATATCAGGTTACAGTGCCAATAGCTTCAGTCAGATATCAGGTTACAGTGCCAATAGCTTCAGTCAGATATCAGGTTACAGTGCCAATAGCTTCAGTCAGATATCAGGTTACAATGCCAATAGCTTCAGTCAGATATCAGGTTACAGTGCCAATAGCTTCAGTCAGATATCAGGTTACAGTGCCAATAGCTTCAGTCAGATATCAGGTTACAGTGCCAATAGCTTCAGTCAGATATCAGGTTACAGTGCCAATAGCTTCAGTCAGATATCAGGTTACAGTGCCAATAGCTTCAGTCAGATATCAGGTTACAGTGCCAATAGCTTCAGTCAGATATTAGGTTACAGTGCCATTAGCTTCAGTCAGATATCAGGTTACAGTGCCAATGTTGCAATGAATTGTGTGATTCGCTTCAGGTCATCCATGGAACCCCTCAAGTCTGGAAGCAGTGCCGTCTCAGTAGGCCATATTTTCTCCCTCTCTTCTTGGTAGAGTTGACAGCCATGAAGAATGTGTTCTGAAGTCTCTAGGCTCAGTCCACAGTTGCACTGGTCTGTCTCATCAATCTTCAGCTTTTGGAACATGTGACTTCTCAGTCTGTTGTGGCCAGTTCGTAGTCTGTAGATGATGGTTTGTTCCTTGCGTGACGTTTGATGGTAACATGGATAGTGATAACGAAGATGAAGATGGTTTTGATGTACTTAAATGTGACTAATTTGTTCTATGCAGTTCAAACATGTAATTTGGTCAAACATGTAATTTGGTCAAACATGTAATTTTGTCAAACATGTAATTTAGTCAAACATGTAATTTAGTTTTTTATTGTTTGTATTTTGCGCAATAAATTTTGGTGTTCAAATATGCATTTACATTTTATTACCATAGATTTTAGATGTCACCATTGGTGTTTGTGTTCTTAAATGTTACCCCTCTACCTCTACTAAGACAGATGTGTTGGGTCATTGGCGCAAATAAAACGGCAACACAACACATTTCCATTCTCTGGATTACATTCTGCTGGAAATCTAGTAGAACCATGGTCCTGCTACAACAGAAATTCAGCAGGAGTTTGAGAATGTACGCTGAAGAAGAAATATTACCCCCAGTAACATTTGGTAAAAGTGGTAACAAAATTTAACCAAGGACAATCATAGATGAGGGATATTGAGACAAGCCTTAGAAAGAGAATGTCAACTTCGATCTAAGGCAGTTAAATATTCCTGAAATAGCACTGAAAGAAAATTCCTGAAAGAAAATTTAAAGTGAATTGGAGGCTACAGAAATGTGGTTTCTGAGAAGAATGATGAAAATACCATGGACAGCCAAGAAAACTAATGCAGAGGTTCTCATTGATGCTGGCGTAAAAATATCAATCATATCAAACATTAGGGGCAGACAATCAAGGGTTTCTAGGGCATGTGCTGAGAAGAACACAGGTTGAACACTTAATAACCGCTGGAAAGATCAAAGAGAGAAGAGATAGGGGTCGACAAAGAGAAAAGTTACTAGATGGGCTTGTATCGTGGCACGGTAGAAGCTCACCAACCGAGCTTATTGACAACACAAGAGACAGAGAGTCGTGGAGAAACATGATCGCCTTCGCCAGTCGGCATGGCACTTGATTGATTGATTGATTGATTGAAATAGCACTAAAGACGATGCTTTTTCATCTGAATGGGTTGAAGAAATAGGTTCATCAGTACTCTAATTCACTGACCATAACAGACTGAGAAGTCACATGTTCAGAAAGCTCAAGATTGGCGAGACAGACGTGTGCAACTGTGGACTGGGCCCAGAGACTGCAGAACATATTCTTCACGCATGTCAACTCTATCAAGAAGAGAGGGAGAAAATATGGCCTACTGAGACAGCACTTCTCCCAAATCTGAGGGGTTCCATGGATGACCTGAAGCGAATCACATAATTTATTGAAACTATTGGCATTGCAACCTGTGTAACCTGATAACGGACTGAAGAACAACAAAGAAGTACTCTAATGACTTGATTTGTGTCCTGTGTTGTTTGTGTCATACATTGTGATTTTAAGTTGCTCAGACAGAGAGTCCAAAAGAAATATAATGTATGTCAGTCAGCAGCATCATCAAGTGCCATCTTGCAAAAAAGTTTGGTTGCAATGGATCTCCAACATCCTTTCTTGCCCTGCTGCTGCACTCTGCTAGACTGTATCCCTGTATCCTGTCCATCTCATGATTGTTGCCTCCCACTTGTATCTCTGCCTACCTCTTGCTCTCCTCCCTCAACTTCTCCTACAAGTAAGGTCTTCAACAAGGTGTATTTTGTCACTCAGGTCCTAGTGTATTTTGTCACTCAGGTCCTAGTGTATTTTGTCACTCAGGTCCTGGTGTATTTTGTCACTCAGGTCCTAGTGTATTTTGTCACTCAGGTCCTGGTGTATTTTGTCACTCAGGTCTTGGTGTATTTTGTCACTCAGTTCCTGGTGTATTTTGTCACTCTTCCTGGTGTATTTTGTCACTCAGGTCTTGGTGTATTTTGTCACTCAGGTCCTGGTGTATTTTGTCACTCAGGTCCTGGTGTATTTTGTCACTCAGTTCCTGGTGTATTTTGTCACTCAGTTCCTGGTGTATTTTGTCACTCAGTTCCTGGTGTATTTTGTCACTCATGTCCTAGTGTATTTTGTCACTCAGGTCCTGGTGTATTTTGTCACTCAGGTCTTGGTGTATTTTGTCACTCAGTTCCTGGTGTATTTTGTCACTCAGGTCCTGGTGTATTTTGTCACTCAGTTCCTGGTGTATTTTGTCACTCAGGTCCTGGTGTATTTTGTCACTCAGGTCTTGGTGTATTTTGTCACTCAGGTCCTGGTGTATTTTGTCACTCAGGTCTTGGTGTATTTTGTCACTCAGTTCCTGGTGTATTTTGTCACTCAGTTCCTGGTGTATTTTGTCACTCAGGTCTTGGTGTATTTTGTCACTCAGTTCCTGGTGTATTTTGTCACTCAGGTCCTGGTGTATTTTGTCACTCAGGTCCTAGTGTATTTTGTCACTCAGGTCCTGGTGTATTTTGTCACTCAGGTCCTAGTGTATTTTGTCACTCAGTTCCTGGTGTATTTTGTCACTCAGTTCCTGGTGTATTTTGTCACTCAGGTCCTGGTGTATTTTGTCACTCAGGTCCTAGTGTATTTTGTCACTCAGGTCCTGGTGTATTTTGTCACTCAGGTCCTAGTGTATTTTGTCACTCAGTTCCTGGTGTATTTTGTCACTCAGGTCCTGGTGTATTTTGTCACTCAGGTCCTGGTGTATTTTGTCACTCAGGTCCTAGTGTATTTTGTCACTCAGGTCCTGGTGTATTTTGTCACTCAGGTCCTAGTGTATTTTGTCACTCAGGTCCTGGTGTATTTTGTCACTCAGGTCCTGGTGTATTTTGTCACTCAGGTCCTAGTGTATTTTGTCTCTCAGGTCCTGGTGTATTTTGTCACTCAGGTCCTAGTGTATTTTGTCACTCAGGTTCTTTTCTAATGTTATCTCTTAAACTTTCTCTCAACTGGTGTTTGTTCAGTTTTTAAGAACTAAAATTCTTTAAATTCTTGTCCTGCTAAAAGAGAGAGATCCAGTGGGAGTTTGAGAATGAATGCAGAAGAAGAAGATGATTGAATTGACTTAATTGAATTCATGTTCCCCATATCTCATTGGTAGTTTATCACCATTTCATTGTCTCATCAGGCATATATTTTTAAAGGTTTTCAATTTTCTAGTACTTCTCTTGTTGTTCTGAAGCATATAGCTGCATCACATGAAAAAAACTTGGAAAGGCATAGAGGACTGATTTAATTGTACTCGGGTTGCTTCATATATACTTCTTCCCTCTCAACAAAATTGCACAGTGGTTGCCAAGAGCATCACTCATAGATTGTACTTTTATAGCCTCAAGCGATAATCCCCAGGGACCTCTGGAAAAATCTACTTTATAAACACACCATTGTGAGTGGGGTTTGAACCCACAACCCCTTGAGCACATAATGAATTCAGGCATCCAATCACATCACAGCTGACAATTGAGAGGTACTTGGTATTCATGTTAGTCTACTTTTGACCCTAACAACCAATAATACTGAATGACTTTGATATGACTAGAACTGACAGTAAAACACAATATTTGTACCGGAAAATGTCATCATGTTCTCTTTTTATTTCATATCAACTTATAATAAATAAACATGACATATAAATGGTAAAATTGTTATTGTAATTAACAGTATATAATATTACTACAATACATAAATACAGTGTATATATACAACTATAATATATATATATATATATACACAATAATATTAAGAACAAAAATATTAAGAATAAAAAAAAATTAAAAAATCTGAACCTGTCATAATGTCATGTTAAAAACTATTGAAAACTATAGGCCTACCTAATTTTAGGGAGGAAAATTTAGATACACACAAGTACAAAATTTCTAAACAATTAAAAATTATGAATGTCATCATCGCTACTGAGCAAGTGCATACGGCGAAACAAGCCGAAGATGAAAATGTTCTAATCACAACAACAGTCTAAGTTGAAAATGTATATATCAAATGTTATAGCACCAGAAGATTGTTACAAATGGTGAAAAATGACAATTCAGGGCAATGAAGATATGCAAATCACTGGTAAAAACATGCAGAAGATCATGCACACATGTTTCAAAACAAATGTCTCCAATCAAGTACACAATATAGCATCAATCAATCAATCAAGTACACAATATATCATCAATCAATCAATCAAGTACACAATATAGCATCAATCAATCGATCAAGTACACAATATAGCATCAATCAATCAATCAAGTAAACAATATAGCATCAATCAATCAATCAATCAAGTAAACAATATAGCATCAATCAATCAAGTAAACAATATAGCATCAATCAATCAAGTAAACAATATAGCATACAGGGAGTAAAAAATGGCACAATCTATGAGCACATCACAATACAAATGAAAAATCATTCCAGTTTTGCTGCATTACTTGACCGTGTTTTGTTGGGAGTTTGAAATGGGAGCAAAGAATAGCAAAACTATTTAACCTGCCATGAACATAGTAAGAGATGACTAAGGAGGTTATGGGGTGGAGTTGACTGTCCCATCCCATGTAGGGTCAAAGTGATTCAGAGGCCATGTTGAATGTGTCTGGTTGAAAGACACATCGCAGCAAAGCTGCAAACTATGACACAATTCATTCCGCTCTCAAGACTACATCCTGCTAACCTGGAGGAGTTTGAGTATGAAAGCAGAAGAAGACGCTGCAATTCTATCATTCTTTGATTTATAAACTGGCTGCATCAAACAGAAAATATATATAGCGACAAATAACTTGATATTAGTAAAGTAGTAACAAATATTTATAGAGGAATAGGGAGAACTCAGTAGAAAGAGAAGGCATCCATCACAGAAGTTCTGGCATTGCAAATGACAAAATTATTATTAATGGAAATAAAAATCCAATAAATAAAACTTTAATAAAATCCTGAATACAAATATTCATGCATGGACGTACACAAATATATATATAAAATATGTGATAAAATTTAGAACAATGGAATGAAGAAAATTGTAAATATATAGCCTATAGGCTAATTATGTTGAAGTAAAAACATCAAACAAAAACCTTATAAATACGGCAGATGGAATTATAAGTAAAATGGCATGTGCTGTACAAATACCTAGGATATTTTAGTAAAAATTGCAATTCTCATCGCCCATGGGACCCGGACTTATAGTGTCTTCTCTTCAGTCATGTCAGAGAAGGAGACTAAGGAAAGTTGGGGGGATAGGCTGACAACATGTCACGTGAAAAAAATCATCATTGTCACATCTTGTCTCAATCTCTTACTTGTATCTTCTATCAAATAATCCCCACGGATAACGAAGAGATGCTAGCCAGTGGACATTGCAATTTTGTTCTTGGTTGCCTTCTAGGTGACTTCTACGGAATGCTAAGTGTGCCATCACTGAAGATGGGTCAACAAATCTGGCAGAAGAATGGTGAGATAGTTGACCCAGAAGTATGTGCTGTGCTCCTGTCATGACATGGGAATCCTGGGATACTGGCACACTGGAATGTATCCCTTTGGGGACTAAAGATGCATCCATAAACCTCCATTACACAACAATGCCTTTGAGACAACCTTACATGCGTCTGAGTGTCACTTGTTTCAGTCAGAAAAGAATCTGTACTTTTGTCTGAGAGACTCTAAGCTGTCAAGGGCTACCTGCTCACAGCTAGAGGGATTATTTCATCATCATCATTCCATCCTTACATTCTTCTTCTTCAATGTTCATTCTAAAACTCCCGCTGGATCTCTCTTGTAGCAGGACATTCTCAAACTCCAGCTGGATCTCTCTTATAACAGGACAATGTCCCTACTAGATTTCCAGTAGGATATAAGTCCAGAGAATGGAAATGCGTTGTGTCACAGTTTTATTTGTGCCAATGGCCCGACACATGTGTCTTCGGTGGAGTCCTTACATTAATTCATAGATGAGATGTCAGTTTTAGCATATAGTTGATATAAAAATTCTACAGAAAAACATTAAGATATATCACAGAAAAATCTACAATAATAAAAGTAACAATGACAGAAGAAATACATGGAGAGCAACGGGGATGACAGCAAATAAAATAAACAACATCAGAATAATAAAATGATAAGCTTAAATAGTTGCAGTAAATAGTAAACATTTATTTATGACTGGAGTAGACAGTAGCTGTACACCCATTTTGACAACTATTCTCACAAAATAAAGATACAATCAATGCTCCCTACTAAAATGATTACCAGAAAGCAATCTGCATATGAAATATAGACCCTATTCATAATAGTAAACTAGTAAAAAATGTCTGTATTTTTACAGAAACAATACTCTGGTTTAAGTGAATATAATACCCATATTGACAATTAGTATTTACTTTTAGCGAAGCATTTTTTTTATACAGAATATGGGCAGAAATTGGAATCAAAATACAGAATTTTAGGAATACTTTGTTATTCGATCCCCAGACATTGTGAGCAGCTTTCTCTTAATTCCTGTGAAGTAAGGTGGTCTCTCAGAGCTTTCTTTTACTTTCTGTGAAGTGAGGTGGTCTCTCAGAGCTTTCTTTCATACCCAAGAGATTTCAACTTCTGCTTAATGCAACACCTATTGAAGAAACCTTTTACTCAAAAGGGTATACTTTAAATTGAAATACATAATTTTAGGGGAATTTTGGGTTTAAATACAGAATGTCCTTTAGGAAATTGACAGGTATGAAAACCTCACATTTTTATGCTTTATGCTGAATGAATACCAATTTATGTCTCTGAAAGTGTTCCATTTACTGAATAACACAAAGTTTCTGGGGATGTTACATTAATTGAAGAACACAAAGTTTCTGGAGATTTTTTAATTAAAAGTTATTACTAGGTTTAAATACACAATTTTTACCATATGATAGCAAAGTTCTCTTTGAATTACCACCACATTCTAGAGAAACACTTCATTGTTATTGAAGGTTTATGACTCTGGTTTGTCTGCATACACATTCTTGACTCTTAACATATTATATCTACGGTATAATCCATTGAAGTCAGATGTGTCTGGTCATTGGCGCAGATAAAACGGTCACAAAATGCATTTCCATTCTCAGGAATACATCGTGCTAGAAATCTCATACGATTATTGTCCTGCTACAGGAGAGATCCAGCGGGAGTTTGAGAATGTCTTGCTACAGGAGAGATCCAGCAGGAGTTTGAGAATGTCCTGCTACAGGAGAGATCCAGCGGGAGTTTGAGAATGTCCTGCTACAGGAGAGATCCAGCGGGAGTTTGAGAATGTGTCCTGCTACAAGAGAGATCCAGCGGGAGTTTGAGAATGTCCTGCTACAGGAGAGATCCAGCGGGAGTTTGAGAATGTGTCCTGCTACAAGAGAGATCCAGCGGGAGTTTGAGAATGTCCTGCTACAGGAGAGATCCAGCGGGAGTTTGAGAATGTCCTGCTACAGGAGAGATCCAGCGGGAGTTTGAGAATGTCCTGCTACAGGAGAGATCCAGCGGGAGTTTGAGAATGAACGCTGAAGAAGAAGATACCTACATTTACTTCCTTATCTAGTGTTTGTATTTACAAATTGTTTCTAGTGGATAATATTATAAGCATGCCTCTCCATCTAGGGCTACTTAAATGGAAAACTCTATTGAAACAAAACAACAGTTCACAAACACATCCATACAAGACACAGTGGCATTGTAGAAAAAAACATAAGTCCACAGACTGCAAAAAACATGAGTCCACAGACTGCAAAAAACACAACAAATTTACTTCACTCTATGATATTAGAAGAGTGCTCCTCCCTGCAACACTCCTCCACATAAATGGAAAACTATCACAACAGCTCACAAATACATGCATATAAGACACAGTGTTATTTGGATCAAAGGGCACTATCTCTCAGATGGATGGATCAACAACCAGCCAACAAATGTACCCCTCGTTTCTCAGGTCTTTCCTCAATTCACATGTAATGAGATTCAGTTTGAAGAAATATGTGCTATAATTTTGTCATGCTGAGAATCATCATGTCATTGTTCAATGTCTCATACGTGAGCTTGGCTGTCACATCTCGTATAGAAGACATCTTCTCGTAATGCTGCACATAATGTCTCTATCACTGTTACATCACAAACACTTCCAGATAAAGACACTGCAAGTAAATTCAGAAAAACACTTGAGTATCTTGCTGTATGAATATACAGAACTATATTAACATCATATTAAATACAATGTGGGTGAGTGGGTGTCTTTGGCTATGTCGATAACAACACAGACGGCAGCAAAATGATCAAGTGTGATCGTGGATAGCTTTGATATTGATGACCAGCATGAAATATTTGGAGTACGGAAATCAGTTCTCTTGTATGGCTTGTCTAATAGTGATTTGGTTAGCTTTAGTATTGGTGACTAGCATGTACTGGTAGTACAGAAACCAGTTCTCTTGTATGGCAGATCTATTAGGTATAAGCCTATTCTCATGCGTGAATACTAAGTGACTCAATGAACATGATTCAGAAAGTCAAAACAGGTTATATACGCAGGGGATGGGTGGAGTCATTAGAGAGAGCTAAAATCACTACAGAAACTAACCCTTATCTTTGTCCCCGGACACGTGGGCATGGAGGGAATCGAACGGGCCAACCAATTAGCGAGCCATGCCCCATAAAAGATGGTCAGCCTATGGACTTAGCAGACATACTCATTGCTCTTTGTGAGCCTGCACTATCAGAGGATTTTGAATGAGCCTAACTCAATATCGAGAATGCACGAATTGGGAGTGGAAGTGAGCATGGCCCGTAGAAAACACATGACAAAGATTTCAAAAAGAGCAGTGAACCAACATAGAATCAGAACCATCAGCCGTTATACCCTGAGATTGACTGTAGTGGAGATCAGAGCACCTATGGATGTGTCTGGTGTGAGAGGAGGATAATCAATAAACTAATACCTAATACCTGAATAATCAACAAATAGTAAATTTTTGTGTTCAATCTTCAATAAAATGAATCACTAGCCATGAAGAGATGGTTTATAGACTTACCAGCAGTCATCACCTCCTGTGCTGACAAGATGGCGGTCATCATACATGAAACGGACATTAGTTACATGAGCTGAATGTCCCTCGTACTTTCTGAATTCAGCCTGTCAATAAAATGAATAAAAGAAGCACCCGGTAGTAGTTTTTAGACTTTATTTTAAAAAATACGAGATTAAAGTGGACTGCACATTTTTTACTTGGAAAGAAGTAATGCATGGTGTGTCAGTTTGGCCGATCTTCTGCTTCTTCTGTGTTTATTCTAAAACTTCTGCAGATTAAAAGGATGTAATCTGGAGAACGGAATTGTTGTATCATGGTTTATAGCTTTGTTGCGATTTTGTGCATTTTGACCTGAGTCTCTAGGTTACTTGAGCCTGTACAGGTTGGGACAATGAACTCTGTGTCTACGCTGTCAGACAGACAAGTCTCCTGAATAAACTATATGATTTTCTGGAGTTGTTCTTTGGTTGTGTCTATTTTTGTTTGACACAATTTGAGATATGTGTTTCACAATTTTGTTTACACGATCTAAACATATGTCCTCCAACTTCTATCTACCTCACAAGGACTTTGATCTTCTTCTTCTTCTGCAGCATGGTTTATGGAGAGTAAGCAATGATAGAAGATTACATACACACATTGACAATGAAAACAATGATGTAAAACTCACAAATTTTTCTGGACAAGGAAAATTGAACAGTTTAACCAGTCCCGAATCATCTCCAGTTGCCAGAGAATTTCCAAGGTGAGATAAGTGAGCACAATTCACATCATCCTTTTCTGAGTTCCGGGGCCAGATACCAAGAACTTCTGGGCCAACAATACTAGTGGAATAAAGATGTTACCGTAATACAAATAACAAACATCTCTAAAGATTTTAAATATTCAGTTAATAAATATCTCTAAAATTTAAACATTTAATTATAATAAAGTCACATACACACACAAAAGGGGCTGAAAAGTAGTAGAGGATTGACTTAATTCTACTTGGGTTTTCCTATATGTACTTTATCCCTCTTACCAAAAACGGCACACTACTTGTGATGGACAAACAGTAATGATAGAATGTAGAGACAGTAATTTTAATGGGTCGATTAAGGTGTAATACACAGATGGTTTATTATAGTGTAATAAAAATATGGTTTATTAGATAGAGTGTAATACAAAGATTGATTGGCTTATTAGAGTGTATTCCAAATATTGACTGGCATATTATAGTAATACAAAGATGTCTGTTAGTGTGTAATAAAAAGATTGACTAGTCTATTAGAGTGTAATAAACATATTGGTGGGTCTATTAGAGTGCAATACAAAAATGGTTTAATAGAGTGTAACACAATTTGTTTAACAGAGAGTACTACAAAGATTGACTATTACAAATATAATACAAAGATTGAACTAAATATTTTAAAATGCAATGTAGGAAAAAGTTTTACAGCAATTACATATTATGTGTTACATGTCTTGTAAGACTTGCATTAAAAGTTGTCAAACATTTGAGTATGTGTTAGAACATCTAAAAACAGTGGTTCTCTCTATATCTATTATCAACAACCATTTTTTCTGAGATACCTCGTCCAGGTTGCCCATGTGATTTTACTTGTAACAGCTTCATTGTCTACAAGACTGCCAGCTGGGACATTGTACACCTGATTGATGTAGGCTCCTGTACAAATCTTTAAATACATAGAAAACACAATGTCATTTAATTAGGTACTTATGCAGAATACAAGTACTGAGTTTTACCTTCACAAACTTTCAAACTAACAGACAAAAAAAGTATAGATGACAGTATGCGGACTAAATAAATGTTTCAACTATTAGGTCTTTCTCAAGAAAAATACAGACAAACATAGAACAGACAATAAATATAAATATAACAGTGAAATTACAGATTAGATTGCATACATTTAACAACAGAAGATCCAATGTAATGATGGCGTACATAAACAAATATCTCACATACACCATAGAAATGCAAATTAAAAATAAAGGGAAATGGGAATGAAATAAAATTACTATGATTGAAAACAAATGGAAGGACAAAACAGGAATGGACATATGAAGCCAGTCTATTGGAATGTAATACAAGATGCTCTATTAGAGTATAATTCAGTCAGTTTATTAGAGTGTAATTCAGTCAGTCTATTAGAGTGTAATTCAGTCAGTCTATTAGAGTGTAATTCAGTCAGTCTATTAGAGTGTAATTCAGTCAGTCTATTAGAGTGTAATTCAGTCAGTCTATTAGAGTGTAATTCAGTCAGTCTATTAGAGTGTAATTCAGTCAGTCTATTAGAGTGTAATTCAGTCAGTCTATTAGAGTGTAATTCAGTCAGTCTATTAGAGTGTAATTCAGTCAGTCTATTAGAGTGTAATTCAGTCAGTCTATTAGAGTGTAACTCAGTCAGTCTATTAGAGTGTAATTCAGTCAGTCTATTAGTGTAATTCAGTCAGTCTATTAGAGTGTAATTCAGTCAGTCTATTAGAGTGTAATTCAGTCAGTCTATTAGAGTGTAATTCAGTCAGTCTATTAGAGTGTAATACTATTGTAGTTTGCTTGGTGTAAAAAATAATCAAATGAAAAATCAATGAGAAATAAAAATGTAGATAATGAATGCAGAAGTAAAAGAAGAAGAAAGGATTTGTTGTTGCATGGTGGCTGGTTTGGTGGACAACTGGTAAAACCTGCTTGTTGGCATAAATGTTTCGGGCAAATGGTGCAAATAAAACGGCGACACAACACATATCCATTCTCTGGACTACATTCTGTTGGAAATCTAGTAGAACCAATGTCCTGCTACAAGAGAATCCAGTGGGAGTTTGAGAATTAATGCAGAAGAAGAAGCTTCTTATGACATACATGGCAGGTAACAGTATGATTATTCTTTGCTTCAGGCAAGACACATCTTACTTCAGCATGACTTCTGGGTCACTTTGACTGCCTGTAGCATAGGACAACACCTCCACCCACAAAACCTTAGTTTCTTCTAACAACATATATGGCAGGTAACAGTATCATTATTCTTTACTCCCCTTTCAGTCTCATGGCAACACATGGACATTGTTTGCGTTGATCATAAAGATGTCATCCAAAAAGAAAAGTTCATGACAGAAATTCATGAGATGAAATGAACAAATATTTTAACAATGAGATGAAATGAACAAATATTTTAACAATGAGATGAAATGAACAAATATTTTAACAATGAGATGAAATGAACAAATATTTTAACAATGAGATGAAATGAACAAATATTTTAACAATGAGATGAAATGAACAAATATTTTAACAATGAGATGAAATGAACAAATATTTTAACAATGAGATGAAATGAACAAATATTTTAACAATGAGATGAAATGAACAAATATTTTAACAATGAGATGAAATGAACAAATATTTTAACAATGAGATGAAATGAACAAATATTTTAACAATGAGATGAAATGAACAAATATTTTAACAATGAGATGAAATGAACAAATATTTTAACAATGAGATGAAATGAACAAATATTTTAACAATGAGATGAAATGAACAAATATTTTAACAATGAGATGAAATGAACAAATATTTTAACAATGAGATGAAATGAACAAATATTTTAACAGATTTAATTTTTGGTATTGAATGCTTAGAATTTTACAATAAATGTATCTCTGATTTTATAGGTTTTTATTTTTACTATGTGTTTTATTTCTACTAAGTGTGTTTTACTATGTGTTTTATTTCTACTAAGTGTGTTTTACTACATGTTTTATTTCTACTAAGTGTGTTTTACTACGTGTTTTATTTCTACTAAGTGTGTTTTACTACATGTTTTATTTCTACTAAGTGTGTTTTACTACGTGTTTTATTTCTACTAAGTGTGTTTTACTACATGTTTTATTTCTACTAAGTGTGTTTTACTACATGTTTTATTTCTACTAAGTGTGTTTTACTACGTGTTTTATTTCTACTAAGTGTGTCTTTGATATGCTTCATCTCAAAATAGGATGACACACGTTGACAATGTATGGACCACAATGGCACAACAAACACCAAAGCTACTAAACACTTACTCTGATGTAATTGCTGTCTGAAGAGAAGTCCATGCTGATAATGAAGCTTGTTACATCCTTACAAAAGCCTGCACGTTTCAGACTCATTCCCTGAGTAAGGTCATAAAAATCAACACATTTGTCTTCTGATCCCACAGCCAGGATCTTAGAGTTTGGGCTAAATCTTTAAAAGAAGAGGAAAAAACGTGTCAAAATTTCTGTAAAAGTCTGAAGAAATTCTACTTTAGTTCGAGAAAAAAATGGTATCTTTGAAGAAATACACAAAAATTGAGTTAATTAGCCATCTTTGAAGAAACACTCGCACAAAAATTGAGTTAATCAGCCATTTTTTTCTTATCTGGATATGTTCAAAGTTTGACAATAAATATTAGAAAATTTAAATCAATAGAAGCTGTACTTCTTCTACCATTGTTGGTTCTCAAACTCCTGCAGATTAACAGAATGTAGTCCAGAATGCAAGCTAGAAATCTTGTAGGACATTGTCCTGATACAAAAGAGATTCTATGGATGTTTGAGAACGAACGCAGCACAAAACAAATTGTCTGGAGAATGGCATGTGTAGTGTCATACATGATGAAATCAAAAGAAAACAGAATGAGAAATACAAATGAATAAATTCATTGTACTTGTTTATTACCTGATATCAGTAATACAGCCTGCCCTGTCCCTCTTTCTTCCCCACAGTTTGAGCCCTGTTGTAGTCAGAACAAGAAACTCTCCTGTTTTCAGACCAACTGCAATCATTTCTCCATCTGGACTGAAGGCTACAGACCTGGCTCCAGGCACATTCAACTTAGCCACAAGCGACTGGGCAGAAGAACAAAAAATGAATTACCGGTAGATATTACAAACATAATATTTTATAAACAGAAAACATAACATAGAGAAACTCTATTACAAACTGTAGCTTACTCTGGAGGGTATATCATAGAGAAACTCTATTACAAACCGTAGCTTACTCTGGAGGGTATATCCCAAAGCCTGACTGTTTCATCATAACTTGCTGTGATGAATTTTGCTACCGATGGATGTCTATCTAGTCCCCATACTTCACCTTCCCCATGCCCAGCCACAATCACTTGGACACTGCCAGTTTTCTCAGAAATCTCCAGCACAGAATTGTCTTTAGTCCCAACTAGAATCTTTCCCTAGAGAATAGTTAAACAATAACGAATCATACAAGAATTTGCTCATTAAATAAATATTTTTTAAATATTATAAAAATCATAAATATAAAATTGGTATCACCCATCAATTGTAAGAAATTCCATTTGTTAGAAATATGTGATTTGTTGTGTGGTCTAATGTGACAAGAATTCACTTCATATTTGTGTAATAATAATGAATAAGTTAATACATGT
This sequence comes from Meghimatium bilineatum, assembly GCA_034231615.1. Taxonomy (NCBI): domain Eukaryota; kingdom Metazoa; phylum Mollusca; class Gastropoda; order Stylommatophora; family Philomycidae; genus Meghimatium; species Meghimatium bilineatum. The sequence continues at coordinate 1,999,226 of CM067313.1, read as the reverse complement.
GGACAAATATCTACCAATACTAATAAGAGGATGATAAACAAAAAATGATAATAAATTGAGTAAAGGATGGACATGGTTTATTGAAGATCTTTGTCTGAACAAAAATATAATAAGAAAAGAAATAGATAGAAAAATAATAATTTATAAACATCTTGAAAAAAAAAAACAATCTGTGTTGTGGCCTGGAGAAGGACAAAAGAAAATTACAACATGCTGATGTCCAAGGAAATGAGCAAACAGATAGACTTGCTGGTACGGTGATCATGGGGACCGAACAAGCAATGGACAAAACTAATGTACTGAACGCTGTTAGGAAGATAGGACAAATGCCTGATGTAATAAGTGTTTGTGGATCTGAACCTTGAGCTGACTACAGGAATATCATGTAAGGAGAAGTGTGACTAAACAAGAATGTCATGCAGGTAACTAGAGGAGGCTGATAAACCAACACAGAGCAGATGTGATCAGTCACTACTGACTGAGAAATATCTTGAGGAGGAGTTTCAAACACTTACCGGTATGTGAACATGAATCAATGGTTCAATGTACAGTGAGGATTACATTTCGACCAGCTTGTAACTCTTATAATATTTTTGTTACTTAACATATTAGATGAAACTGTTTAATTTGATAAAATTAATAAGAATTTGTAGTTTATGTTTTGTTTAAAATTAATCGTGTTTACCTACAATTTGAACATATAATTTCCCCATAAGCTTATAGATTATTTACCTTTGTTCTGCAGATAGACTTGACAACATCTGCAATTAATCCACTTTCCTTCAATGGAAAAGCTTTACATCTTTTCATCTCTTGATCCCACAATTTAACGGGGCCATTATCCTTTGATCTGGCACATAAAATGAATTTGTTTAGGAAATATTTCTTTGTTATTGTTTTTTCCCCGTAATTTTACTAAAAATATAATCTTTCACAAGTACAACTTTTGGATCATTATTAGTAAATCATTTGGATCGCCATGAGCCCATGGAATGCTGGTAAGGACAGCCGAAGACAATGATGAATAATAGACATTGCTAAATATTTTAATATGTCCATGGCTGCAACATGCCAAATCATCCAGATCGTGAAATATTCAGAACATCCATAACGAAGACAAAGTTCTGTTGATGGCATATTCTTGTCACATGAAGCAAGTGTTCTGTTAAGAATATGTCACATGAAGCAAGTGTTCTGAATGTAAAAACATTGTCCTTTTCTGTTTTGAACAATGTTCAATGAAAAACACATACACAAATATTAATTGTGATAGTTGTTACCCCTGAGCCTACCTTTTCTTGCACACATTTCCAGACTAAATGTGATCGGTATAATGAATTAGGAAAATAATGATTGTTCTGAATTTGTTAATAAGGAGCAGATATTACAACCAAGTTGTTTGTAAAAATGACTCCAGAGTTTCACCGGAGCCACTTGGAAATAGACACCCATGGGTATTACCATTTAAATATATGATACAAGCTATATTCATCAAACAACGACATTTGATATGATACAAGCTATATTCATCAAACAACGACATTTGATATGATACAAGCTATATTCATCAAACAACGACATTTGATATGATACAAGCTATATTCATCAAACAACGACATTTGATATGATACAAGCTATATTCATCAAACAACGACATTTGATATGATACAAGCTATATTCATCAAACAACGACATTTGATATGATACAAGCTATATTCATCAAACAACGACATTTGATATGATACAAGCTATATTCATCAAACAACGACATTTGATATGATACAAGCTATATTCATCAAACAACGACATTTGATATGATACAAGCTATATTCATCAAACAACGACATTTGATATGATACAAGCTATATTAATCAAACAACGACATTTGATATGATACAAGCTATATTCATCAAACAACGACATTTGATATGATACAAGCTATATTCATCAAACAACGACATTTGATATGATACAAGCTATATTCATCAAACAACGACATTTGATATGATACAAGCTATATTAATCAAACAACGACATTTGATATGATACAAGCTATATTAATCAAACAACGACATTTGATATGATACAAGCTATATTCATCAAACAACGACATTTGATATGATACAAGCTATATTAATCAAACAACGACATTTGATATGATACAAGCTATATTCATCAAACAACGACATTTGATATGATACAAGCTATATTCATCAAACAACGACATTTGATATGATACAAGCTATATTAATCAAACAATGACATTTGATATGATACAAGCTATATTCATCAAACAACGACATTTGATATGATACAAGCTATATTCATCAAACAACGACATTTGATATGATACAAGCTATATTCATCAAACAACGACATTTGATATGATACAAGCTATATTCATCAAACAACGACATTTGATATGATACAAGCTATATTCATCAAACAACGACATTTGATATGATACAAGCTATATTCATCAAACAACGACATTTGATATGATACAAGCTATATTCATCAAACAACGACATTTGATATGATACAAGCTATATTCATCAAACAACGACATTTGATATGATACAAGCTATATTCATCAAACAACGACATTTGATATGATACAAGCTATATTCATCAAACAACGACATTTGATATGATACAAGCTATATTCATCAAACAACGACATTTGATATGATACAAGCTATATTCATCAAACAACGACATTTGATATGATACAAGCTATATTCATCAAACAACGACATTTGATATGATACAAGCTATATTCATCAAACAACGACATTTGATATGATACAAGCTATATTCATCAAACAACGACATTTGATATGATACAAGCTATATTAATCAAACAACGACATTTGATATGATACAAGCTATATTCATCAAACAACGACATTTGATATGATACAAGCTATATTCATCAAACAACGACATTTGATATGATACAAGCTATATTCATCAAACAACGATATATGATATGATACAAGCTATATTCATCAAACAACGACATTTGATATGATACAAGCTATATTCATCAAACAACGACATTTGAAATAAAACTAGCAATAATTAACAAGACAAGGAAGTCACTTGAGCCATCTGTAAATAGTTATACAAACTGAGGAGGTCACTTTAGCCATCTGGAAATAGACATGCACTCTACAGTGGTCACTTGAGCCATCTGGATATTGGCTTACACTCTACAGACTTCATTTGAGCATCTCGATATTGACATACACTCCATCCGAGGAGGTCAAGGGATGGAGCTATCAAAATGGAGTACATGCTGAATATAATACAAGTCAGGCAACTTCTGGTCACCCATGAATAGGCAGTTGAATATTAATGAATAAAAAATTGCAAGCTATAATACTCAGTGACTGCCTTAAAAACTTACGAGGTCATTTTCTAAGAATGATCAGCATTTACATCCCAAAAAAGATAATGTATGGGGAACTTTCATAAAGTGCTTGAGGAACAGGCAGATCAAAGTTGGGGAACTTTCATACAGTGCTTGAGGAACAGGCAGATCAAAGTTGGGAAACTTTCATACAGTGCTTGAGGAACAGGCAGATCAAAGTTGGGGAACTTTCATACAGTGCTTGAGGAACAGGCAGATCAAAGTTGGGGAACTTTCATACAGTGCTCGAGGAACAGGCAGATCAAAGTTGGGGAACTTTCATACAGTGCTTGAGGAACAGGCAGATCAAAGTTGGGGAACTTTCATACAGTGCTTGAGGAACAGGCAGACAAAAATTGGGGAACTTTCATACAGTGCTTGAGGAACAGGCAGACAAAAATTGGGGAACTTTCATACAGTGCTTGAGGAACAGGCAGATCAAAGTTGGGGAACTTTCATACAGTGCTTGAGGAACAGGCAGATCAAAGTTGGGGAACTTTCATACAGTGCTTGAGAAAGAAGCAGACTAAAGTTGGGGAACTTTCATACAGTGCTTGAGAAAGAAGCAGACTAAAGTTGCAATACAAAAGATGAATGTACTTCATCAATTATTGTTTTTGTTATTGCTTCTGACAACTGGCAGAAACTGGTACAATATTGTATCACATGGAGAACAATCCTGGTGCTAGGACATTTCAAATTCATTACTGAGCAGAGCTGAAGAATGGAGGCTCAGACCCAAAGTCCAGCGATGACTTGTTCCTGTATTTATTCTTCAGTAATTTTAAAAAAGCAAGAAAGCAAGAAAAAAGCAACACATTTCATGTGAAATGAAGTTTATGAAAAAAGCTGCAATGTTTATTAAAGTAGATAAAATAATAAATAAAGAAATTACAAAAAAGTAGGTATAATATCATGTATTGAACATATCAAAAGACAGCAAGTAAAATATTTGGTCACCTTATGAACCCAAACCAATACCAATAAAAACATATAACAAAAGAATATCTGGATATAGAACCAAAGGTAGCCTAAGAAAATGGTGATAGAAATCATCATGACAATCTTGATCAAACATGTATTCAATGTAACCAAGGTGACACATCTGGCTTTGGAATTATAAGCGAGTCTCCCACTGCTATGCTTCATGGCAAAATTTGGATACTATCAACCATCAGAAAGGCATTCAGAGTATCCATAATGAAGACAACGTTCTGGAAAGGACATGTCACTTGATATATATATATGTATATTAACCATCATTCACCTGGGGGAAGACAATAGGCAATAATTCAAATCAATCATGGATTGGCAGATTTCAACATAAAAAGACATGTTCGACTCATGTCTGATTAACTTCATCTGATACATGCTTGCTTCAGACAGTCTGTCAAGGTGAGTACAGGTATACATTATGCTGACTCATAACTCAACTGACATTTACCTAACCTAGAGCTACTCGAAGGAAACTGGTGCCGCTGTATAACCTAAAGGAAACAAACTACTGCTGAGACAAAACTCAGAAAATGATCAATGACAGAGAGAATTAGTCGACTTTTATTACTGTCCCAAATTTCATGGGTATTTATTGACGAAGATTTGATGAAAATATGGTCTAAAAATGTACAAATAATATCCTAAATTGGAGAAGAATTATTGTTTGACTTACGGCATTTCTTTGCCTCCAGTGATTATAAGTCCATCACGCAGTGTTGTGAACATAGCAAACACAGGACCTGTGTGAGCTTTCTGTACAATTCTCAGAATAGTAGATTCCTGCCACACATACACATCTCCGTTCATAGCACCGGTGTACGTGACATTGTTCTAAACATCCAAGAATAAATACAAACTGTGAAATAATTTAATTTTTCATTTCTTGTTCATAAATAAATTAAGAAAACAAAAATAGTATCTGATTTCAATAAATAATTGGTGGAACTGCAGTAAAACTGCCAATAGGTATTAATGGAAAACACAGATTAATATGTTTTTCAGCTCAAAAACAGACCGACACAAAAAATAAGTTCAGAGATTACAAAACAGACGAAGTCAAACATGTCTTCTCATGGCTAAATCTGATGATTCATTTTCCAATTAATCTGTTGCCAAAGAAAGTTGGGAGCAAGTCTAGGTTGTCAGCTGGTCTAGGTTGGCAGCTGGTCTAGGTTGGGAGCTGGTCTAGGTTGTCTGCTGTCTAGGTTGCGAACTGGTCTAGGTTGGCTACTGGTCTAGGTGGACAGACAGAGCATAGCTCTGATGCAAATGTATTGGTATTACCCCTCCTGTGGAGTGAACAAGGCAAGCAGAGAGAGGGATCATGTTGTATAGGCAACACATGGTCTCTGTCATCCTGGGCATTGTGCTATGGAGAAGTATACTCCATCCCAGGCTATAATGGGTCTCGGAATCAAATCTGGAGATGGCAGTACGGGTTTTATAAGTCCTTATCAATCGGCATAGACAAAAGGTGCTATTGGATATCTCTAACAATGGGAGGCGCTTTCAGTATCATTAATCCTGCATACCTAAGGAGACACACAACAGCACACAATGATAAAAGTGGGCCTATGATTCCTTGATCATACAGTGGAAGACAATGTGTGGCTCAAATAGACCTTGTGAGGACACAGCGATCATAGCCATTGATTATAGAGTATATTTCTTATATACAAGAATATTGTCTGGAATGATATAAAGATGCCTACTTGTTGCTCAGTAGGTTGCAATTTCTTTATGATTGGTGCAGATGTACAATTACCTTTGGCAGAGTTTGAAAATAATACCATGACCATCTGATAGGCATGCATTTCTCCACTACAGAAAACATGCACCTCTTCGCTACAGATAGGCATGCACCCCCTCTGCTACAGAAAACATGCACCCCCTCTGCTACAGAAAACATGCACCTCTTCCCTACAGAAAACGTGCACCTGTCTGCTACAGAAAACATGCACCTCTCCGCTACAGAAAACATGCATCTCTTCGCTACAAAATTGGAGAGAGTTCAATATGTAAGACCCATATAATAGAACACTGAGTAAGCATTGACTGGTCAATGAAGATATTTTGTCCATTGTCTACCTTCTTGTTGAGTGACATTGTTGCTGCCTAGTGGAGAAACATTGTTTACAAACTGCTACAGCCGTCCTATCACAAAAATAGAACTAAGCCAACTGGAGACAGATGAATTGAAACACTTAATAGTGGACAACTTTAATGGTCACTCACAAAGCTGACTACAAGGGTATAGATCAAAGAGGTGAAGAGATCAAAGACTGAATGATGGAAAACAAACTCATTCTCAGATAATATACCAACATTCTACTCCAGAGACTGGATAAAAAAACGAGCTTACCAGACCTTAACATGGCAACAGATGACAGACAAACACATAACAAGAGCAGTAAATAGTCAACTGGGAGGAAGTCACCATGTACCAGTCATCCTTAAAATCTTCAATACAGGAAGTACAGTACAACATAGCATGTCCACGAGCTGGATTTCAAAAATACAAACTGAACCCTCATCATGGAACAAACAGACCAACTCTGTCAGAGTATCGCTCTCACCAACAATATAACCACATCTGACAAATAAATAAGCATATAATCTGGCAAATACTGCAAGCTACATGGAACGCAATCCCAAGGGCAGATGAAGAGAATACAAGCCATCTTGGAGTGAGGCCATAGAAAAACTGCATAATGTTTGTCTTCCAGTTTCTTGTTGGACAGTATTATTTAAATATATGACATCTTCATACAAAAATGACATTTGAAATAAAACTAATTAATGTTACTTACTGCCCCCAAAAATAACAGTAATTAATGTTACTTACTGCCCCAAATGCTAAGGACAGCATTGTCTGCATTTTAATATCTCCTGCTGCACCTGTGTTGGTTAGGATTCCCCGCTTGCCAACAAGCTGACTACCAGCCACTGACCAAAATTTAACATGTTTTACTCCAACACTAACAAGTTGGGTGTCTGAATCTGGACGGAATTCTGCTCGAAAGATTCTCTGAGTATGTCCTGGAGACATTGCTACTTTAGCACCTGAAAAAAAACACAAATTGTGATAAGTCAAGAATAAATATCTGAACTGAACCAGAAACTCATTTACAGAAATCTATAACAAAACTACAATCTGAACCAACATAAATCCTCATATGGAAGGTCTTACTATTGGAACATCATACTAATCTCAGTAGATGACATGTCAGTATAGCCAGATTATTCTCCCATGTGGAAGCCCACAACATTTCATTCATACAATTATATTTCCCTTTGTGGTGCAACATTCATAGAATCCAGCATTGCACCAGGGGGTGATCAGATGAGCTTCATCCCTGACCATGGTTCTAGCTACCAATGTGTATGAACATGTATTGCACAGCGATGAACATGTACTACATGAGATCTGGTGAAAAGCAACTCTGTGCAAGATGTAACAATTTCCTGGGAGAGCCCAGACTCAGACAAATATGTTACAGCATGATTGCTATGGAAACTTCTGTTAGGAAATGATGCTTTGCATGGGGAGCTGAAGCTCAAATTTGAATTCTGCATGTTGCAGAAAGGTAGAAAAGCCATAAAACCGCTAGAATTTTCCACTTCTGAATTGACCCAAATTCAAAACAATGCACAATGATGAGAATTGTTTAGATTGTTGCAGATGAACTGGGTAATTGATCCCGGACCAGTTGAGCTAATGTGCTGAGCTCTCATTGCTCAGATGAACTGGGTAATTGATCCCGGACCAGTTGAGCTAATGTGCTGAGCTCTCATTGCTCAGATGAACTGGGTAATTGATCCCGGACCAGTTGAGCTAATGTGCTGAGCTCTCATTGCTCAGATGAACTGGGTAATTGATCCCGGACTAGTTGAGCTAATGTGCTGAGCTCTCAGTGCTCAGATGAACTGGGTAATTGATCCCGGACCAGTTGAGCTAATGTGCTGAGCTCTCATTGCTCAGATGAACTGGGTAATTGATCCCGGACCAGTTGAGCTAATGTGCTGAGCTCTCATTGCTCAGATGAACTGGGTAATTGATCCCGGACCAGTTGAGCTAATGTGCTGAGCTCTCATTGCTCAGATGAACTGGGTAATTGATCCCGGACCAGTTGAGCTAAAGAGCTGAGCTCTCAGTGCTCCTATATAAAGATGAATATTTATATGATATAACATCATCTTAAAATACCTTCTGTGTTAATTTTCTGACACTATGGTGGCAGGATACCTGAACTATGACCTCCAGTTTTAAAAATGATCATACACTCTGATATAAGAAAGATTCAAGTTTACAAGAAAGTTAGTTTACAACTGAAATGAGGCAATCCTCACTAAAAAATAAATATACATTACCTTTTAATTAACACAAATGTATAACACAGACATATAATTATACCATTTTGTGTATAACATATAATTCTACCATTTTGTGTATAACATATAATTCTACCATTTTGTGTATAACATATAATTCTACCATTTTGTGTATAACATATATTTCTACCATTTTGTGTATAACATATAATTCTACCATTTTGTGTATAACATATAATTCTAACATTTTGTGTATAACATATAATTCTACCATTTTGTGTATAACATATAATTCTACCATTTTGTGTATAACATATAATTCTACCATTTTGTGTATAACATATATTTCTACCATTTTGTGTATAACATATAATTCTACCATTTTGTGTATAACATATAATTCTACCATTTTGTGTATACCATATAATTCTACCATTTTGTGTATAACATATACATATAATTCTACCATTTTGTGTATAACTTATAATTCTACCATTTTGTCTATAACATATGATTCTACCATTTGTGTATAACATATAATTCTACCATTTTGTGTATAACATATACATATAATTCTACTATTTTGTGTATAACATATAATTCTACCATTTTGTGTATACCATATAATTCTACCATTTTGTGTATAACATATAATTCTACCATTTTGTGTATAACATAATTCTACCATTTTGTGTATACCATATAATTCTACCATTTTGTGTATACCATATAATTCTACCATTTTATGTATAACATAATTCTACCATTTTGTGTATAACATATAATTCTACCACATCTTGTGTATAATATAAACATATATTTCTACCACATCTTGTGTATAATATAAACATATATTTCTACCACATCTTGTGTATAATATAAACATATAATTCTACCACATCTTGTGTATAATATAAACATATATTTCTACCACATCTTGTGTATAATATAAACATATATTTCTACCACATCTTGTGTATAATATAAACATATAATTCTACCACATCTTGTGTATAATATAAACATATATTTCTACCACATCTTGTGTATAATATAAACATATAATTCTACCACAACTTGTGTATAATATAAACATATAATTCTACCACATCTTGTGTATAATATAAACATATATTTCTACCACATCTTGTGTATAATATAAACATATATTTCTACCACATCTTGTGTATAATATAAACATATAATTCTACCACATCTTGTGTATAATATAAACATATAATTCTACCACATCTTGTGTATAATATAAACATATATTTCTACCATCTTGCCATCTCCATACTACAAGATTATGCTCATCTTCCAGTCCAACTGTCACAAGGTTCCTTCCAGAGCAAGAGAAATCAACAGAACAGATTCCCTTTGAATGAACTCCTTGTATAACTGACAGTGTTTCTTTAGTGATCGTGTCCCAGACATGCACACAGGGAATGTTTCCAATTTGTCCAGTGGCAATGACATTCTTAAACTTGGGATGTTGGTTAATGCAAAGACATATGATGTCATCTGTGTGTTTTAAGTAGAAACTCTGAGTTCCTAGAAGACAACAAAAAAATAGTATTACATTAAGATCATGCCAGATATATATGCACATGTACTTACCTTCATAAATAATGGCAGACATGAGTTTCAATTTGAACCATATCTTCCCCTGAGGGGAGTCACATTAGTTTTTAGGAGGCATCTTGAACAGATTGTGCACTATTTTCTGGGGCATCTTCTTGAACAAGTTTTGCACTATTTTCTGAGTTATCTTGAACAGGCTGTGCACCATTTTCCTAGTTTCAAGAAGTTGAGAGTGCGACTTCCTATATGTTTACTTCATCCACCCCCAAGTAGACTTCTTCTCAAAGCATTGAAAAGTGCCAAAAATTTGAGCCATCTGGGTATGAAATAAAACTCTGAGATACATCACCAATGCACAATAACATCATCATCATCATCATCAAGTGCCGTCTCCGCAACGAAGGTTGGCTGCAACGTATCTCCAACATCTCCTGTCTCTTGTCTTGGTGGTGCACTCTGCTAGACTGTAACCTGTCCATCGTGTAATGTTACTCTCCCACTTGTATCTCTGCCTACCTCTTGATCGCTTCCCTTTGACTTTACCCTGCACAATAACACACAAGCTTTATTGCTCAGAATTTCTAGGGATTAAAAAACAAACTTCAGTTTCATGGCTTTCCTGGCAATGTTTCCTGTTGTTGTAGGTTTATTTTTTCAAGCATCAGATGTCTGTCTGATTTAATATGGCTGTAGGATGTGATGTGATAAGCAGGGGGAGGCATCTAATCTTGGTGGGAGTGACTTACACAACTGAGTTATGCTGCAGAGATAATGAGTTTGCTGTCTCCCATAAATCTATACATGGATCTCCAGCAGACTTCACCACAGCAGAGATAATACATATTCTTTGCTCCAGTGTGAGAAAAATCTGTTCATAGAAAGTCATACTAAGGGCAAATAAAATCTTGACAGCATTGACCCAATGTTATAAGCTCCAAGGATTATGTTCCAAAACAAAAAAATAGTCTATGAGCTACAATAAGACTGATCCACATATAGAAGTTTCTGTGCTAGAACAGAACTGTATAACTACACACATAAACATATACTCTAGATAGAGTCATCACAACACAATAAGACTGATCCACATATAGAAGTTTCTGTGGACAATATTTTGCTAATTAATGCTGTATACGTACCAGCGGACAGATTCTGGATGATACCAGCTCCAGCCGCATGAAACACGATGTCAGCACCATCATTCACATAAAACAGATTATTTCTGGCATCAAATCCTCGATAACCATGGATGAATTCCAACTGAAGGTCCTAGATATGAATTGTTTACGTTATTTTTAGGTTATTTTAGGAAACATATTTTCAAAATTAGCTTCTTGATGAACAAATATTTTAATTTGCAGATTTTGTTATTAAAAACATGGCTAACTTATTCTGTTCATGAAACAAGATGGAAAATATTTCATATGTGATGCCTCTACATAACATTGAACAAGAGCTAGCAAGACAATGTGACTAGCGCAGATGTTTTGCAGGGCTTTAAGTCAGTGGTTCTAAATAAAAGGGTTCAAAAGATATAGAGGATTGACTTCACAGTACTCAGTTTCCCATATGTACTAGGTCACTCTTAATGAAGCAAACACCGCCTGTAGAGAGTACCACTCATAGCATGTAACTCCATATTCAAGCAATAATCCATAGGGATCTCTGAATAAAACCCATCTTGTAAACAAGACGACATGAACTCAGTTCGAATCCATGACCTCTTGAACATAAGGTGAACAGCTTAACCACTACACTAGAGAGATGCCCCAGTGGTTCTCAATGTGGGCCATATGGCTCAGAGGCTTGCTGGGGAGCCATGGAGAAACATTTTGAAATTGTGGGGTCACAGAGCCATCTAGAGAAGGATAGCCACAGGAATGTACTGGGGTAAATATTTGAACCGTAAATAATGTTATATACTAGAAGGGACTATACCTTAAAAATCATTGGACAGTATGTACCAGGGAGGAGGCCATTATCATCATCATCATCATCTATTTGCTAATATATAATAATTATCATCATCATCCATTACTTTATAATTTTTGACCAAAGGTTAAAGGTCAAATGTCAATACAAACTACATCACTACTATACAAGGTTAAAAATCAAAAGCCAATACAGTAACATTATCTCCCTGTTGTTGTTAGTCAGCGCTCATTCTCAGACTCCTGCTGGATTTCTCTTTACAACTGTTCTACTAGATTTCCAGCAGGATGTAGTTCAGAGAACACAGTTGCGCTGTGTCCCCATTTTATTTGTGCCATTGATCTGACACATCCAACTTTGGCAGATTTCACTCATTATTTTCTGAGCATAGGTTAAAATTTACTAAAATCACAATCGCTGTACAGAAAATTCCCTCTATCCAAATAATACATAGGGGTCTATCTACAGCTGGTGAATAGCAATGAGGCCTCCGGAAATATCGTGTTACACTATAAGCAGACTTTATACTGGACACATATGCATTCATACTTCAAATGGTAGATGCGAATCCAACACCATGAGTTAGGGCAGCAGGTGGTGCTATCATCATCATCAAGTGCCGTCTCCGCAACGAAGGTTGGCTGCAACGTTTCTCCAACATCTCCTGTCTCTTGTCTTGGTGGTGCACTCTGCTAGACTGTAACCTGTCCATCGTGTAATGTTACTCTCCCACTTGTATCTCTGCCTACCTCTTGCTCGCTTCCCTTTGACTTTACCCTCAAGTAAGGTCTTCAATAGGGTGTCATGTCTTTTAATGTGTCCAAAGTATTTTATTTGCCTGATCTTTATTTCTCTTAGTAGTTCTTTCTTCATATTAAGTGTTTTTAGCACCTCTTTATTTGTTTTCTTCTCTTTCCATGATGTTCTCCCTATTCTTCTATATACCCACATCTCAAAGGCATCAATTTTGTCTTCTAATTGTTTATTTAGTGTCCATGTTTCTGAGCCATACATTAATATGGAATAGATGTAGCATTTTATAATTCTCATTTTTAACTTGTTTGTAATTTGTTTAGATATTAATAATTTCCTCATGTCATTGAAGGTACTTTTAGCCATTCCTATTCTCCTTTTAACTTCTGTTTCACATCTGCCATCATTTGTGACTATGTGTCCAAGATATTGATACTGTTTTACTTGTTGTAGTTTCTCTCCCTGTATGTTTATGTTTACCTCCTGTTCTTCTGTGTTTTTGCTGATTATCATGGTTTTTGTTTTTTGAATGTTTATATCCAGTCCATATTCATTACTTGATTTATTGACTTGATCTATTAGTCTTTGTAGTTCATGTTCACTTTCTGCTAAAAGAACAGTGTCATCTGCATATCTAATGTTGTTTATTATTTTCCCATTGATCTTGAGTCCTGGTATTTCTTCTATATTTTTAAAGATATTCTCTGTGTAGATATTAAATAGGCTTGGTGATAAAATGCATCCTTGTCTTACCCCTCTTCTTATTTCTATGTACGGTGAGTAGCTGTTTTCACACCTTATTGATGCAGTTTGTTCCCAATATATATTTCTAATCAGCCTGATGTCTTTTCCATCTATGCCTATTTCTTGAAGACATTTGATTAATTTTTCATGTTGGACTCTGTCAAAGGCCTTGCTGTAGTCTATGAAGCAAATATAGATACTTTTTTGGACTTCTATATATTTATCTATCACTAGCCGGATACTCAGTATAGCTTCTCTGGTTCCTTTGTTTTTCCTAAAACCGAATTGTTCTTCACCGACCTCCATGTCTATCTTGTTCTTAATTCTTTCATGTATTATCTTGAGAAGTATTTTAGTTAGATGGCTCATTAGACTTATTGTTCTATAATCTGTACAGTCCACAGCCCTGGGCTTCTTAGGTAGTGGTATGAATACTATAGTATCTCCAATTAAATACAATATATATTCAAACAGTAGAGAATCTAGCATGCAGGAGTTGCTATAAATTAAATATGTGGAAATTAACTGTCAGTAAACAATCTGAACTGTCTTGCAGACACAATCTGAGCTGTCTTGCAGACACAATCTGAACTGTCTTGCAGACACTATCTGGAAATGAAAAGCTATTTGAAGTAATCTATACAAAAAACAGTTGATATATCAAATATCTAATGCAAGGAATTTTCTTATCTATTGGACATTGTCATTCTTTACAGAACTATTCTGATACAACCACAGATTAACTGGGCTGGTTATGAAGTCTATATGCAGACTATTACCAAAAATACTTCTCTATGGTGAGATCCAGTAAGGCATAAGCTCTCAAGGTGTCAAAAAGAAACATAACACAGACACGATGAAGACCTCACTAAAAACATTGGTATAAAACATGAAAGGGAAGATGTTGCATTGAACAAAGAATTCATCAATTTGAAAAGGCACAGAATTGTGTGAAACATAGAAATGAGCACATCAACAGAGGCTAGCTGGACAGGTGTGGGCAGATCCCATTTGCAAATCCATAGACAAATAGAGTGTACTTCTAGCTGAATTCCAAAATTGGATGAAACAAATGGTTGCTATTACTTGTGATTGGGGAAGAACATTACTTGTGATTGGGGAAAGAGCATTACTTGTGATTGGGGAAGAACATTACTTGTGATTGGGGAAGAACATTACTTGTGATTGGGGAAGAACATTACTTGTGATTGGGGAAAGAACATTACTTGTGATTGGGGAAGAACATTACTATCAAATAATAACAATCAAGTAATTTGAAACGTACAGTTACTTGAGTAATTTGAAACGTACAGTTACTTGAGTAATTTGAAACGTACAGTTACTTGAGTAATTTTCATCTTCTTGCCCCCAGTGGTTGAGGGTGGTTCAGCAGGCTGTACTTTAGGAGGTTCTGGTGGATTTCTGCTCACTTGAGGTCTGCAGTTATAAACAGAGCATTCGCTAAAATATCTCACATTTATAGTACACATTGCAACACTTGCCTGGTTAATGTCAATGCTTGCCTGGTTAATCGAAATTCTTTCCTGGTTAATGTCAATGCTTGCCTGGTTAATGTCAATGTGTGCCTGATTAATGTCAATACTTGCCTGACTAATGTCAACAATTGCCTGGTTAATGTCAATGTTTGCCTGATTAATGTCAACTCTTTTCTGGTTAATGTCAACTCTTTCCTGGTTAATGTCAACTCTTTCCTGGTTAATGTCAACACTTGCCTGGTTACTGTAAACTCTTTCCTAGCTAATGTCAACTCTTTCCTGGTTAATGTCAACACTTGCTTGATTAATGTCAGCTTGCCTGGTTAATGTCAATGCTTGCCTGGTTAATGTCAATGTTTGCCTGATTAATGTCAACTCTTTTCTGGTTAATGTCAACTCTTTCCTGGTTAATGTCAACACTTGCCTGGTTACTGTAAACTCTTTCCTGGCTAATGTCAACTCTTTCCTGGTTAAAGTCAACACTTGCTTGATTAATGTCAGCTTGCCTGATTAATGTCAATCACTGACAGAAAGCAGAATGTTCACAAGCTGTACACAGCTACATCCTCATCAAGATGTGCCAAGGCTAGCGGTGTTAATAATCTTCTGTACTTGTAATTTAATCTGTATCTCTTGTGGTGAAGTATGCCTCTATCAACCACAGATTGTGAGTGCAGTTTGGTTATATCAGACTTTATGAAATAATGGAGGTCATGTTTCAGGTAATCTTGTGACTTCAATATTGAATAATCTAGTTGTATTTGAACTATCTAACAATGTATCGGAATCACACACGAGATTGAATTAAAGAGAATAACTATCAGACAGATACAGTGAACATCACAACAAATTACTTTGTTTCTTCTGTTTGTTCTTGCAAGGAGGGTTTCAGCCCAACATTCTCACGAAGAGAGTAAATTTTTGTAGAGTAATCCATGTTCTTTTCTCTGGCAACATCGGTATCATAACCTGGAGATTGTAACAAAACATGTCAGTCACACTTCAACTGTTATCACAAAGTAGTTATTTGTTATTGAACTAACTTCATGCCACTACAAGAAGACCCATAGGCACTCAGTTTTCTCTAGGAAATCTTGAAATATAACCTACTGGTTCTATCTGTGGCTCTCTGGCTTAACACACTCTATTCTTGTTCTATCTGTGGCTCTCTGGCTTAACACACTCTATTCTTGTTCTATCTGTGGTTCTCTGGCTTAACACACTCTATTCTTGTTCTATCTGTGGCTCTCTGGCTTAACACACTCTATTCTTGTTCTATCTGTGGCTCTCTGGCTTAACACACTCTATTCTTGTTCTATCTGTGGCTCTCTGGCTTAACACACTCTATTCTTGTTCTATCTGTGGCTCTCTGGCTTAACACACTCTATTCTTGTTCTATCTGTGGCTCTCTGGCTTAACACACTTAACAGTTCTTTTGGTGTCCAGTCATCACTATCAAGTGTCCTCTCCTCAACAAAGGTTGACTTCAACAGATCTCCAACATCTTCTCTCTCTTACCGAGGTAGTGTTCAGTACTACTTGCAAAATGTTTGATATTAAAGCTCAACAATCCTACTCAACAATCCTACTACTCAACAACAGACTTAATAAGTTCTTGATATTAAAGCTGAACAATCCTACTCAACAATCCTACTCAACAATCCTAATCGTGGTATAGTTTTCAAGAAACTCATGAAGGCCTTATATATAAAACTCAAGCCCCTGGCTGTGGTTCCTCATGTTGACCAAAAATAACTGAGGGAAAGAGCAAAGCAGTACCAGTACTGACAAAAATGACTGCAAAAAGACTGTGTTACAAAAGAAAACACTAGCAAGTGCCCCGGGAACAAGATCAAGAAGCTGCCCGAGATGTCGATCAACGCAGAATACCAAAGAAATTTTGAATATGACACTTAACACAAGCAGGATGGCTTGCAAAGGACTGAGAGGCTAATGGAGAGGCAGTAAGGAAGACGTTCTGAAAAGGACATGTCACAAAAAAAGATGGAACATGTTACTTTATCTATTTTCTTTTATATTGCATTTGGCCTGTGTTACTGCAGCCCCTATTTTTCCCTCTTATTGTGTTATCCATGATAGTTTAAAAATGTACTTACCCTCTTCTTCATTATCTGTGTCTGAATCATCACTCCCTCCACAGTTTTGCCCTCCGACTCTCTTCCATATCATGATTGCTGTGTCTGCTCCACCAACAGAAATGAGTTTACTGTTGTCATGAGTCCAACGAACATTTGTTACATGAGCGCTGTGACCTTGATATCTCTTAAACTTGGCATATTTACCCTGACAAGTCATAATAAGATTATTAACTTTGACTGATGGCCAGGTTTAAACTTGGCATATTTACTCTGACAATTCATAATAAGATTATTAACTTTGACTGATGGCCTCTCCTTCATTCAGTCTCTGATAACCAATACGAAATTTTATGTGATTTCTGATGCGGAGCATGAAGTATGTTGTGCTGCTGACTTTCAGCGGAGTTGTGATGTTTGCATGTTTTGGCCAAGCACATCTGATTTCAGCACCATCAACAATATCAAATTAATAATAAGGATTATTCTGAATCACTGACAATAAAGCTAATAATGAGAATATGCTGAATATGCTGAAATCTATGGCACATTTCCGTCTTTCCAGATGATAGTACTATTGTTGTGCTATAAGTAATATAATCTACAATCTATGGCCATGATGGATGTGACTCACAGACCAACTTGAACCACAAAGTCTTTCACAATATGTACAAGGTTTCACATGCCTACAAGTATGTGCTGTTGTGTATCATCTTTGATGGGCAGCCCTTGAGCTAACTATCAAATTCTCCTTTGTCTTTCTTGATCTTTCCCTTCCATGCAACAGAATTCATGGCATCCTGTTCCCATATCAATG
The DNA here is from genome assembly GCA_034231615.1 of Meghimatium bilineatum. NCBI lineage: Eukaryota > Metazoa > Mollusca > Gastropoda > Stylommatophora > Philomycidae > Meghimatium > Meghimatium bilineatum. The sequence continues at coordinate 1,981,061 of CM067313.1, read as the reverse complement.
CCTGTATAATGTATATCAAGTTTGTATATGTCTTTGTACCAAAGAAGAGGTCCAAAATCTTTTCTTAGAATGTAATTCCTAAAAGAAGATCCTCCTGTATTCTTCCATGTGTCCATGAATCTGTAAAAGTACACGCTGATTACTTGTAAATTTATTGCATGTTCTTGATAAAATGAAACAATATAATATAAGTCTATTAATCACACATATTCTGTATAGAATGTTACTTTTCAAATGTTATTGGTTGGAGATATCTGGGGTGGTGTAGTGGTTAAGCTGTTTGTCTTGTGTTTAACAGGTCATGGATAAGAATACAGCTAGTTATGTCTTGTTTAGAAGGGGGATTTTTTGTGTGTTGAGATCACTTGCTTGAAGCTATGGAATTATGAGTGGTACTCTCAGCAAGCAGTGTGGCTGCTTCGTTGAGAGGGATGGAGTCAAGCACGTCTATAAGGGGGAGATTTGGGGTGTTCATACCCACCACCCCTATATCAACAGCAAATCAGAAAATGATTTCTAGTACTAGAAACTTAGTCAAAAGGTGGGTAAAATCCGCATCTTTAGCACATTTTCACGAAAAAGGTCATCAAATTTTAAAATTTAAAAAGTATATTTTACGCACGACGTGAAGAGAATTACCCCTTTTTTTAGGTAATCCCCCCCTCCTCAATACTGAAAATGTATCTTCAGATCTGGATTGAGTATATATGTGGGAATCAAAGTACAATGAAGTAATCCTATGTGCCCCTTTCAATCTCTCAATATTTCAACTATTATTGAATGTTTGTTTAGTTCACTAATAACATCCAATCGTATTGTCAGCACAATGTGGATGCACAGTTTTAAACCACGTGCAAGTTTGACTTGTGCTTGTGAGATAAGCCTACTAACCACTCTACTACTGAAGCTAACAAGTATGCAATAATATACTCATAAATCTACAAATTACATTTAAAAAACACATTTTCTTGTACAAACCATGACTGGATACTGAAACAGTTTGACAAATCCAAAGTCATCCCCAGTGGCTAAAAGACCACCATTAGTCAATGTTGCTGCATTAACATCAGTAACATCACACTTTGGTGGCCAGATTCCTTCACATGTTGCACCCAAAACACATGTCCAGCTGGCCCACCCAAAGTTTTCAATTTCTGTACTGCGAAGGGTTACACGTTTACCTCTGGGAGCCTCAAAGAAAAGCTGTTCCCTAGCACCTGTGTTCACCATCAAAACCTTTCCTATGTGTAAGAAAACATAGCTGCAAAGTAAATTGTTTAAAAATAAAATTTTGTTTTTAACCTCAAGGTTATTTAATTCTATATCTCCATAAGGGTTTTCCTTCTGTACCAGAAAAAAATCTGTGAATATTTTTGTATAATTTATGGTAGCATTTGAATTTTCATCATTGCTTCGTAAGTACTTTGTCTACATCAGCGGCATGGAATCTTCTTTGTGCCAGGTGTTATTATTAAATTTATAACATCATTTGCCGGCCATACAAAATTATCAACTTAAAAACTAGTCGGAAACATATGCTCAAACATTTCAGTAACTCACCCTTATAGTGATGACTGGAACTGTTCTTCTCTTTTTGTGAGACATGTATGTACAATATTATTATGATTCACATAATATAAATTTTTGTTGTTATGGAACAAGACCCTAGATTTATTGAATATTTAGTACAACTCTATTGTCTTTGGCCATGATTAGCTCTTACTTCCTATGTGCAGTAAAGACCTTAATTGAGGGTAAAGTCGAGGGAATGCCAGTAAGAGGTAGGCAGAAATACAAGTGGGAGAGTAACATCATGAGATGGACAGGATACAGTCTAGCAGAATGCATCACCAAGACAAAAGACAGGGGATGTTGGAGGTCTGTTACAGCAAACCTTCATTGTGAAGACAGCACTTGATGATGATAATGATTTATCTGAAGAAAAGCCTGATCAAAATTGCAACACCAACTTTCAATTCATCAAATAAATTGTGCTTTAAAGAACTTTGGACATATTTATGTAATATTTCCCAAAAAATATAAATATTTAAAAATTATAATTCATATTTTCATTTTCTGTAACCATTTTCCTTTCCAGTGATATAAGCCATATTATGTAGCCAAACCTATTTATATCAATATTATGACATGAAATTCAACTGAAAAAAGAGACTTGAACAAGTTTTGTAAAACTGAAAATTAATTTGGTCCAAACTTTAAAAAAATAAAATCTGAAAAAGTTAACTTGAAATAAAAATCAAAATCAGTAAAAGATAAGAAAAGTAATTTATAATTTACCTAGAACTTACATTTTAATGAATTATGCTAATAAATGATAAGATATGAAAATAGTTCAATTTTAAAGTATGTTAGCAAGAGCAAGCATTTGAATATGTATGATTTACCTCGCAGATCCCAGTCAATGTGAGTGATATAACTAGATGCTCCCTTGCAGGTCCCTACTCTGGCTGTCTTTAGTACACTGTAGATATCCACAAAATTGTCATGTGAAGCAACAGCCAAGTACTTTCCTGGATCTGAAATACAAAATAAGATTTTAAACAAATTTCTTCTGCTCGTGATTTCGGGTCATAGGTTACACTGGATCATCAAACTGGTCATATAATTCTACACAGTAGACTCATGGATGGGTGTTCCTTTTCCACATGCCAGAGCAATAAATCTATCTACTGTATATTTCTGAATATAAACAGAGAATACTTGTCTCTTTTTTTGCCTGATAATGATGTAGGGAATTCAGCTTATATACAAGCACACACAAATTTGAAAAAAAGTATTACCAGTCAATACACAAAAATATTAACACAGGTACAATCAAATTTGTTATATGAAAAAACTTACTGGTACCAAAAATGATTCAAATCCTTCAAAGTCGGATTCATTGTCTGAATTCTGAAAAAGTTCCCTAATTCACATGTTCACCAACTGAAATCTTCTGCTCCAAATATTTTGCAGAAGTACAGGCCTTAAACATTGCTGCAGAAATAATTAAAAACACAACAAACCAATGTCAACAATGCCATAGTTTTTTTTACTGATGTGATGTCTCTCCTACAAGCCCTTACAGCAATAAAAGGCCAGATCTATAGGAAGCCATACGTGAAGTGAGCATCCACTGAAGAGTAGTGCTGCAGTGTATAACATCCCACTGTGACATGCCAGAAAATGAAGAAGTAGATAAGCTTGCAAAATATGAAGTAACACAGGAACAAATAGACCAAGAAATCACCTACCAAGAAATCACCTGCCAAGAAATCACCTGCCAAGAAATCACCTACCAAGAAATCACCTGCCAAGAAATCACCTACCAAGAAATCACCTACCAAGAAATCACCAACCAAGAAAAGAGAGGACTCTCATCAAAGCTATCAGGAAAGTCGACCACCCAAAAGACAACTATCATTATCTTGACAGAGCTGAGCATGTTTATCAATTTTCCCATCAGGACAGGACACAACAGGACAAACAGCCACTTAAATAGACCAAGACTGGTTCCATCAACTCTATGTTCATGTGAGCATGTAGCACAGAATATATCCTTCAAGACTGCATTACATTAAACCAGTTAAGGGAGGAACATTGGTCCACAGAGATGGATATCCACAGAAAGATGTGTGGGAACACTAGACAGCTTTCAAATACAGCAGAATTTATTAAGAAAACCAGACATAATAAACAGCAAACAAAACAGAAGACTGACAGGACTGTGAGAATGAGTGCAGAAGTGGAATAACTGAATTTCTTTGCTGAGAATCATAACTGTTTACTAACAAAGAATGTAGAGAGAAGTCAAATACCTGGTGAAAATCTGATGTCAGAGATCTCTTCTTTTCTGTGATGCTGACTGAACATTTCCTCCATGGTCTCTGCATTGATCACAACAAAACTTCCTGACAAAGACAAATATTGAAAGAAAATATATATACCCAGTAGATTGAATAACATGTAATATATCTTATCTATGTACCCTGTATACATGTAATATATCTTATCTATGTGCCCTGTATACATGTAATATATCTTATCTATGCACCCTGTATACATGTAATATATCTTATCTATGTACCCTGTATACATGTAATATATCTATCTATGTACCCTGTATACATGTAATATATCTTATCTATGTACCCTGTATACATGTAATATATCTTATCTATGTACCCTGTATACATGTAATATATCTTATCTATGTACCCTGTATACATGTAATATATCTTATCTATGTACCCTGTATACATGTAATATATCTATCTATGTACCCTGTATACATGTAATATATCTTATCTATGTACCCTGTATACATGTAATATATCTTATCTATGTACCCTGTATACATGTAATATATCTTATCTATGTACCCTGTATACATGTAATATATCTTATCTATGTACCCTGTATACATGTAATATATCTTATCTATGTACCCTGTATACATGTAATATATCTTATCTATGTACCCTGTATACATGTAATATATCTTATCTATGTACCCTGTATACATGTAATATATCTTATCTATGTACCCTGTATACATGTAATATATCTTATCTATGAGTAATCTATCTACAGGGTACCTGTATACATTTTTCAACATTTCTGGTGGTAAATATGCCCTTAACAAACTTCTTCCTTGTGGTTGTATCTTTAGTTAATGCTTTCAATTCTTTCTGACCACCCTACTTTTGTTTTAAGTGTATCTGTATTTAAGACAAATCAAGAAGTGTTAAGATCAATAAACATTGAAGAGGGCTGGCTCCTTAACGACCTCCTGATAAGAAAGCTGGGGTTTGTTTTACTCATATAAAGAAACACACACAAAAATACCAACCTTACCCATAATAAAATAAACAATTTAAACCTTGCCATTGCATAATCTGCATTTATTGTTTGGTTTATTTATTTATGGAATGAAGATTGTATAAAATAAATATTTTGTCTGGACAGTATTTAATCCTTGTTGTTGTCTTCATATTTTTATATTTGTTCATTTTTTTATTGTAAATGTTAATGCTTATTGCATTTCTTAAAGTCTTCACAGACATCCTGAAACAGGAACCCCCCCCTTCCCCAAAGCTGTCCTATTTATCTCTAGTACCCATGCAGCAACTGTGTAATCATCATTATTATCATCATCATCATCCGTTTTCAGCTCTGTTTATTGTTTAGTTTATTCTCTACTGATTTATGTTTAGTTCTGTACATGCATAACTCATTGATAATCTTATTCTACTATTTCAAACCCTCTATTCTATCCTCTATTCTACTATTTCAAACCCTCTATTCTATCCTCTAATCTACTATTTCAAACCCTCTATTCTATCCTCTAATCTACTATTTCAAACCCTCTATTCTATCCTCTATTCTACTATTTCAAACCCTCTATTCTATCCTCTAATCTACTATTTCAAACCCTCTATTCTATCCTCTATTCTACTATTTCAAACCCTCTATTCTATAAATGAAACCATTAATAAAGCTTTAGAGTTTTATGGTTGTCTTTTTTTTTTTTACTATTCTTCATGTTTCTGATCCATACATCATCACTATCAAGTGATGTCTTCATATTGAAGGTTGGCTGTGATGGGTCTCCAATATTCAACATATATATTTGTTGACAAATGAAAATGAATGCCAAATTTGTTTTTAGCATAGACATGCCCCACAAGAGTAGACATACTCAGCATAGACATGTCCCACTGAGTTGTCAAGTGTAGACATACTCAGCATAGACATGTCCCACTGAGTTGTCAAGAGTAGACATACTCAGCATAGACATGTCCCACTGAGTTGTCAAGTGTAGACATACTCAGCATAGACATGTCCCACTGAGTTGTCAAGTGTAGACATACTCAGCATAGACATGTCCCACTGAGTTGTCAAGTGTAGACATACTCAGCATAGACATGTCCCACTGAGTTGTCAAGAGTAGACATACTCAGCATAGACATGTCCCACTGAGTTGTCAAGTGTAGACATACTCAGCATAGACATGTCCCACTGAGTTGTCAAGTGTAGACATACTCAGCATAGACATGTCCCACTGAGTTGTCAAGTGTAGACATACTCAGCATAGACATGCCCCATGGAGTTGTCAAGTGTAGATATGTCAGCATAGACATGTGATATTGAATTGCCAAGAGTAGATATACTTACCAGCAAATGCAGTAATTGGATAGTGTTAACAACAATAACAATGTTACAACTTCATAACAAACTGACCATCCTTCTGTCCCACAGCTAAAGCTCGGCCATCTGGTGAAAACGCTACACAACGAGCAGCTTGCTTAAGTTCTTTGAAATTCAACATCTTGTAGCTACCACTGTGGTCCCACAATCTAAGAGTTTTATCGTCACTGACTGTGGCAAATATTGGCTTGCTTGGGTGCACAGCCAGCCCCCAAATTTCTCCACTCATGTGGCCCTGTTACCAAAGAAATAATAAAACAATTGATAAATAACATTCACTAGATAAGGGATAGGGTGGTTCAGTTCCAGGCCAGTCAATAAAACATTGAAGTATATATATTTGTTTATATGGACAGCTTCAGGTTGGGTTTGCAAGGACACAGACAAAGGAAGCATTTTAAAGACATGCTTAAGATATCACTAACACACTTCAATGTAGACATAAATTAGTGGGAGAGTATAGTATAGGATAATTCCTTATTGAAAAACAGATTCTGAATTGGAGGAAAACAAAAACTTACTAGAAAAAAGAAAAATTCAATTACTCCTCCCACACTTGTTGAGATTGTGGAAGGAAATTCAAGGCATGCATAGGACTCATTATGCCACATTCTGACACACATTAGGTATCATCATTTCTATTCTAGCTGGAGATCAACTGGTCTTTGTTGACCCTGATAAACGAACAACATGTTTGTTTGTTGTAATAGATGCTCATTATTGTACTTGTGTTAAAAGATGTAGCCAACCGGGTATGTGCTATCTTTTCTCTTGCATAAGAGCATCTCACCAGCAGTGAAAAATAAAGACATAAATTACACCAAACAAATCTAAGAGAGTGATTCAGTTTTTCAACTATTAAAAATATGTTGTAATTTACTCGTAGTGTACCAAGAGAAACCTATTTTGTTGTTTTACCCTGTTTTCTGATCAACTAAGAGTTAAAGAAGCCGATAGGTAAAACTATCATTTTTACCAAATATACTTGTACAATCAATGAAGCTGGTAATTTTAGTTGTAACTTTTAAAATAAGTTATAATCAATGAAGCATGTAATTTAAACTGTAACTTTTACAAACATGCTACAATCAATGAAGCTGGTAGTTTTAGTTTCACAACAATTATACCTGGGTCAGTAAAGACATGGGACCAGCTTTGTCTATTTCCAATATCTCTCCATTTACAGTTCCTACTAAAATTTTTCCATGTCCCAAAACTACAGCACGCACTGCTGGTAACTCACGAACCAAAAGGCCACCAGAGCTTGGTGTCAATGATGCACGCTTCACTGCATAAGTTTTCAGGCAGCGTTCAAATTGGTCATCCCATAGACCAACAATGCCATCTTTTCCACCTGTAACAAATCCCTGGAAGTAAACAGGATTTGACAGAAACATGTACATTTTATATATGTTATAATTATATAATATATGTATATGCTATATATGCTTTATGCATATGTTATAATTATAAAATGAAAGAAAATTGACAATTATTTGTTATAGTAACATTTATCTTTCAGATAAAAGTTAGATAACTACAGATAAACATAGTTTTAGTGTTTCACAGCTTGCACATAATGTAACTACCCGGTATGTAAAGACAAATAGTGCATCAATTACTGTGCAGGTTTTGCAATTTTGTAACTTTTTTGTATCACCTTTCTGTCTATGTATCTTTGCCCCATCATATAGGGCAATAATCCTGTTTTGCATATATTCATAAACTCTCATTCTATTATCTACATGTAATCCTATTTCAATACCCTCACTAGTGTCGGATGGATAGATAAGATATACACTGATGACAGTTTATTGTTTAGTAGTTAGGTCTAGGTGTCAGAATACACTTAATAGTGAAAAATGCAGATCTTTGCCCACACCTACCATATCTGTGAATATAAAGCTTTAGTGTAGGCAATGTCTGCTCTAGCCTAGACCTAATGAAGACAGAAAATACTAAATAAATACAAAACAGAAAACAAACAGCAGGAGTGTCTTTAGTATTGATATTGCTCTTCATTTTCTGTTGAGTGTGTCTTTTCTGTTGTCTTTTCTGTTGTCTTTTCTCAGCTTATGCTGTGAAACATTGCAAGATTGAATGATGATCGGTTTTCGGCTATTACACTTTTGGTCACTTGATATGCAGTAATACTGTGACGTGTCAGAATGTTGGTAACCACTTCAATCCACCTTCTTCTTGGTCTTCCTCTATAACTTGCTGTTTTCATTTTCATATTGTATACTCTTTCAGCTGGCCAATAAAGCTTCATTCTCATTAGGTGGCCGAACCATTTCAGTCTGTTTTTCAATATACTTGACAACTGATGTTGTTCCAACAGTTCCTATAATTTTCTTATGTATGTAGAGTATGTAGTCTTGATAAAGGCCTTTTAGTTGAAACATCAATTTGTGTGTGTTATTATGTGTGTTACAACCCTTGCGGTCCCGGATTCAATCCATGGTAGAGACAGGATTTTTTCTTTCAGAGCCACAATCAAAATCCTTCCTGTACATGTCACGACGTCTGCTATTGCAATGCAGCCTTTATTTCCACAGCCCATAGAAAGCCTCCCTGCACTTCTTCACAGGAAAACATGCAGTAACAAAAGTTTATTATGTGTGTTTCCAGTGATTATCAAAACATCATTACCCAGTTACTTGCTTTACCGTTTTTTTATAGTTAAAACCCCCTCCTTGCTGAAGTCTCATCATTGACCCTGTTGAATATAATTAATAATATAGAGTTGTAGTATATTAGTGTAGAAATATTGTCAGCTCTAGCCTTGGCACATGAAGATAGAGAATACTAGCTATGATAATATCTGAATTTATCTGTGAATATGCAGTTTTAGCAGACAACAATTTAAGCTGGTGCTAAAACTTTGTGCAACTATTTGTTACATTTCACAGAAGTAAATATTCTCTGTACATGAAAGAAATTGATTCTTGATTCGTGATTAGAACAAGAGTCACAGCACAAGAACATGAACATGAAAGCAATGTCAAAGTTAAGCTCATGAACAAAAGATTCCTACCCTTACCCTATCAAGTGAATGCATGGCAAAAACTGGGCCGTCATGTGCTTTGACTGTTTTTTGAAGAATATTTTCCTTCCACACAAACACATTTCCATCACTGCCTCCCGAGAAGCAGATATCTGCAGACTTGCCGTATGACACACACATCATGTCACAAAGCTTGGCCACTTGTCCCATAGTGCCTCTGTTAGAAGTGAATCCTCCACCTACAAAATACACCATATCAATGTTGCCATCAGAAACAGGGGAAACAGGGAAAAAACTAAAGTCTGTTGTACAGTCATTCAGCAGGAATTTTGCAAGCATTTTTCCTTACTTTTTGTGTTCTGTATGTAGCTAAATCTGATGTCTAGTTTACTTAATGGGAGTTACTTAACGGAAGTACATAATGGGTACTTAACAGAAATACTTAAATGGTAGGGGCAGAGTAAAATCATCCCCTACCTTCTTAGGCACAATTCATCCCATCATATTTCACACCTCAATCACAAAAACAAATTGAATACAGATACAAAGTTAAATTTTCACCTGTGTGTTACCAGGTCTCGGAAGGGAAGCAAAGAATAGCAAAACTATTACTTGCTAGTCATATCATAAGAGGTGACTAAGGAGGTTTAGATAATGGAATTGACTGTCTCATCCCATATGAGTCAAAGCTGTCCATGGACCATGCTAAAGTCAGATTAAAATGTGCAGATATCACAGCTAAGCTTTAAACTTCTTCTTCTTCAGCGTTCATTCTCAAACTCCCACTGGATATTTCTTGTAACAGGACAATGGTCTTACAAGATTTCCAGTTGAATGTAGTCCGGAGAATGGAAATGCGTTGTGTTGCCATTTTATTTGCGCCAATGGCCCAACACATCCATCTTCGGTGGGAGCTATAAACTATGACATAACATATTCTGTTCTCTAGACAATGCACTGGCAATATGCAGGAGTTTGAGAATGAATGATAATGATGATGATGATGGTCCTCTTTCGCAAGCGAAGATGAGCATGGCATGAAAAAACCTTAAAAGCGATGAAAAAAAATTATAAATAATAATTAAAATTGGTAATTAAATAATTTGGTTTGTGAGTTCGTAGATGCCCAATGAGTCCGATTCGTGCATGGAAAGTTCTATTGCAGTGCATGCAGGAGTGCTGAAGGTTCGGGGTAGGAGAATTTACGGATTTGTCCTTCCGCTTCTTGCGCTTGTGGATTGCCCGCAGTGTTCTTTCTTTTTCAAATTTTGTGATGCCAGCAGTGATCTGGGTGCGCCAGGCTGAGCGATCAAGTGCTGTAGTCTCCCAGGAGCTAGGATCGATGCTGCAGTTCTTGAGAGAGCTTTTTAGGTGATCCTTGAAGTGCTTTTTCTGCCCTCCACTTGAACGTTTATCTTCGTACAACTCCCCATAGAATAATCTCTTTGGAAGGCGCTTGTCTGGCATATGTGGCCAGTCCAGCAGAGTTGGGACCTTGTCAGCATTGCATGTATGCTTTGCATACGGTACTTCTTAAGAATTTCCATATCTGGTACACGATCCTGCCAACGTACTCCCATGAGGTTTTGTAGGCACCGAAGATAAAAAGAGTTCAGCTGTCTAGCGTGTCTCACATAGACAGTCCAGGATGACGCAGCATAAAGCAGTGTTAGTAGAACCACTGCGCGGTACACGTCCAACTTAGTTGTCAGACTGAGACCACGCCTGATCCAGACGTTGGCATGAAGGCTCCCAAATGCTGCGCTGGCACGAGCAATACGCAGGGCAACATCCTAATCAATTGCCGCAGTTTGTGATAGTGTGCTGCTGAGATATACAAACTTATTGGCAGTATTAAGTTTTTGTCCCTTTACTGTGATCACTGACTTTGTGTAGGGGACACCTGGCGCTGGTAGATACATTACTAAAGTCTTCGCGGTGCTGATGGTGAGACCGAACGCATCACAGGCCAAAGAAAAGAGGTCCATGCTGTCTTACATGTCTTTCAGACTGGTAGCATTTAATGCACAATCATCGGTGAACAAGAGGTCGCAAACAATGTCTGTCTTAGTTTTGGTCTTTGCCTTCAATGTACTAAGATTGAATAGTCCTCCGTCAGCTCGATAGCGAAAAAAATTTCGCTAACGAGAATGAATGCAGTAGAAGAAGAAGAAAGTTGGATTTATTATTAGTTTTATCATTATAAATGATTAAAAAATAATTATATTGAAGATTCAATGTAGAAACCATTTTTTAAACAGATATACCTGTCTGAGTCCAAAACTTAATGTGCTTTACACCAGCTGTCACCAATTTATTATAGTCCAAGGGATTCCATTTGATGACAAAAATCTTATCCTTGTTGCCTCTAACAATGAAATAAATTTAGACATTCTATAGAAAACAATATTAAACTCACTTCACAGAGGATAGTAATAATTATAGCAGTCTTCTGTTATATATGTCACAATGCCATAGTTTTCTTCTGTCTGTTTTGTCATTCCATAGTTTTCTTGTGTCTGCTTTCTCACTGCAGTTTTTCAGTGTCTATTTTCTTATTGCATAGTTTCTTGCGTCGATTTTTTCATTTTTCATTTCGTATTTCATTGGGAATATTTCGTAAATTTTCACAATATTTTGTTCAGTTCTGAAATTTGACATGAAACACAAAAAATGGCATAAAGTACCAGGCAGATAGATTTACTTCAAATAAACTAATTATGATCAGGAAATGGACAGTCAAGGCATCTACTTTAGTCAGATTGAATATCAACATTTCAAGACAAGTAAAATTGAGGGTGAGCTGAACAAAATATTTGTAAAACATTTTTAATGTTCATCTAACATCCCTGTTTGTGGTGTAATTTTTGTATTTTGTTGTTACAATTCTTATATTTTTATATTGTATATGGATTCCACATTCAATTATCTTTCTTTTGATACCTTATATGACCTTCCATAGCTAATACTTTGTCTTCAGGAAGCTTGCACTTAAATCATGTTGTGGTCCAAAAATTTAGCCTTAATTAACTCATTCCCTACCGTTTTTAGCATTTAGATGGAATACATTTTTTTTTAGATTTTTTGGTGTGCACATCTGTCCAAGAAACAAGAATTAGTTCTTAAAGATATTTTAATTATAATGTGATAATTATATTTTGAAACATAAATGAACAGAAAATGTTGTTCTCAAAAGTTTATTTTGAATAAATTTGTTTTTATTATTGAAAAATGTATTAAATAATAAAAAAAATAGTTTATAAATGAAAAAATAAAACAAATTTCGAACATTAATTGTCAAATTACCAAACTTCCAAATGAATAACTGGCACTCAAACTGTATCCATTTTATAGATAATCAAATTATTAATACAAAAATGTGAAAAATGTTAACAAATATACTGAGATTTGAAAGTACATCTAAGACTATGAATGGACATTTTTGTCAGATTTGTCTTACAAATTTGTGCAAATCTGCTTAAGTACGTTGCCAGGTTGGATTTCAATATTTGACGCGGCCAAAGTAGATAAAATAGGTATACTTTTATAAAACATAAGCTTCTTTTGAAAATATGTATACAATATATAAGGAAATATGGTGTCACAAACCAAACATGTTCAATACTTATTAATAACTTATAAAATTGATAAAATAACATATCAAAATCATGTCAGAAGTCATGTGTGAACATATTACATTTTCGATCATAGCCATCATTATGTTGATATAAATACAGAAAAATATTAAATTGGCAAAAAAAGGAAGGATCTTTTAAAAGACGCCATATAATCCCAGATGTAAGCTGTGGATCAATTTAAAAATGCTATATCGGGAAAGAGTTAATTATGTCCAAACTTCGGGAATAATTCCGTCTTCAAAGAGTTAAAATAATTTTTGTACATGTAAATAAAGAAGTACATAATGCATACAATTGTGTTTTTTGTTGTTGTATGTGTGATATGACAGCTGTGAGAAAGTTGTATGTGTGATATGACAGCTGTGAGAAAGTTGTATGTGTGATATGACAGCGGTGAGAAAGTTGTATGTGTGATATGACAGCTGTGAGAAAGTTGTATGTGTGATATGACAGCTGTGAGAAAGTTGTATGTGTGATATGACAGCTGTGAGAAAGTTGTATGTGTGATATGACAGCTGTGAGAAAGTTGTATGTGTGATATGACAGCTGTGAGAAAGTTGTATGTGTGATATGACAGCTGTGAGAAAGTTGTATGTGTGATATGACAGCTGTGAGAAAGTTGTGAAATTGAAAATTTTAGGAAAAAATGCATATTAAAAATCTAATAAAATATCAAAAAATACTTTATTAACTCACCTAATACTTGAGCAATGTACTTGAGCAATGTACTTGAGCAATGTACTTGAGCAATGTACTTGAGCAATGTGTGACAACACTAATAAAATACTCCAAATACCTATACCTGTTTTATATACCCGGATGTTGTTTCATAACCAAACTTACATAATATGGATTGAACAAACAAAACATGTAGATGTCACATACAATGAAAGTCTGTTTAAGACTAAATCTAGGCAGACATACAATGTAATTTTATTCTGTTTCGATGTGTAGCACCACTGCTAAATATTGTCCTGTTATTCCATAAATAAACAAACGTTCTCATAATATTCCAACAAATAAAACACTAGAAAAACAAATAATAAAACATGGAGATGTCATTCACTTACCATGCCGATCGGGACCTGCATGAAATATGGCATCGACATTAAACATAATTCCTAGAAAACTGGCAGTCAATTATTAAGCCCAACCTCTCCATTTTACAATGTACCCTTTATTTTGAAAGAATGTGGGAAATGTGACATATTCCTAGTTTCAAATGGTGCAAATCATTCATCACATGAGCCTAACTTCATGTAGTTCCATACTGATGAATCAGTGCATAGCAACGGACATATCAGTTCATGACAGGCCCTTAATGATGTCACTCGTGAGTGTATCCACACGCTGATGGAGTCCTAAAGGTTAATTAGTTGTAATCAGATATTTATCAATTGGATGAATTGTTTGGATTATTTCAGAAGTACTTTGGTACTCATTATGATTTTTAATGAATAACAAACACAGTCAAGTACTATAACAAACACATTCAAGTACTATAACAAACACAGTCAAGTACTATAACAAACACAGTCAAGTACTATAACAAACACAGTCAAGTACTATAACAAACACAGTCAAGTACTATAACAAACACAGTCAAGTACCATAACAAACATAATCAAGCACTATAACAAACATAATCAAGCACTATAACAAACACAGTCAAGTACTATAACAAACATAATCAAGCACTATAACAAACATAATCAAGCACTATAACAAACATAATCAAGCACTATAACAAACACAGTCAAGTACTATAACAAACATAATCAAGCACTATAACAAACACAGTCAAGTACTATAACAAACATAATCAAGCACTATAACAAACATAATCAAGCACTATAACAAACACAGTCAAGTACTATAACAAACATAATCAAGCACTATAACAAACACAGTCAAGCACTATAACAAACATAATCAAGCACTATAACAAACACAGTCAAGCACTATAACAAACATAATCAAGCACTATAACAAACACAGTCAAGCACTATAACAAACACATTCAAGCACTATAACAAACATAATCAAGCACTATAACAAACACAGTCAAGTACTATAACAAACACAGTCACGTACTATAACAAACACAGTCAAGTACTATAACAAACACAGTCAAGTACTATAACAAACACAGTCAAGTACTATAACAAACACAGTCAAGTACTATAACAAACACAGTCAAGTACTATAACAAACACAGTCAAGTACTATAACAAACATAATCAAGCACTATAACAAACATAATCAAGCACTATAACAAACACAGTCAAGTACTATAACAAACATAATCAAGCACTATAACAAACACAGTCAAGCACTATAACAAACACAGTCAAGTACTATAACAAACATAATCAAGTACTATAACAAACACAGTCAAGTACTATAACAAACACAATCAAGCACTATAACAAACACAGTCAAGCACTATAACAAACACAGTCAAGCACTATAACAAACATAATCAAGCACTATAACAAACACAGTCAAGCACTATAACAAACATAATCAAGCACTATAACAAACACAGTCAAGCACTATAACAAACATAATCAAGCACTATAACAAACACAGTCAAGCACTATAACAAACATAATCAAGCACTATAACAAACACAGTCAAGCACTATAACAAACACAGTCAAGCACTATAACCACATTCCCAGCACATTTATGAATGCATATTACACATTTATGATTGAATATTACACATTTATGAATGCATATTACACATTTATGATTAAATATTACACATTTATGATTGAATAATCTACACAGTCAAGCCACTACAGTCCATATATATCACTTTGGATGTTTTATCAGCAAAGAATACATGCCCACAAAATATTAACCTTATTACTAAATATATTTTAAATATTAAAATAAAAGTACCTATTAAGATAATTATATGAACACAGTATTCTCCTTCCTGTATATTTCCAAATATATATATATATAACAGGATGGATCAAAAGTATAATTTAAATACATTTAGAAGTAATATTTCTTATTTCAGTAAACAAGTATAAAAATAATATTGGCTAAACTCAATAAAAACTCTGTAGTGGAACAGGTAAATATCTAAAAGACAAACTACCTGGTTGTTGCCATCTTTTCTCCACTCTTCCAATCCCACACAACTACACAATGGTTGTCATCAAGACCAACTGATGCTAGTTTCTTGCCATCAGCTTCAAAACAAACCAGAATTGAGCAAATATATATTTATAATAAACCAAATAATTCAATAAGAAGAATATAATGCGATGCTATATTTTTTCCTGGCCACAAAGAGGAGCAAAGAATAGTGATACTGTTACCTGACAGGTATGTTGTAAATCTTAGATCAAAACACCAACCGTTTCCGTCCTTATTCATGTTATTATGACACATTTTTTATCACCTTTTTATTAATAAGTGGGTAGATGTTTGTTACTATTTACTTATTCACTATTGTCACTTTAATATTTGTGTTTCTGTGACGAATACCTGATTGTTCCATCTTCTCTGGCCTTTTTTTGGTAATTATATATTTTATATATAACTGCCTCTTTGGTGGTGAGCTCGTCTGTGATGGCCAAATCACAGTTAAAATCCCACTGCAGTCAATTAAGCATCCAGACCATTCAGAAAGTAATAGCAAACTACTGAACATATTTACATTGCCTAGAAAATCACTCCAGCCAAGAAATTATGGGTTGATAGCTACATCTTGTACAAGATCTGCTACCGATACTAATCAAAACATTGTATATCATATCTTACATCAGTATATCTTATATCAGTATATCTTACATCAGTATATCTTACATCAGTATATCTTATATCAGTATATCTTATATCAGTATATCTTACATCAGTATATCTTATATCAGTATATCTTATATCAGTATATCTTATATCAGTATATCTTACATCAGTATATCTTACATCAGTATATCTTATATCAGTATATCTTATATCAGTATATCTTATATCAGTATATCTTATATCAGTATATCTTATACTGTAGTTTTATTAATAATAAACTAACATTAATTGAATCATATACTGTACTGGACATCACTTTTTAAATTATCGTTGAATGTTTAGGCGCCTCTAATACATGAAATCACATCACTAGTACAATGTGGACGATAGATTAGTAAACCACAAACTAATTAAACCGAGTTGGGTTTATGGGTCCAATTAGCCACTTTATGAAATATAGGCCATCATGCATCATCATACCTGAAAAATCAAGTGCACAAACTCCTCTCTGGTGTTGTCCCTTGAGAACGGAGCCTGTCTTCAATGTTTCAACATCCCAAATGAGAATGCTTGGGTCCCTTCCAACCTAAAATATTTCAACAATAAAATCTTACAAACATCATAAATAACAAACATCAGAAATTATGATTACCGATATTAATTATACTAATTTATTGCTTTAGTTTATAATTATGAATATTAAATTTCAAGTTATTGAACTTAAATGCAATCGTGCTCAATTTCTACTGAATTCATGTTTCATCATTTCAAATAATAGTTAAACTAAAAAAATAGTATCAGAATAAACAATTATTATGCCTGCGTGTTGTCTAGGAATGCAAAAACTGTTACCAAGGAATGCAAAAACTGTAACTCTATCATGCCTGTAGTGAGGTATAAAAAGGGTCATTGATCAATTAGCTTGATACCAATTCTACAGAAAACATAAATAAAAAATGGCTGACAATAAATGTTGTGTTGGGTAGAAAGCTCATATAGCATCATTGATGAAAATTAGGGGATCTCTCTGGTGTAGTGGTTAAGTCACTTGTCTTGTGCTCAAGAGGTAGAGGGTTTGATCCAGAGCCATCATGTCTTATTTACAGGAGCCATTTTCTTAGAGATCTACGAGGATTTTTACACATGAAGCTATGATGTTATGTGCTATAACCTATTAAAACTATGGTGTTATGTGCTATTATTACTTGAAGCTGCAAGCTGTTGACCTATCTGCATTGATGATACACCTAGTATTACCCAAAGCCACCTGGGAGCCTGCTACAAACAAAAGGACAAAGGTGAGATGCTCACTGGCCTTCATCTCATCCGCATCCATGGGGACTATTTGACAGAAGACAAAAGTCAGAAATCGAGACAGAACATGACAATGACTATTTGACAGAAGACAAAAGTAAGAAATCAAGACAGGACATGACACAGTCCATATAACTGCATGTTTCAGTATTGCCACTATGTAATTTGTATCCAAGATAGGCCTATATAATACACTTTTTACTTATTCCATTTCTTTTTAAGTTATTATATTATAATTAATCACAGTTTTTATGTGCTCTGACAGTTACAATTTGACAGCAAAAACATTCCGTTCTCCGGACTACATCCTGATAATTTTCAGGAGTTTGAGAAAGAACGTAGAAGATGAAGAAGACATACAAATTATATTAATCTATTACCTGGCCTGTGGCAACAATGTCCTTGACTGGGTGAATACTAAGACACAGTATGTCATCTGTGTGTTCTGTGTAGAATCTCTGCTTATTAGTTGCCCCGTGAAGCACGACACATGTAGCAGCTACGTGGTATACTATCTGCCCAGTTTGAGTGTAGAGTAAGTTATTGCGACAGTCATGGCCGCGGTATCTATGGGAACACATACACAACAGTTTGAATTATATTAGGGTTATGCTTCAATCTCTGACTTACAACAGAAACATGTTATTGCATAGCATGAATGCTGAATCCCATTGAGGCTCCGTGTGGGTGTAATATATTTCTGCTGTGCATAGTAATGTTTTTTAAAATAATAGATGAGATTCAAGATAATTTTATACCAATGGACAAAATATGAAAACAGGAAATAATGTAATTTCAAAAATAGCACACACAGATTAAATCAACATTTTAGCAAACATGCATTTATCAATGAAAGATACAAAACAATTACAGAACACAAAACACAAATAGTTAAGAATTTATATTATTAAATGATAAGGAAAAAGTGTGAGCCAAAAAGATATAAAGGATTATTTAAAAACTGTCAAAGAACTACGACGGAACAAACTAATATGTAAGTTATCCATTTATACTTTTTCTCTTAATTCTCCAGCTATAATAAATGAGTATTTGTACTCTCAACAAATTATTATAACAAATTATCTTCTCTCAACAAATTATTATAACAAATTATCTTCTCTCAACAAATTATTATAACAAATTATGTACTCTAAACAAATTATTTTTTATTGTACCAAATGATACAAAATATATTTTGTAAATATAATATATAGGCCTATGCAGTGACTGCCTGTGTGTTGCTGAGACCTAAAAGGGAAGCAAAGAATAGCAACACCGTTTACCTTCCATGCATGTCATAAGAGATGACTAAGGAGGTTATGGGGTAAAGTTGGTTGCTCTTTCTCATATAAGGTCAAAATGACCAAGAAGCCATACTGAGGTTGGATTTGTCAGACTAAAAGGCACAGATATCGCAGCAAAACTGTAAACTATGATACATTCCATTCTGCTGATCTGCAGGAGTTTTCGAATGAACACAGAAGAAAGAAGAATATGCAGTGAATAGTTGAACCTACCCATGTACATATTCAAGTGTAAGACTTTCAGTAGGACCACACTTTCTTTTTGCTCCAGGTTGTGCATTGGCTTTGAGAAGCTTCTTGTTACCGACAATGTCTTCTTTGTAAACTGCACGGCCATAGCTGACCTGTTTCTCCTTTTCTAAATCTGAGTCCACAGATGCAACATCGGAGAGATCAGAATCACTCTCTTCACTGTCCGAGTCAATATAAGCTGTATTTGTAAGGAATAAGAAAGCTAATTTTTAAGGCATCTTAACTTTACATCAACTTTCAAAATAAAAACATTCAAGAAAAAAACAGCCAACTACATACTTGAAAATGTGATTGTATATCTTAATCTCAAGAATCCAGTAGTTATGACATTACCTCTTGGTATATGCAATCTTTTAACTCTTGGTATATGCAATCTTTTAACTCTTGGTATATGCAATCTTTTAACTCTTGGTATATGCAATCTTTTAACTCTTGGTATATGCAATCTTTTAACTCTTGGTATATGCAGTCTTTTACCTCTTGGTATATGCAATCTTTTAACTCTTGGTATATGCAATCTTTTAACTCTTGGTATATGCAATCTTTTAACTCTTGGTATATGCAATCTTTTAACTCTTGGTATATGCAATCTTTTACAGATGACGGAAGAATGGACAGAGAGCTCAAGACAAGAATGTAAGAAAAACCAACAATTTAAATTATGAACTTACACTAATTTTGAAACACAAATCTATCCCGATGGAAACCAAAAGGCAAATTATAAATTAAATCTTCAAACCAACACTGAATGAAGATTGAATTCAACAATGTCAATGTCAGACATGGACACTAACAAAAGAACAAGAGAAAAAGCTTACTATGTATGAAATGGGGTATCTAAGAAAAGCAGCAAACAGAACAAGAAGAGAACATGTGAGGAATGAAGAGATCATAAGAACTGTTGGAACAAGAAGAGATCATGTGAGGAATGAAGAGATTACAAGAACTGTTGGAACAAGAAGAGAACATGTGAGGAATGAAGAGATCATAAGAACTGTTGGAACAATTTCTGTGGTCAAATATATTAAAAAACAGAGCCTGAAATGGTTTGGTCACTTAATGAGAATGAACTCTTATTGGCCAGCAGCAAGAGCTTACAACATGAACAGGGAAACAGTAAAATACAGAGGACAAGATACCAAAAATAAATAAATAAATTTAACATAAATGGCCTTTTTAAAAAAAAAACATTAAAAAAAAACACCATTTGGTGTTAAATTTCAGTAATTATTATTAATGTTGACATTTTTATCTCACTCACATGTATTGAACACATGTATTGAACACATGTAATGATGGGGAAAAAGGTCTTTTGATGCTAAATATGGACATTTTTATTAAAATACAGTTATAAATTATTACAAATACGGATTTATAAAATATATATATTCTTGTATATTCTTGTAGCCAACCTGCCACATATATTCTTGTAGCCAACCTGCCACATATATTCTTGTAGCCAATCTGTTACATGTATTCTTGTAGCCAACCTATCAGCTCTTTCATTTTGTTCTGAACTCCATCATGACCATGAGAAAATATAAGTCCTTACAGGCATAAAACCTCGATATATTCAGATCATTGGCTGAGAGTCCAAAACAATAATGGTTGTCACTGTTATCTGAGCAAACTGGAGATAGTGTATCATTGTCCTATAAGCAGCAGACCAAATTTCAGAGATTGATTTATTGTCTTACAAGATACTAGAAGGTGTAATGACAACTGAATGTTCAATTAATTGTAATCTTTGTTTTAAAACATATTTTGTGTAAGGAATTTAACAAAAACATGCATCAGTATATCAAGTGAAACAAATGATCTTTTTGTTACCATTGTGGTGATCAGGCAAATCATTATCGTCTAGACCATGAGATAGAAACTTCCACTGAAAGATTGCATGATCAGCACCGCCAGTTGAAATAACTCGGAATTTATCATGTGAGAATCTGACGTTTGTTACATGGGCACTGTGACCTACATACTTGCGAAATTTGGCACCTGAAACAAAGTTAAAAATTCAGAATACAATCACAACAGAACAAAGAAATAAATATGGGAAATTACCAATACTGTATTAGGGAAAAGGGAGGGGGGGTTGTTTGAGGGGTTCAAACCTCAATAACTTTGCATCAGATATATTACATCATCATTCTCTGGACTACCTCCTGCAAGAAATCTGGCAGGGCCATTACATAAGAGTTTGAGTATAAATGTTAAGAAGACAGTCTCTTTCTAATTGCCTGGAGTGTCCTACACTTTTCAAAATTTCTAATACCTGCACTGTTTTTCTACTCATATCATTCCCATAATTCCATAAAAAAATTATCCAAAAACAAAAGAAAGGTTATTACATTTTCCAAATAACCTCCATAAAGCCTCAAATGATTGCAGTCACAGGGGAAAATAATGCAATTTTGATGCTACAGATTAAAGATCTATATAGTTTATTTTCACTTGTGTATTTATTCTACTTTTCCATATGATGTTCAATCTGAACATTATCGCCAAGGTTATTTCAAGTCGTCTTGAATGACATTATTGCCAAGGTTATTTCAATTCTAGTCTTGAATGACATTATTGCCAAGGTTATTTCATGTCTGGTCTTGAATAACATTATTGCCGAGTTTATTTCAAATCTAGTCTTGAATAACATTATTGCCAAGGTCATTTAAAGTCTAAGTCTTGAATAACATTATTGCCAAGGTTATTTAAAGTCTAGTCTTGAATAACATTATAGTTGAGGTTATTTCAAGTCTAGTCTTGAATAACATTATTGCCAAGGTCATTTAAAGTCTAAGTCTTGAATAACATTATTGCCGAGTTTATTTCAAATCTAGTCTTTAATGCTTACCTATGCACAGCTCATTCATCATAAAAATTTAGTTACAACAAAAACGTTTTTATTGTACACTGACCTTTCTTCAATGATGGGAACTTGTATAACTTGACCATTCCAAAATCATCACCAGTGACAACAACTTCTCCCTCAAAATTAGCATCAGCTGCATTGACATCATTCGTATCTGTATACTTGCCCCAGATTCCATTGACTTCTGGTCCCAAAACCCCTGTAAATGTTGCCCAGTGTATGCTGGTCAGTTCTTCATTGTTCGTGACCTGTTTGAAGTCTGAAAAGATATTGAACAAAATAAGTGTACATGTAAAAATCAAATCACCGACATTATCTGGCACAATTATTTAAAAATGATATATTGAACACATTTATGATGAACTTTCAGAAATTTGTAGCATGTACCCATGGATACTAAACTTTAATGATCTTCAAATTTGTAGCTTATCGGCGAACTCATGAGTATCCAACTTTGATGATAATCATCAAATTTTTAGTATGTACGTATATTGTCCACCTTGGATAATCATCATTTTTTTAGCATGTACTTTATGGTATTCAACTTTGCTAATCATCAAATTTTTAGTATGTACTCATGGTATGAAAATCTTCATGTTTTGGCTACATTATGAGACAATGAGGATAAGAGAACATAGTCACAACAGGCAAGATTGAGGGCAATAGAAACGGAGGGCAACAACGTGATAAAATATTAGACAGTTTAACAACCTGGCACAGTAGGGAAACAATGATATTGATACATAATGCTGGAGATAGTGCGCTGTGGAGAGCCATGATCACCTACACCAGTCGGCATGGCACCTGATAATGATGACTCATGGTATCCAACTTTGAAAATCATCAAATTTTTAGCAAATACTCATGGTCTCCATCTTTGGTGATTGTCAAATTCTTTATTATCCCTTTAAAATCGTTTTCATTCTGGATACTATGTTATTCCAAAATGGCTACATCCATTGAATATAGGATATTAGGATGTCATTTGGTGTAATAATTTGTTCACACTTGTTCTATTATCTTACAAAGCAATGGATAAGAAAGACCAGCATGACATGAAGCACAATTCAGAATCTTGGAACAAATTTTGAGCTTAAAAGTGATTCAATAAAACTTTCAACCTGAAAATAAAAGTTGAAAGTGGAGCACATCACCGTGTGGTTATAATGTCATTCTCAGACCCTTGAAAATCCAGATCCCGGGTTCAATTCACGGTTGGGACATGATTTTTTCTTTTGGAGGTACAATAACAATTCTTCCAGTACATGTCACGGCATCTGCCATGGTAAAGTGGCCTTTATTTCCACAGCCCATAGAAAACCTCCCTGCACTCCTTCACAGGAAAACATGCAGTAATGAAAGTGATTCCATAAAAAGTAAATATTGATTATAACAGAAAATTTCAAAGAGCTAAGTCATTTTCCAAATTTTAATGAGCTTTTAGAGACATTTTTTGCTTCAAAAATTTTCAAAAACCATTGGTAATGTGAGAAGACTACTGATCAACACAATGTTAAATACTTCACTAATATTCTAGACTACTGGTCAACACACGAATATTGACAGAAAATACATGCATACAGAGGTCATGAAATTAATTTAGAAGCCAATGATGGATTGTTCAGTATTACAGTGGAATCCCGTTATAACAACTTGGTCCGGACTGACAAAATATATATGTAATAACAGAAATTTGTTATATACAGTACAAACAATAATGATTAAATATAAATGGAGATTTTGACAAGTTTTTCTAATATAGGGAAATGTGTTATGTAGGAAAATGTGTTATATAGGAAAATGTGTTATATAGGAAAATGTGTTATAAAAGAATGTGATATAGAGGGATTCCACGGTATTTCTATCTTCAGAGTGTAGAGATCATTCACAGAGAAAATCACATTACTGGTATGTATGTGTAGCTGTGTCTTGGTCTGACTGGTATGTCTGTTTAGCTGTGTCTTGGTCTGACTGGTATGTCTGTTTAGCTGTGTCTTGGTCTGACTGGTATGTATGTGTAGCTGTGTCTTGGTCTGACTGGTATGTCTGTTTAGCTGTGTCTTGGTCTGACTGGTATGTATGTGTAGCTGTGTCTTGGTCTGACTGGTATGTCTGTTTAGCTGTGTCTTGGTCTGACTGGTATGTATGTGTAGCTGTGTCTTGGTCTGCTTTGATTCTTCTTTCTTTTACCACCTGAGTTATTCTGGGCCCAAAAGAGGCACAAAGAATAGTAACACTGTTATCCACTACTAAGACAGTAGGCAAGAAGGCAACTAAGGAGATTATAGAGTGGGAGATGGGTTTCCTATCTCATAGAGGGCCAAAGTAAATCAGAAGCCATGCTGAAGTCAGATGTGTCAGGCTGAAAGTAGCAGATATCACAGCCATGGCATGATGCAATCCCTTCTTTGGACTACATCTTGCTAATCTGCAGGAGTTTGAGAATGAATGCAGAAGAAGAAGAAGAATTTGTGTATGTTTATTGTATGTTTATTTCTGGTACCCTTTACCTGAGACTGAGTTGCCCTGAAAGCTATTTTGGTTAAAATAAAATCTACCAAAACTGGGAATCATACCCTGAACTACAGTACTAGGAAGTCAGGACACTAACCACTGTGCCACAGAAGCTTATAGATTTGTACATATTATTTAATCTCAAAATTAAACTCAGGATGTTTAATGCAAAAATGTTCCATTTGTTTTAATATATGACAACGTACTCTGTAATCTGAAGATAAGTCGTTCTCCCTTTCCATTGTTAACCTGTATATGTTTGCTGCTTTGGGACCAGTCCAGGTGAGTGATGAAACTGCTGCTGCCTGTGCAGGTTCCAAGCTTCTTATATCTCTGGTCTACAGCATATACATCTACAAGACCATCATTTGACCCTACAGCAAGAAATTTGCCACACTGGGAGAACTTCAATTCATGGCACACTTCTTTCCTGTCTTTAATGTGGACAAGTTCTGATAAATCTCTAAAATTTAAAGTAAACAAGAATTCATGAAATATCTCTCAATATATAATTATTCAATTAAATTGGAGTGGATACCACAAATACTGGATTTCTTAAAACGAATTGTAAATCAAGTAGCATAGTCTTGTAGTGCGACTAAGCCCAGGCAACACTCACAAACACGTCAAACATGTACAATTAATGTCTTGTAGTGCGACTAAGCCCAGGCAACACTCACAAACACGTCAAACATGTACAATTAATGTCTTGTAGTGCGACTAAGCCCAGGCAACACTCACAAACACGTCAAACATGTACAATTAATGTCTTGTAGTGCGACTAAGCCCAGGCAACACTCACAAACACGTCAAACATGTACAATTAATGTCTTGTAGTGCGACTAAGCCCAGGCAACACTCACAAACACGTCAAACATGTACAATTAATGTCTTGTAGTGCGACTAAGCCCAGGCAACACTCACAAACACGTCAAACATGTACAATTAATGTCTTGTAGTGCGACTAAGCCCAGGCAACACTCACAAACACGTCAAACATGTACAATTAATGTCTTGTAGTGCGACTAAGCCCAGGCAACACTCACAAACACGTCAAACATGTACAATTAATGTCTTGTAGTGCGACTAAGCCCAGGCAACACTCACAAACACGTCAAACATGTACAATTAATGTCTTGTAGTGCGACTAAGCCCAGGCAACACTCACAAACACGTCAAACATGTACAATTAATGTCTTGTAGTGCGACTAAGCCCAGGCAACACTCACAAACACGTCAAACATGTACAATTAATGTCTTGTAGTGCGACTAAGCCCAGGCAACACTCACAAACACGTCAAACATGTACAATTAATGTCTTGTAGTGCGACTAAGCCCAGGCAACACTCACAAACACGTCAAACATGTACAATTAATGTCTTGTAGTGCGACTAAGCCCAGGCAACACTCACAAACACGTCAAACATGTACAATTAATGTCTTGTAGTGCGACTAAGCCCAGGCAACACTCACAAACACGTCAAACATGTACAATTAATGTCTTGTAGTGCGACTAAGCCCAGGCAACACTCACAAACACGTCAAACATGTACAATTAATGCTATTTACATGATGATAATGATGAAGAGTCCAGTTAGCTGTGAGCAGGTAGCTTTTAGCAACCCATAGCTTTTAGCAACCCATAGCTTTTAGCATCCCATAGCTTTTAGCATCCCATAGCTTTTCTGACAATAGAACAGGTCCTGCTCAGTTCAGTAAGCAAGGCAACACTCGCATATTGTTTTCTGTCTCAAAAGCATGGGTGTATTAGGAGGGTTTATGGATGCATGGTTGTCCCCAATGAGAGACATTCCAGTGTGACAGTATCCCAGGTTCATCACATCCTACCAGGTTCATCACATCCTACCAGGTTCATCACATCCTGCCAGGAGTACAACATATACTTCTGGACTAATTTCTTCATCATTCTTCCATCAGATGTGCTGGCTCATCTGTAGTGATAGCACACCCAGCATTCCTCAACCCATCTGAGAGTCTGCTACAAAAGGACAATGGTGCAATGTTAGTTAGCCTCCAACTCTCCATGGGGACCATTTAACAAAGATAAACATAAGAAATCAAAGCAAGATATGCAGTGACAATGTTTTTTTCACAGGTGACAGGTTGTCAGTCGATCCCCCCCCCAACTTCCTTTTGTCGCCTCCTACAACATGCCTGGAAAGAAGACAGTGACCCTATTATGTATATCTTGATCTAGAAGCAGCCCCAGTTGCCATATGGGCGGTTATTCAGATAGAAGGTTGCAAGTCATCAAGACAAAGAATGGACTACAGAGATAACTTGAGGAGTGAAAATTCTCATTCATTCATTCACTCATTCATTCATTCATGTGACAGTTGTCTTTACTGATTATCTGAACCGTTCACAGTTATGAGCAATTTGACCTTCTATGTTCAAGAACAAGTTCACTGTATGATGTCTCTTATCCATCATTATCTTGTCCTTTCCATTTCTATACTAGCAGTAAAAGTATGTCTTCCATTAATTTTATGTTCATTTTGTTCAAATTACTAGTTTATCTATAATAGGTTGGACTGCAGTAAAACTGTTTATCAATAGGCCCTATATATTAATGAAAAACACAGAGCATTAAATTTTACAACTCAAAAACAAATTGACATGAAAAAAATATAGTTTGCAGTTTACAAATCAGACTCAAGTTTAATATAACAATTTAGAAGCTCTTGTTTTTTTATTTGAAAACATTGAAATTCAATTACATATTAATACTCTGTATCAATGTTAAATACTGGCATATTCAATCAAATCTGTGTATATTTTGTATAAATACTGATTTTTCATATTAACTGACAAGTCTGACCATACATTGCCATTTACATGAATATTTGTCTTCCATGTCTGTTGTTATTTGTATTTGTAAATCTCCTATTGACAAGAGTGGGAATTTTAAAATGTTGTGGAGCAGAACATCTTACCTTGCTCTTAGTACCATGAATGAGCCATCAGTCAATCCAAATGCAATATGTAGGCCTTCTGGATCAAAGGCACAAGCTCTAATCTTTTGATTTAAGGCAGCTTTGGACAACATCTCAAAGTTAGTCATACTCCACAGCCTAGATAAGATAGACACTTTAATGATTATTTTGGTGTGAACACTTCATTTAAATATAAAATCAATAATTACTACAACAAATTCCATCACTCAAACGGAAGTACTAGACTTGTTATCTATTAACTTCAAGGAAAGACCTCTATGGCTCATTTTGTTAATTCACATAAGTTTTTCTGGCCACTATATCTTAGACCAAATTTCAGCGTCACAAAGGATATTATCCATAATTGTATGGTCCAAACAGTAAAACTGCTGCACATGTTTGATGGTGTTTCCCTCTACATTGAAATTTATACTATCTCTCTGTATGACATTACTATTCTTGTTTTACTAATATTAAATTCATGTTAAATATTTTGGCTATGTTGTTGATTTATAAGAAGGGTGTGCAAAATACACACTATGGACTAAATCTGGTTTACCGAGTCATTTTTATTGGTCCAACTGGTTGATTTAAAATTACTATATCGACTGGGTTAACAAAATATAAAATCACAAGCTGTTGTAGCAAATCTGTAAACTATCACAGTTCACTGTGATAAGTAGGAAATGCTTACATCAAATCTTTGATGTTGCGAAATGAATATATGTTAAAAAATATTTGTCAAAATTGGTAAAACAGTTCAAGTCTGCATATTTTGATGATGAGAAAAGGAGGTGACAAAATGTTTTGACTTTTGAAAGAGCATCTTTTGATCACAGAACTGTTTAAAAAAGGTATATCCAGATCATTAAGATAACAGATACAGCCTGAATTCCAGCCATACAGTATAATTTTGACCCTCACAACACACAAAGATTACCCACCCCTGAACTATATATAATGTGAATTCTGAGGTTGTAAATCTTTACTTTGTAAATCCACTGATGTATCTATTGACACTGTGGTCACACTCGCCAGTGTATTTGTTAATTTATTGCCCTCAACATCCGCATATCATGACACGAATTGTGTCAATAACTCCACCCATTGAGGGCAGAAAATTCCCACTTCAACTTAGTGGAGCATGTTTATTGAGTCACCACGTCATGCAAGCATGAGAACAGTCCTGGGAAGTCAGCCATGACACTGCCTCAGTGACATCCTTTGTGTTCCTTGCAAGACTACTCATGATTATACTGAACACACAAATTAATTCTTTGGCAGTTTTTCCACCGGATTCTACAGAAAAAGTCCAAGCACAGTTTTGATGACAAATGATTTAGCTATCAGTGTAGATTACTAAATCAATTTCTGCAATGTCATCATCAATGAGTGCCTTACTTCTGCATCCACTGCCACTGTAAAATACATTTAGCTATAGGGGGGACCTACCTTACTCAAGTTATCACTAGAGTTTGCAAACATACCTATTTAAGTTATGATTTCCACTTACCTGACTGTTTGATCATCACTGCCAGTCACAAAGATGGGCTTTTTAGGATGGACAGCCAGCCCCCACATCTCACCTTCAGCATGACCTTGAACCAAGCATTTGGGTTTATCCTTATTCTTGACTTGTACTTCAAAAACTTCCCCATCCTGTGTCCCAATAAGAATCTGATCACCACGCCAGCACACAGCTCTGATGACAAGTCCTGATGATATTACAAACATGTAGGCCTATGCTACCAGATTTGTTTCAACAATTAAGAAAGCACCAGGCACATGTCAGTTTGAATACTATTAGTATTAAATTTCATGTAACCATATCTGTCAGCCATGTAAAATCAAACCAACATAAACAACCAAAAAATACACATAGAGTCTACAAGATAAATAAAATCATTATTAAAATTTGTTTACAAACAGTAAAAATAAAATAAAATATTTTTTCAATTTATAAATGTAAAATTTTGAAATATTATTTGGACATGGTACTTGCTTTCAAACAGTCAATAAAGATTTTTTAAAAGTCTGGCATGTGGTTGAGAGGTTGGAGTGTTGGTCTCACACCTGTGAGGTCCAGAGTTTGATCCCGGATAAGGACTGGGTTTTTTCTGCCACTCGTCCTTGACCTATCAAACTCTGTTATGTCAAAGATAGCAATGTTGACATTTGTCTTAGTCATGTGTGCTACCAGAAAAACTCTTAAGCTCGGGAAAAAAAACTGATGCATTGTTTTACCCCATGCGACACTTTACCCTAGGCTACCGTAACAGAAAATTGTGTAAACAAAAAAACTATGCATGAATGTGTATGCTGACATTGAGACAGAAAATCAGACCTTATATTAACTCAGCAACATGTTAAATTCAGTAATGCAAATAGCATGTTAAATTCAGTAATGCAAATAGCTTGTTAAATTCAGTAATTAATCAGTTAAATTCAGTAATGAATGAGTTAAATTCAGTAATGAATGAGTTAAAGTTTGTGTGATCAGCATTAAAATGTGTACATTTCTTGTGTGCGTATATTGTGTGTAAGTAGATTTACAGACAAGTTAACCAACAGCAAAGGTTTGTATCTTAGTAGATTTACAGACAAGTTAACCAACAACAAAGGTTTGTATGTTAGTAGATTTACAGACAAGTTAACCAACAGCAAAGGTTTGTATGTTAGATTTACAGACAAGTTAACCAACAACAAAGGTTTGTATGTTAGTAGATTTACAGACAAGTTAACCAACAGCAAAGGTTTGTATGTTAGTAGATTTACAGACAAGTTAACCAACAGCAAAGGTTTGTATGTTAGTAGATTTACAGACAAGTTAACCAACAACAAAGGTTTGTATGTTAGTAGATTTACAGACAAGTTAACCAACAGCAAAGGTTTGTATGTTAGATTTACAGACAAGTTAACCAACAACAAAGGTTTGTATGTTAGTAGATTTACAGACAAGTTAACCAACAGCAAAGGTTTGTATGTTAGTAGATTTACAGACAAGTTAACCAACAGCAAAGGTTTGTATGTTAGTAGATTTACAGACAAGTTAACCAACAGCAAAGGTTTGTGTGTTTGTAGATTTACAGACAAGTTAACCAACAGCAAAGGTTTGTGTGTTTGTAGATTTACAGACAAGTTAACCAACAGCAAAGGTTTGTATGTTAGTAGATTTACAGAAAAGTTAAACAACAACAAAGGTTTGTATGTTAGTAGATTTACAGACAAGTTAACCAACAGCAACGGTTTGTGTGTTTGTAGATTTACAGACAAGTTAACCAACAGCAAAGGCAAGATAAATCTATAGTCTACATTCTCATGCATGTTTTCATACATCGAATCCATCCATATCCATAAAATCCATCACATCAGGACTATAGGGGCACTATGTTCAATGCATCAACACACAGAATTGTCCAGCCATTTTTTATGTTCAGCAAAGTGGATGAGTGGACAAATCTTGATGATCCAGTCTTTGATGTCTGCTAATTATTTTTTTGTCCTTCTCTGCTTTTTCCACTTTCAACCATTTCCTCTACTATAAATAATTTTTGACAAGGATTCATGTAGGCTTACAGATCTTCCAATATAAATTTTCAAAACTCAACACATTAAGATATTGAATCTGGATCTAGAGGCAACTAGTAAAACACAGGAGAAGATATTTATGAGCAATATAAAAATAAGTCCAAAACAGCATTTGTAAGATCTGGAGACCAAGATAGCAGAGCACCAACAAAAAATTAATAATATACACAAGTTTTTACATTTCTATACTGATGTATGGAGTTGAATACTGGAGAGAATCAAGATATGTTTAGATTGTCAGTTGTGTAACTAGCTACAAAGATATGTGAATCCAAAGAAGAACTCAAGACAACCAGAGTTTATTCATAAGACTTAATAGACAGTGTAGACACCAAATAGTGAAAGTAACTAGTTATCTTAGGAAGTTACACAAAATATTTTACAAATATTTTACAAATATAAACAAGAGTTGCTCTGTCAGGGCACCACACGGCAGACACAAGAGTTGCTCCGTCTCTGCCAGGGTCCCAAAAGGCAGACAAGAGGGAAATTGTGTGCATTAAGGATTATGTGGTGAAGAGCATAAGAGATTGAAAAATAAGTCGTGGATCAAAGTTAGAGTGTGTTTCAAGGGATGACTGTTGACCAAGGAGGCTGAAGAGAGTTTGTTGTTGTCCTTTCGGATTTCAAAAGTTGGAATAACCAGAATCTGCTTTGAAGGAATTTAGCTAGAGAAATAAGAAACAGCAGAATACAAATATTATACTCATATATCCAGGACAATGTCTCATCAAATACTAATACAAAGTACAGTGCACTACATATGGTTGCTAATGTAAGATTCATGTGTCAGGGTAAAATGTTGTTGTACTTCCATGTTCCCATGCACACACACAAGACCAGAAGAGAATAGACTGTTGAATGCCAAAGTAATAGCACACAACTACATGTGTATATGCTACTTTAAACCATGGACGTTAGTCCAATTTGGGTATAACAGAGCTTTTAATCATATAAAAATAGGTCACAGTTCTGGTAATCTAAGCGCCACAACCTCCAGAGATTACATAGTTGTAGAACTTATGTGACCATGACAAGGTACCATTCTAAGACGTAATATTTGGAAATGCTAATAGTCATAACAGCATGGAAAGATTAATAGCTGAAGGTAGAGTTAACGACAACAGGGGAAGAGGGCGACCAAAATGACAATGATGCAGTGATATATCAGATTGCTTAAACATGTCTCTAGCTGCGGCAAGTTAACTCGCCCAGAATCGCAGAGTGTTCTGAGAATCAATAAGGAAGATCACATTCTTGAAAGAATATGTCACATGATGAATAGCTTTTGGTTGAATACTATTTCTTTAAGCTTATTCAAAATAACATTCAAGAATTTATACAGCAGAAGAAGAAAATATACAAATTTAGGAATAAATACTCGATGAAAAATGTACCTAAACACTAATACTAGATACTAAAACTATTAAACACATAGAGCTACAATCTAGTGAACACATAGACCTACAATCTAGTGAACACAATATGATAAACAGTATTAACATAACATATTAGCAGTGCACAGAATGTTAGTGAGATAAGCACAACATCAATTATAATAAAATAGAATGGCTGACATTGCTAACTATAGGCCTACATTATGAACAAAAATTGTATATACCAGTATTTGGAGTTCCTGAAAGCAAGACACATCATAAAGATTATAAAAAAGTCTATTGAAATACCGGTATTACCAATAATAATTAAGCTTCAATCAATAAAGTTTCTTATTTTGTAAACTTTTGAAGTGGAGAGTCTTCTTAAAAGGGTATTTAGGGCCTAACTATTAACAATTAATAGAACAAATAATACTATGTTGTGCTATACATAAGCAGAAAAAAACATCCAAAACATCTATGTTCACAGCTATTCAGATTTGAGTTTTGAAAAATCATAGATAGACCAATCCTTGATCTTGTCAATCCAGGATTTCTCTGACTCTTCTCCTAAGACCCTCAAATGTTCCTTGGAAAATAGTTTATAAAGTGAGTTGTGTTTAGTTATATGTTCAAATCAAACATGTTTACACCATTTCACCACCGCAAAAAAGTGGCTTTTGATAACCTACAATTTTATTTATTTATAAGATTGCTGCCGGACAAGTATATTTGTCTTGTTCCATATAAATTAATTTTTAACAGATGTCTGTAGCATGTAATCAAAATCCTAAATTCTTCTTTCCGCGTCTGTATTTAGTGTCCAGCTCTCACATCCATATAAAATAATAGTAATCATTTGAGTTCTATATACTTGTAGATTGATAGTTACTATAATACTGATCTGACAAGTTAATATAAAATCATTTGAAAATTTATTGAGCACTGAAAAATATGAAAGAAAAACAAACATAAACAAATTAGTCAAGAAATCAGAATTTCAAAACATAAAAGAACAGTAAATGCTCAAATAACACATGTCATGTTATGACATTTAATGTCATGACATTAAACACTGAACTAAAACTTATCACACCCATAAAACACTGAAATATCATGTGCCAAGCCATTAAACACTCACATAACACTTTTTGTACCATTAAACACTAAAACAACACCTGTCACACCATCAAATACTCAAACAACACTTGTCACGCCATCAAACACTGAAATAAAACTTGTCACGCCAACAAGCACCCACAAATCTGTCAAACATTCCAAAGAAAGAATCTTCAGCCAAAGATCTCCAGAGTATCATGGATAACCCAATAAGCTGGAAAATGGGGGTTGCAGTAACAAAGGGTAAATGAAAGTATAAATACTACACTATAAGCCCATAATCCCTAGTGGTTGTAGGGGTACCACATTAAATTCATCAACACACTGTCCTCAATCAATTTCTATCTTTAGCGCTGCGGTTGAGGAAAAATCCCAACATGTCCGGTCCTTGATGTCTGTCCATGATTTTCTTTGTTCTCCTCTGCTTTTTTCACTTCTAACTGTTCCTTAAGGTATCATTTTTGACAAAGAATCCTGTCAACTTCTCTGTGCCTCCTTATCCATTGCAATATTTCAAGTATACGGTTAATAAAATAAGTTACACTGTATTTCCCCTATATTCATTGATCAAACTCGCAGGATATCCCAAAAACAATTCATGACAAGTCCTCTTAGGACAACGACTAAGTGTTCATTCATGAATGAAACAACGACAGGTCTAGAAAACTGGTAGGGTGTTGAGTGTTCACAGAACCTGCCCTAGATATTGTGCAATAACTTAAGTAAGTAACAGACAGAACAAGAAAAGATCATGTGAGGAATGAAGATATTACAAGAACTGTTGGAACAATGTCTGTGGTAAAATATATTGAAAACAGACTGAAATCGTTCAGCCACTTAAAGAGATTCTTACTGGCCAGTGGCAAAAGCATACAACATGAAAATGAAAACAACAAGATGCAGGGGAAGACCAAGAAGAAGGTGGATTAAAGGAGTCACTAACATTCTGAGATATCACAATATTACTGCAAATCAAACAACAAAACCTGCCATATCCCAAAAACCAATCATCATTCATTCTTGTGATGCCTTACTGCAAAATAAAAGAAAAGACGAATAGAAATAGAATAGGACAATGAGCACTCAAACATGAAAAACTTCAAGAACACAAATGCTAAAATATCTAACAATTTAAACCTATCAGGTCTTCCAATATTTAGAAACATATAAGACATTACACACTTTTGCCATCCACCTGATAGAACTTCAAATATTTGAAAACTTGCAGTTTGCCATCCACCTGATAGAACGTCAAATATTTGAAAACTTGCAGTTTGCCATCCACCTGATAGAACTTCAAATATTTGAAAACTTGCAGTTTGCCATCCACCTGATAGAACTTCAAATATTTGAAAACTTGCAGTTTGCCATCCACCTGATAGAACTTCAAATATTTGAAAACTTGCAGTTTGCCATCCACCTGATAGAACTTCAAATATTTGAAAACTTGCAGTTTGCCATCCACCTGATAGAACGTCAAATATTTGAAAACTTGCAGTTTGCCATCCACCTGATAGAACGTCAAATATTTGAAAACTTGCAGTTTGCCATCCACCTGATAGAACGTCAAATATTTGAAAACTTGCAGTTTGCCATCCACCTAATAGAACTTCAAATATTTGAAAACTTGCAGTTTGCCATCCACCTGATAGAACGTCAAATATTTGAAAACTTGCAGTTTGCCATCCACCTGATAGAACGTCAAATATTTGAAAACTTGCAGTTTGCCATCCACCTGATAGAACTTCAAATATTTGAAAACTTGCAGTTTGCCATCCACCTAATAGAACTTCAAATATTTGAAAACTTGCAGTTTGCCATCCACCTGATAGAACGTCAAATATTTGAAAACTTGCAGTTTGCCATCCACCTGATAGAACGTCAAATATTTGAAAACTTGCAGTTTGCCATCCACCTGATAGAACTTCAAATATTTGAAAACTTGCAGTTTGCCATCCACCTAATAGAACTTCAAATATTTGAAAACTTGCAGGAAAGCAAACTTTTAAAACTAACCTGTATAGCCGACACTTGTATTAGCAATGTTGATTGTGGTTACAGCCTTGAAGTCAATATCCCAGAGTTTAACAGCACCATCCTTTCCACCAGTAGCAAAACCTTCTCCTGTCATATTAAATGTATAAATTGGTCCCTGTGGAAGATGATTTTTAACAGGGCATGATGTCATTTCACAACTTTGGCTGTTATGTCAAGCTAAATTTGTCTATTTATTTATATGTAAATGTTGTTTAAAGTGGATGCTATGATTGGATGCTATAATTGGATGCTATGATTGGATGCTATGATTGGATGCTATGATTGGATGCTATGATTGGATGCCTTAGTGCAACATTGTATTTCATGATGCACAATCAACAGTCAGTTCTTCCTGAGAATGTGATTTGTTCATGACATTATTCAAAGCTATTTTGCAGATGTCTTTATATTTCAGTTTTGGCTATTCACAACAGTTGTAAGAATTATACATATTGACGTCTGAGCTAAAGGGTGCCGTTTTCATTTTCATATCCAGATATGCAAGCAATCGAGAGTACATAAACTTTCCAAAGTGAATATGCAAGCATTCGTGAGTAGATAGACTTACCAATGTGAATATGCAAGCATTCGAGAGTACATAGACTTGCCAATGTGAATATGCAAGCATTCGAGAGTACATAGACTTACCAATATGAATATAGTGACAGTTTAGTGAATTGTTCAGAAAATCTGAATACAAAAAAGGAAATGGGACAGTTGGATGACTCAAGTTGTGTTTCTTCCTCAGCATCTACACCCTGACTACAATACTTGAGAATGACCTGAAGTGATGACAGATTAAATCTTTTTGGCATTCATTCTCAAACTCCCATCAGTTCTCACTTGTAGCGGGATGTTTCTACTAGATTTCCAGCAGGACGTAGTCCAAAGAACAGAAATACGTGCATTGCTATTTTATTTGCACCAATGGTCCAACACATCCGAATTCAGCATTGGTATCTAATGCATTCAGTGTTTTTGCCACTTCCAGTGAATGGTGAACATTTGAAATCACATTGCTTTATCAGATATATGATCTACACATGTATCAACAGATGGATGAATCTACACATGTATCAACAGATGGATGAATCTACACATGTATCAACAGATGGATGAATCTACACATGTATCAACAGATGGATGAATCTACACATGTATCAACAGATGGATGAATCTACACGTGTATCAACAGATGGATGAATCTACACATGTATCAACAGATGGATGAATCTACACGTGTATCAACAGATGGATGAATCTACACATGTATCAACAGATGGATGAATCTACACATGTATCAACAGATGGATGAATCTACACGTGTATCAACAGATGGATGAATCTACACATGTATCAACAGATGGATGAATCTACACATGTATCAACAGATGGATGAATCTACACATGCATCAATAGATGGATGAATCTACACATGTATCAACAGATGGATGAATCTACACATGCATCAACAGATGGATGAATCTACACATGTATCAACAGATGGATGAATCTACACATGCATCAACAGATGGATGAATCTACACATGCATCAACAGATGGATGAATCTACATATGTATCAACAGATGGATGAATCTACATATGTATCAACAGATGAATGATCTACATATGTATCAACAGATGGATGAATCTACACATGCATCAACAGATGGATGAATCTACACATGTATCAACAGATGGATGAATCTACACATGTATCAACAGATGGATGAATCTACACATGCATCAACAGATGGATAATCTACACATGCATCAACAGATGGATGAATCTACACATGCATCAACAGATGGATGAATCTACACATGTATCAACAGATGGATGAATCTACACATGCATCAACAGATGGATAATCTACACATGTATCAACAGATGGATGAATCTACACATGTATCAACAGATGGATAATCTACACATGCATCAACAGATGGATAATCTACACATGTATCAACAGATGGATGAATCTACACATGCATCAACAGATGGATGAATCTACACATGCATCAACAGATGAATGATCTACACATGCATCAACAGATGGATGAATCTACACATGTATCAACAGATGGATGAATCTACACATGTATCAACAGATGGATGAATCTACACATGTATCAATAGATGGATGAATCTACACATGTATCAACAGATGGATGAATCTACACATGCATCAACAGATGGATAATCTACACATGTATCAACAGATGGATGAATCTACACATGCATCAACAGATGGATGAATCTACACATGCATCAACAGATGAATGATCTACACATGCATCAACAGATGGATGAATCTACACATGTATCAACAGATGGATGAATCTACACATGCATCAACAGATGGATAATCTACACATGTATCAACAGATGGATGAATCTACACATGCATCAACAGATGGATGAATCTACACATGTATCAACAGATGGATGAATCTACACATGTATCAACAGATGGATGAATCTACATATGTATCAACAGATGGATGAATCTACACATGTATCAACAGATGGATAATCTACACATGTATCAACAGATGGATGAATCTACACATGTATCAACAGATGGATGAATCTACAAATGTATCAACAGATGGTTGAATCTACACATGTATCAACAGATGGATGAATCTACACATGTATCAACAGATGGATAATCTACACATGTATCAACAGATGGATGAATCTACACATGTATCAACAGATGGATGAATCTACACATGCATCAACAGATGGATGAATCTACACATGTATCAACAGATGGATAATCTACACATGTATCAACAGATGGATGAATCTACACATGTATCAACAGATGGATGAATCTACACATGTATCAACAGATGGATGAATCTACACATGTATCAACAGATGGATGAATCTACACATGTATCAACAGATGGATGAATCTACACATGTATCAACAGATGGATGAATCTACACATGCATCAACAGATGGATGAATCTACACATGCATCAACAGATGGATGCATCTACACATGCATCAACAGATGAATGATCTACACATGCATCAACAGATGGATGAATCTACACATGCATCAACAGATGAATGATCTACATATGTATCAACAGATGGATGAATCTACACATGCATCAACAGATGGATGAATCTACACATGCATCAACAGATGAATGATCTACATATGTATCAACAGATGGATGAATCTACACATGCATCAACAGATGAATGATCTACATATGTATCAACAGATGGATGAATCTACAGATGCATCAACAGAAGGATGATCTACATGCTATCCTATTCTTAATCTATTTAAGCACAAAATAAGTGAATAAAGTTGACTAAAACTTACATTGTGAGCAGAGGATACTACCCTATAAAGATTGCAGCCTTTCCAGATGTATACATCTCCGCTAAGAGTTCCAGAAAAAGTTGTATCTTCAGGACCAAACGCAAGGCATAACATTGTTTGAATCTCTCCAACATTTCCAAAAACACCATTCTTGGGTGTCAGCGCATTGCCACACAATGACCAGAAAACCATGTGTTTCACACCAGCAGAGACAATAGTGTTTTCCTTGTTAGGGCTGAACTGGATGTCAAATATCTGAGTATTTAAATGAAATAAGAAATTATCTTTAGAAAAATCAGTCAGAAAGTTTTACGCTACTGCAACACAATGTAAAAAACAATATTTCTCAGAGTGAGCAAACGAGCAGAAGATATGACACATTACAATACAGAAAGAATTAAAAGACATACATATAAATATATTCTACAATTGAAGATAATATGGAAGAATATTACAAATGAGCAAGACACAATGTGCAATGACTAGGTAGTCAATCTAAGGAAAGAAGTTACTGAAAATATTTCAGTTATGACATGCATGTTAGTGCAGTGACAATTTTCTTATGTTAGCTATTTTTCTGACCCTCTGGACTGATCTAAAAGCACTATATATACTGATTGCCACCTTTGCTGTACACTAATTAAGGTAAATGTAATTTTTCAGCAAAATTTGCTACTAACAAGTTTGCTTGTTACCAATTTAAACTCTAATGAAACTAAAACAATATAGAATGTTCTCTAGTGTCAGGAAATAGAGAGAAACAAACTCCTTGAAATTAACTTAAATTGTATAAAGAGCAAAGAAACTTGAATCTCAATATCTTTTCTAATTGTCCAAGAGCAGATGGAATTTTGTATTATTACCTTTGCAGTAAATTTCATTGTTTATTACCTTTTCTGCTTGTCCAAGAGCAGAAGACATTATTTTTCCTTTCCGCCAGTCCCATACATTAATAGTTGCAGGAGAGTCCAATCCAACAGATACCAAAAGCTGTTACGATCAGTTAAAATAAACAATTATAAAACAATATTTTTAAAACAATTATCTGTATTCAAAATTAATCAATCTTCATCATTCTTTGATCAGTCATGAGTACCAATGACTTCAATGAACTGTGTGATTCAGTTCTTTACACAAGGCACACAAAGAACATATTTGTATCTTCAGAATCCGAATTGGATACAGCATATAGAATTCACATGTGCAGAAAGCTCAAAATTGGTTAAACAAATCTGTGCAAATGCAGACTGAACCCAGAGAAATATATTAAAAAGAGTGTAAATTCAACAGAGAAAAGGGAAATTAAATTATGAAAAATGACTTTCCTACAGCTATTTCATAACACTATTTCTTAACCTGAGGGGCTCTATGCACCTGAAGAAAATTACATAGTTCATTGAAGCTATTGGTGCTGTAACCTCATGACTGACTGAAGAATGTTGATGAACTGAATCACACAGTTCATTGTCGTCTTCTTCTCGTTTGCAGTTTGACATGTCTACACAGCAAGTCCAGTTTTCTTAATAAATTTTGCTGTATTTGAAAGTTCCTCAGTGCTCCCATACATCTTTCTGTGGATATCCATCTCTGTAGGCCAGTGTTCTTCCCTTAACTGATTTAGTGTATTGAAGTCTTGCAGCACAGTTCATTGAAGCTATTGGTGCTGTAACCTCATGACTGACTGAAGAATATTAAAGAACTGAATCACACAGTTCATTTTCAATAATTATCTATTGATTTAAACTGCAGATGTATAGAGAAGAATACAGGCGTTTAAAAACCAATACTATAGACGTGTGTTGGGTATATAGCCCAGAACATAAGAACATTGTGTTTGCATGTGATAGAATTAATGCATTAACAGGTCAATAAGAACCACTGTTAACAATCGTAAAATCTCATAAAGTGTTGGTGGTACGTGCAAATGATGAGACATTTCTCAATGACTAAAGATGTTCTTCATGATCGGGTGGAAGGTGGGATGAGGCGGACAGAAGAAGACATGGCTAGATAATATCAAGTACTAAAGAGAATGTGAAGTTTCTAAACATATCAGGATGGTTGACGACAGAGGTGGGTGGAGATTTTTCTGCACTAAATGTTTCAGTGTAACACCCTAGGACCCTTATGTCTCAATGTGACACCCCTACAACCCTGATGTCTGAATGTGACACCCCTATGACCCCAATGTGACACCCCTACAACCCAGATAGGCATTGTTATCGATGTAGCCATAGACGCCAACTGTAATACTTATATTTTATGATAGGCCTATTTCTTTTTATTTAAAAAAGTAGTTACTTTTCCATCTTTATCAAATCCAAGGGCTGCAATGCCATTCTTGTGACCATCTTTCAGGATGGAGACTGTGTCCATTGTGGCAGTGTCCCACACACAAATATAGGGGACATCTCCAATCTGTCCTGTGGCTACGGTTGTTCTATCTGGATGTAATGTCAAGCTGAAATATGTAATCAAATCACTATGATTAATATTCACCTAAATGTAATCATTGCAATTAATATTCACCTAAATGTAATCATTGCAATTAATATTAACCTAAATGTAATCACTGCAATTACTATTCACCTAAATGTAATCATTGCAATTAATATTCACCTAAATGTAGTCATTGAAATTAATATTAAACTAACAAATGTAATCATCACAATTAATTTTAACAATAAATTCAGTGTTGCATAACAAGATTTTGTACTTTATACAAATTCTAGAGATGGATATTTGCAGCCAATGACAAATATATTTGAAAAAAAAAATTATATACGCTGGTCTTGCTACACTTTATATATTGGTTGTTAGAGTATGTACAATTGCTATCCTAACTTGTGCCTGCTATCCTTGACATAGACCGCTACACTGCGGCTACACCATTCATTTGAAGCAAAATTACAACTCTTTTATCTATAAAAGGCTCATAGTGTTCCTTTCTAATTACTAATTTGAGTGGCAATAGAGGAATAAAGTATGGAAATAATTATTATATAAACACAACACTTATGATATTATTATGAATTTGTTTCTATGATGCCACGAATCTAACTAATCTGATTTCAGTCACACCTCACTATATCATCGTTGTGTCCGAGAAAAAATCGCTGTTTATGCTCGCGAGCGCTATAAACAATGCCAGCACCTGCTACAAAGTATACAACATCTTTGTTTGCAGTGTAATAAAGATTGTTTCTGCACTGGTGGCCTCTGTAGCCGTAAACCCATTCTAAACGAAGCCTGCAGTTTGGAGCTGTCTTATCCGCCATTTTGAAACATGAAGCTCAAAGAAGTTGCCGTAGAAACCTGTTCTGATCTGTTCGCATTTTACCGCCTTTTGCCATATTCGTTGTAATTCATACTCATCATAATCAAACATGTATCCCTTCAGGGTCGTAGGTGTACCACACTGGAAATTTAACAGGGTACATGGAGAAGAAATAGGCATCACCAAGCAAATCTCTACACCCACAGAAATGTCACAAATTAATTCCTACTACGCACGATTGAAAATGTAGAAAATGCATAGACGACTGATTCCATTGTACTCGGGTTTCTCTATGTCTACTCTGTCCTTCTCAACAAAGTGGCACGTCGCTTGCTGAGAGTACCGCTCATAGCACATATCTCATGCACACAGTACTGCTTATAGCACGCACCTGTAGATTAAACGGATAGTCCTCATGTATCTTCAACAAATTTCCACTGTAAACGAAACTAGGAGCTAGATTCGAACACACACACTCTTGAGCACAGAGCAAACAGCTTCAGAGCACTATCATCATCAGTTGTTAGGCAATGGCTCCGCGTCGAGAAGGTGGCGGCAGTCAAAACTTTATATGAAGGTCAACAATTGATATCTCTTGTCTAGAAGAGTTTTGTCCATCTCGTGATATTTCTTTTCCAATTTTAGATCCCTTTTTCTGCCTTACCCTTTGCCCTTTACATTC
Organism: Meghimatium bilineatum; assembly: GCA_034231615.1. NCBI lineage: Eukaryota > Metazoa > Mollusca > Gastropoda > Stylommatophora > Philomycidae > Meghimatium > Meghimatium bilineatum. The sequence goes on along the minus strand of CM067313.1, from coordinate 1,937,795 downwards.
AACTTATATATCTATATTCCTTCCGCGCTGAAGACGATGCATACGGTAGAAACCAGAGCTCTCCAGTTCCAACGATGTGATGCTACTGTATGTATATCTTGCATTTTGTCGAGACCCATAGTTATATCCCCTTTGATGGTTGTTCTGCGAAGAGTATCCCTTAGTCTTCTTCTTTTCTGTTTGATTTCCTGCCATTCTGTCACCTTCCCCGCCTGCGGCGTCTGTGTAGTGGGGAATTAAGAATATCTCGAGAAATCCTATAACATGATGAAATCCATCATCTTCCGCTTTTTCCTATAACCTGACAGGGTCCTCATGTCTGCTCTGTTTCGAGTGTCCAGCGTCTCCCGCATGGACACCCCCAAAAACACTCCAAGATTTTCCTCCACGAACTGGATCAAATTTGTTCTTAAAATCCAGCTCCATAGCTCTGCTGTATGTCATGTCCTGCGTGGAACCGTCCTGCAGAAACAATCCTGCATGGAACTATCGAGGAGAAAGGAAAATAGAGGTTAAAGACAATCATGAACAGATATCATCAATACCGGGTTAGTAACGATTTTCCACACTATTCCACACCTCTGGAGATAGAAAAATCACAGAACATGTGTGTTAATGCATCCAATATAGTACAATCCCGACGACTCTGGCAGGGTATTCACTTTTAGTGTGTAAGCTTATGTAGGATTGACTCCATTAGACAATCAAATCAATTAATAATTGATTAACCCGTAACTCGTCAGCGTACCACATTGGATGCTTCAGCACACAGAGTCTTCCAGTGATTTCTACTTTCAACGATGCAGATGAGTGAGGACAAATCTTGTCTTGTCCATTCCTTGATGTTGCCTGTCCATGTCTGTATTTGGCTTCCTCTGCTTCTTCCTCTTCGACATTTCCCTGCAGTATTTTTTTTTACAAGGAATCATGTATACATACATGTCCAAACCATGCTAGATTTTGTTGCTTCACTATTGAAAGAAATGGTTCTGCGCGAATTTGGAATAAAGATAGGCGTTATCCGTAGAGAACACATGACAAAGATTTCAACAACAAAACAAGAGCAGCGAACCAATATAGATCCGGAACCATTAGTCGTTATACCATGAGAGATTTACTGCAACGGAGATCTGAGCATATATGACATGTCCGGTGTGCGAGGAGGATAATCAAAAAATTAATACCTAATCTGTTGTTTCATTGAGTATCTATCCGTGTTTGTCTTCTATCGTAGATATCTTTGGTCTTTTTGGCTGTGTTATATTTCTTCTAGATTATATTTAATCACTTGATAGCGTTATGTTTCGACATTATCATCATCAAGTGCCGTGCCGAATGGCGTTGGCGATTAAATTTCTCCATGTACATCGATCTCTCATATATGGCATCATCTCTTTTGGTGTCGTCAATCGAAGCCATTTAGTCAAATTGTCCAATATCTTTTCTCTGGGTCTTACCCGTGATCTTTTCCCTTCCATCTTTCCTGTTGTCACTATATTCTCAATATGCGTCTTCTTCTCATTATGTGACCAATAAATGTTGACTTGTCTTTTTCTTACATTATCAATAATGCATCTTTTCATATCCATCCTTCTAAGACATTCTTCATTAGTAATCTTTGCTGTCCAAGGAATGCGTAATATTCTTCGGATAAACCACATTCTGCTGCCTCCAATGATTTTTGTGATGTCTTATTTATTGTCCATGCTTCACTTCCATGTTTCGACACGACTTAGATAATTGAAATATGATGATGACACAGTATTGATTGCAGGAAGCGGACAGGAACTATAAACAAGCCCTATTAGATAAAGTAGTCACAAAAAGTGAAAACAAAGGCATCAGTTTAAACAAGAAGAAAACATAAATAATGGTTGTATCGAAGAGACATACATCACCAAGATGCAACCTAATAATTAATTACACATAGTAACCACTGGAAAGATTAAGGGGAGAAGAGATAGGGGACAACAAAGAGAAAAGTTACTAGATGGACTTGTATTGTGGCACGGTAGAAGCTCACCATCCGAGCTTATTGACAACACAGGAGACAGAGAGTCGCGGAGAAACATGACCGCTTACGCCATGGCACTTGATTGATAGATATATTTCTTAGCATGTTATATGCTGCTGTAATGTTTCCGTGTTTAAATCCTGCATTGATGGTTTCGCATTGTTCCACTAACCACACTTATTGTGCTTGTTTCATTTTCCTTCTTTCTTCTTCTTCTTTCGTTCACTTGAAACATGTCTATATCTGTAATTCTGTCTCCTTAATAAAACTCACTGTCTTTTGTAGTTCACACAGTGTCCCACAGAGTTCTGACTCCAGTGCCGTCCCCTCCTGCCAACATGTCCGCCCCAGCGCCTCACGCCAAGAACACTCCCGAAGTACACACGTACTGGCCACACGTACACATGGCCGTGTTGCCAATCTTGAACTTTGTATACATGTGACTGTGGAGTCGGTTGTGTCTCGCCCCGAGACGTAGAACCACAACATTTTTGTTTATTTTACTATATTGCCCTGTGATTTCATGGGCTTCATTTCCCTTCGTTTGTTGCACAATTTCAGGATGTCATCTGTTACCTAATGTTTGTGTGTTATTCTTCTTGTCCCTAATGTTTCTGTTGCTTATTCTAATAAAGCTTATTTCGTGGTTTTTGTGTTAGTATTAACATCATTGTTAGCAAAGTTTAGAACTGCAAATTTTCCTCCTACTGTTGGATATTATTAGACAATATCCGGCTCTGGATCAAATGAAAATGATGAGTTATCGCTCTTTGAAAAGTTCTCTTGTACGAAACGGTAGTATTGTCTGGATCTAGTGTCATGTGAAATGTAAAGGAAAACAAACTGATCCGGCAACGAAATATCCCCAAAATAGCAATGTTTTTGAGTAATATAAACGTAAAATTGACATTCTAATAAATTAAAATGCACGACGCATTTGAGGCCGCCCCTATTTTAGAGCGGTTGCCTTTAAACATCGAATCTATTGCATGTTTTGGTAAGTTACGCAACTGATGTTGATGTCTAATTTAACTTATCACTTACTTCTCTTATGTCACTTATGATGACTTATCATTTCACTGTCATCGACATCATCCATCAATTTACCCACCCTCATATCTTTTTTCATGTTCAACTAGGTGCTATTCTAAGTTAGTGTTTCCTCCTTTTATGTCCTGGTATAAACATCGTATCTATAGAGTGGAGTACGAGAAGTTAGTTTATACTAATAATAGCACAATCGATAATAAGCGAGACTGCAGTAATCAGTACTTATAAACTTAAAAAGTACAATAAACTGTACGAATTCATATTATTAATTTTAGTATACCCATGACACATAGAGAATAGCATCACGGCTATAAAGCCAGATGGAGACCATGTAAAAAAGGACCATAGAAATAAAAGAGGCTACAATAACAAGCCTACAAACAGAACACAGGGAGGTCATTTCCAGAGAACTCTTCTACCACTTATGCTAGGCACAAAAGTATCACAGAATATAGATAGATAAAATTCTTCAGTGTTCATTCTCAAACTCCCACTGGATCTCCTATAGCAGGACAATAGTCCTACTAGATTTCCAGCAGGATGTAGTCCAGAAAATGGAAATGCGTTGTGCCGCCGTTTTATTTACGCCAATTGCCCGACATATCCGTAATGGTGGTAGATAGATAAAATAAAGTATAATAATTAGTATTATTATTATTAAAACTAGTATAAATAGACGTAAAAATACACTACAGTGTTGACATGGCCCTAGTTGATCCTGTCTATATTTTATCCTAAAACTTGTAATTGTTATATTACAGCATTCGTCTCTTTGCATTTGTTTTCCTTGATCTTCAACTTATCTTTCAAGATTTTTCCAAAATATAAATCACTTCTATAAGACCCCCATCGAGGCTATTCCTTGAGGTAGAGATGGGTTTAGTGCGGCCAACAGAGGCTGGAAACTAAGGTTGGTTGGGACATCCCTGACATCGAGAAGCAGGACTACAATCCTCCCCAAGCAATCATTGGTGCTGAAGTCAGAGATACCATGCTGAGAGGTGCACCAGCAACCATGGTATCGCGCAACATGACTAGAGAACATATCTTCACTTTTATAAGAATCCGTTTCTTGCCAGTTTTCCATACTGCTGGGACTATAAGTCTGCAATTGAGACCTCATAGACACCTTGATATATTAGTAAATGTGTGAATTTGAAAAAGTTTTGTTTCATATGTTCATCCGTTCTGGAAGCTTAGTTTAACATTATTAAGAGATTCTTAACACGAGAATATATTGGTCAACAATTTTATGATGGTATGCCACATATGAAGAAAGAATATGTTGGTCAACAATTTTATGATGGTATGCCACATATGAAGAAAGAATATGTTGGTCAACAATTTTATGATGGTATGCCACATATGAAGAAAGAATATGTTGGTCAACAATTTTATGATGGTATGCCACATATGAAGAAAGAATATGTTGGTCAACAATTTTATGATGGTATGCCACATATGAAGAAAGAATATGTTGGTCAACAATTTTATGATGGTATGCCACATATGAAGAAGTAGAAGACAATAGTACCTAATGAATGTGATTTTATTCAGTGCCATTAGTTGCTTTCTATTGTAAAACTGCCATTAACGTGGTCATTTTGTTGTTTATTTGCTACAGAATCAACATTATTGGTAGGTACACATAAAGGAGTACTCTTGCAGTACAAAGTTTCAAAAAGTAAAGGCAAAGGTGAGCAATGTGTTTATTATTTCATGTCACTTGAAAACAAATAAACTGTTTTTATATGTTTTTTTCAAACTCTTCTTCTTTCTACTGTTTTCTGTTAGATTTATACCCCTTTATGTTTTGAGTTACGGGTAGAAGAGTTCTCTGGAGACAGCCTTTCTGTGTGCTTCATATATGTTTGTTTTCATTAACTCTTTTATTTCTGTAATCCATTTTTTGCATGGTCTGCCTCTGGTTTTGTATCCATCGTGTCAGTATAGCAGTGCTTTTATAGGGGCACTATCTGATGGTAGTCTGGAAGCATGTAAGAACCACTTAATCTATTGTTGTCTGATGCAATCCAGGATTGGAATTGTGTTTTTAGTCTTCTGATATTTTCATTTCTGATTCCTTTTCTTGTTGTTTCTCCTGTTGACTACTCAAATTAACTCAGTCCTGCCTTTTGATGTTGGCCATGTCAACACCGATGTCCTGCCTTCACCCATTGGATGTAAATAATGTGTCAATCACAGATCTGTGCAGTAATTTTAGGATATTCTGCATAAAATATGACATGTAATATTGAACACTTTCCCTGCTGAAGACGTATGTGTTGGGACATTGGCACAAATAAAACGGCGACACAACACATTTCCATTCTCTGGACTACATCCTGCTGGAAATCTTATAGGACGATGGTCCTGCTACAAGAGAGATCCAGCAGGAGTTTGAGAATAAATGCTGAAGAAGAAGAACACTTTTGAGATGGAGTGAAGGGATTGCTTGCACGGCGTGATATGGAAACTGTCAGCATGCACACTCTTTTACATCTGCTGAGAGATGCTGATCACTTATGTGTCTGTACAGAGTACTAGGTATGAGTTTATATACCAAAAAATCATGAACTACAAACAAAATACCACAGAATTTTAAATATGTCTGGGCCATTGACGCAAATAAAACAGTAACACATATCCTTTAATGGGATTATATCCTGCTGGAAATTTAGTAGGACCATTGTCTTGCTAAAAGAGAGATTTGGAGTTTGAGAACAAACGCTATAATAAATTAAAATTTAAAAAATTGTAAAAAAAAATTATAAGGAATGTATTCCTAAAATAACACCCTACTTGGAAATATATGTACACGGATTACATAGCATAAGTGTACAAAGATTAACATTGCTTAAGTGTACACGGTTTACATAGCATAAGTGTACAAAAATTAACATTGCTTAAGTGTACACAGGTTCACATAGCATTGGGCAAAGAAATGCATGGACAGACAGCATCAAGGAATGGACAAGACAAGATTTTTCCTCACTCATCCGCATTGCTGAGATAGGAATTGCTGGAGGATTCTGTGTGCTGAAACATCCAATGTGGTACCCCTACAACCCTGAAGGGTACCGGTTTATTGATTGATTGATAGCATAAGTGTACACAGGTTCACATAGCATAAGTGTACACAGGTTCACATAGCATAAGTGTACACAGGTTCACATAGCATAAGTGTACACAGGTTCACATAGAATAAGTGTATATGGGATACCATACCTTAAGTGTACACAGGTGTCTGTAGCATGAGTTGTTGGCAAAGTGCAGAAGATGTAATATTTTTCTATGGTGTTTTAATTTTGTTTTGCGTAGTGCAAATTATAGAATGCAAATTATTCAAGGAATGCTTGTTTATTAATATGAAGGAATACAATTAATTTGTTAAAAAAATCCCCCAAAATCAACCCACTATCAATGCATTTAATTCTGGTAAGTCAATACATTTAATTTTTATTTGAAATATTTTGATGTAATTCATGATAATGGGTTATGATTAGAATTAGTAAATGTGTTTACAATTTGTAGGAGAATTGACACAGAAAATAATGACATATACATATTATGAATACGTTTTTTCTAAACACGAAACCACAATGTACTGTACGTAAACACAAAACCACAATGTACTGTACGTAAACACGAAACCACAATGTACTGTACGTAAACGCGAAACCACAGTGTACTGTACGTAAACACGAAACCACAATGTACTGTACGTAAACACAAAACCACAATGTACTGTACGTAAACATGAAACCACAATGTACTGTACGTAAACACGAAACCACAATGTACTGTCCGTAAACCTGTGTCTACACATTTTCAAAGTCTAGTGTTATTTTAGGAACGTGTAATAAATTTGTAGCGTATCCTATTTTAGGAACGTGTAATAAGTTTGTAGCACATCCTATTTTAGGAACATGTAATAAATTTGTAGCATATCCTATTTTAGGAACATGTAATAAATTTGTAGCATATCCTATTTTAGGAACATGTAATAAATTTGTAGCATATCCTATTTTAGGAACATGTAATTAGTTTGTAGTGTATCCTATTCAGAGCGTAGTCCTCAACTCATCATACTTTGGCTGTATTGATTTTCTAGACAATATAAATACATTCAGTAGTTTGCCACTGCTTTCTGAATGGTGTAAATGCACAATTGCCTGTGGTGGGATTTGAACCGGTACCTTGGTCACCTCACAGAGATAAACAATTTTAGTAGCATGTACCAAATAATCATTAAATTGAGATATCCAGTTTTGAGTTCCACTTTTTTCTTGTACTTGTTAATTGTGTACAGGTGAAGCCAAATTTGAAGTTCATCTGGACAGGTCTAATAAATCATTTTCAAAGAAGCCAATTACCCAGGTATTTTATTATATCTTTTAATGGTATTTTATTGTCTTTTAATGGTATTTTATTATGTCTTTTAATGGTATTTTAAGATTAGATTTGGATCATGTTTAAGGTATCTAGTCAATTGTTCAACTGTTTAACACAATGAAAGATGACTCTTAAACCTATACACAAATAAGAAGGTACATGGTATTTGTATAATCTGTTATCCTAGGAATATAACTTGATTAAAGGTAAAGTTAGGTCCCATAGCAGCAATCTGCCGTCGAGGATGAAGATAACTCTTCATGTACTAAGCAGCAGTAATTATTAGGTGGGGTGGTCAGTTCCCTTTCTTGCTGTGTTTATTTTCCCCAACTTATGCGTCAGGTACCAATTTACAGCAAGGTCGACTGGAGGAACGGTCATGTCAGGCAAGAAATCATGATCCACATTTCTGTTGTTGTACAGGAAGTGGTTTTGAACCTGGCACGATGTTACCCTAGTGACAATAAGCAAGTTCACTATCAACTAGGCTCTACCTTGATTAGGAGAAAGTAAAGTCTAAATTTAAATCTTATCTGATATATAATTGCATTGGAAAGTCTTTGGAAGTAAAGCCCAAGGTCAATTGTGATGGAGATGTCGCCAAGACAATTGATCATTGTGTTTAGTGATACTGGCTATTTCTACAGTGCCATAGGTGACCTTGCTGTTCTCTTGAATTCATCACGCAATTAAATGTTGGTTGAAAAAGTGTAGAAGATTGACTTCATTATACTCAGGTTATCCCATATGTGCGCAGCCCCTCAATGAAGTGACACACTGCCAGTTGAAAGTAACCATAGCTTCAAGTGATAATCCCCAGAGAACTGTGAAACAGTCCACTTTATAAACAAGACATCGCAAACAGGATTCAAATCTGCAATCTCTTAAGGGCAAAGCAAACAGCTTAACTACGATGCTAGAGCGATATGAAGGTGTAGAACAGTGTTTCCCATTCTTTTTTACCATGCCGCCACTTAAGTCTGTCTAAAATTATGATGCCCCTAAGTAATATATACAAATTTTTTAACATTACAAAACTGAATTATCCCCTAAATGAAACCTAATTACAATTTTCGAATTGCCCCCCTGAACAATCATATTGCCCCCCTGTGAGGTGTGGCCTTACGTTTGGAAACACTCGTGTAAAAAATTAGCTTCAGTATCCTTGAGCTTTTTCATATGTACTCTGTCCATCTCAACAGATGAATAAACCACCTGCATAACGTATTGCTCAAGAGCACATAACTGAACAGAGTGTAGTTCAGAGAATGGAAATGCGTTACAAACAACACATTTATATGCTTGACTAGACTAGACGACACAGTAGCACCCCAGATAAAATCATATCACATCTGTTTATATTCAGATTTGGCATTGAATGACATTTTGATAGTAATTAACCATCTGTGTATCCACTGATATCTTTCATAATATATATTGATTATTTATATGATGTCATATATCATCTTCACATATTGATTATTTGTTTATATTTTGTCACATTCCTACTTAACTCATTTGCTGCAGAGTATTTTGTCACATTCCTACTTAACTCATTTGCTGCAGAGTATTTTGTCACATTCCTACTTAACTCATTTGCTGCAGAGTATTTTGTCACATTCCTACTTAACTCATTTGCTGCAGAGTATTTTGTCACATTCCTACTTAACTCATTTGCTGCAGAGTATTTTGTCACATTCCTACTTAACTCATTTGCTGCAGAGTATTTTGTCACATTCCTACTTAACTCATTTGCTGCAGAGTATTTTGTCACATTCCTACTTAACTCATTTTCTGCAGAGTATTTTGTCACATTCCTACTTAACTCATTTGCTGCAGAGTATTTTTAGCATTTGGATGGAATTAATATTTTTAAAGGTAGACCTAAGTCTTTGATTGACATATTTGTTAGATTTTTCTTACAAAATGAAATAAATCTGCTTAGGTATGTTGCCATTAATTGCCAGTTGGATTTAAATAATTAATGCCACCACAGTAAATAAAATAGTTATACTTTCACGAAACATAAATACGCTAGAAAATATATATATAGAAAATATAAGGAAAAATGGTGTCACATACCACATTTGTCCAAAACATATCAATAACTTACAAAATTGATATAATAACACATCAAAATTATGCCAGAAGTTTATATGTGGACATATTACATTTTCTATCATAGCCATCATTATGTTGATATAAATAAAGAAAATAATTACATTAACACAAAAAGTAAAGATCTTTAAAAAGACGCCACGTAATCCTAGATGTAACCTATAGATCGATTAAAAGACTCCATGTAGCGAAATATTTAACCTGTTGACTATATGTTTATACACCTACTTTCAGAATCTAATATTTGTTCTTATTTCAGCTTGCAGCTGTTCCTGAGTTATTCATCCTCATTAGTTTATCAGGTAATAGTCAACAAAAGTCATGTCTGTTAACATTAGTTTGTCAGGTAATAATCAACAAAAGTCATGTCTTTTAACATTAGTTTATCAGGTAATAGTCAACAAAAGTCATGTCTGTTAACATTAATCAGGTAATAGTCAACAACAGTCATGTCTGTTAACATTAGTTTATCAGGTAATAGTCAACAAAAGTCATGTCTGTTAACATTAGTTTGTCAGGTAATAGTCAACAAAAGTTATGTCTGTTAACATTAGTTTGTCAGGTAATAGTCAACAAAAGTCATTCTATTAACATTGTTTGCATTGCTCATAACAAAATGAGAAAACGGCTTGTAATTAGATAAATGTCGCACGTGTGTTGCCGTGGCCTGAAAGGGTAGCAAAGAATAGCAACACTGTTTACCTTCCATGCTTGTCGTAAGAGGCGACTAAGGAGGTTATGGAATGGAGCTGGCTATTCCATCCCATAATAGGGTCAGTGACCCAAAGCCATGCTAAAGTCGGATGTATCAGGCCGAAAAGCGCAGATATCGCAGCAATGCTGTAAACCATGACACAATGCATTCCGTTCTCCGGACTACATCCTGCTAATCTGCAGGAGTTTGAGAATGAACACAGAAGAAGAAGCAGAAGATAAATGTACTTTAGCACTAGTCATTGACATTGACTCCTTAGTTGCGGAGGCATCCTTATGGATGCGATGAGGGGTTATTGCCATTTTGCTGAGATCTTCTTTTTCTTAGTTTCAATGCAAACAATTCATCTGGATGCTTTATTATAAGCTTCCAGACAGATTTTTCCCATTGGAAGCGAAGAAGAATAGGATCTCTGCAAAATAGCAGTGGATTTCATTGTATCCTTAAGAATACCTCCGCAGCTAAGGGATTAAGAAGGTAATAAAATGCAATCAATGATTGAGTTATGAATGAAAGTTTTCACGAGGACATTCAGAACAAGTCCATAAGTGCTCTAATTGCTGTCTGAGTAAATTCTTTAGAGTGTAACAGGTTCTCTAATTGCTGTCTGAATAAATCCTTTAGAGTTTAATAAGTGCTCTAATTGCTGTCTGAATAAATCCTTTAGAGTTTAATAAGTGCTCTAATTGCTGTCTGAATAAATCCATTAGAGTTTAATAAGTGCTCTAATTGCTGTCTGAATAAATCCATTAGAGTTTAATAAGTGCTCTAATTGCTGTCTGAATAATCTGCTAGAGTCGTAGTAAACCCATAATCTGCTAGCGTCGTAGTAAACCCATAATCTGTTAGGGTCGTAGTAAACCCATAATCCGCTAGCATCATAGTAAACCCATAATCTGTTAGGGTCGTAGTAAACTCAAATCTGCTATGGTCGTAGTAAACCCATAATCTGCTATGGTCGTAGTAAACCCATAATCTGTTATGGTCGTAGTAAACCCATAATCTGCTAGCGTCATAGTAAACCCATAATCTGCTATGGTCATCAGTAAACCCATAATTTGCAAGGGTTATAGGTTTGCTACGTTGGATACATCAACACACTGTCCTCCAGAACACACTCCAGCGATGCAAATGAGTGTGGACAAATCTTGACTTGTCAATTTTTTCACTGTTGACAAGAAATCATGTCGTCATACATGTCCAAACCATGCATGTTTTCAACGTTTTACTATTGAAAGTAGTGAAGAAATATGTTTGACATATTAATAGACATCTTCAACCTTGTTGAAGACATTACTTGAAGGCAGATTCAAGGAGAAAAAAGCAAGAGGTAGACATGTGGGAGGTAAACATCAGGAGATGAACAGGATACAGTCTATCAGAGTTCCCCACCGAGGCAAGAAACAAAGGATGTTGGAGGTCCATTGCAGCCAACCTGTGTTGCAGAGATGGCAAAAAGATGAGGATAACCTAAACACACAAATCAGCTAAATAACCATAGAAAAGACACAAAAAAGGCTATACATACAAGGTTAGAATCAAGTCAATGTTCTCATCATATTAGATATGGGGATCTTGCAGCATTTGTCTTATGTTTATGAGGTAGACTTGAAATAAGACAACATCTGATTCACATGTATCAGAAATCTATCACTTGATGAATGGACTCATGCTGTGAGCAATGCTCTCAACAGGCAAGTTACCACCTCCAACAATCTTCAGCAAAATCAACGACGGAGACATCTTTTGATAAAGTGAAGATATTAGTTTAAAAGATATTATATGAGAATATCTGAGTACTTTTATCTCATTGACAATGTCCACAGATAATGTCATTAGTGTTCTTCTTCTTCTTCTGCGTTCATTCTCAAACTCCAACTGGATCTAGCTGGATCATGGTCCTGCTAGATTTCCAGCAGGATGTAGTCCAGAAAATGGAAATGCGTTGTGTCGCCGTTTTATTTGCGCCAATGGCCCGACACATCCGTCTTCGGCGGGATTAGTGTTCAAGACTTGACTACATTTACTCTGATAATTTCTTCAGACAATGCCATTAGTGTTCAAGACTTGACTACGTTTACTCTGATAATTTCTTCAGATAATGTCATTAGTGTTCAAGACTTGACTGTGTTTACTCTGATAATTTCTTCAGACAATGCCATTAGTGTTCAAGACTTGACTGTGTTTACTCTGATAATTTCTTCAGATAATGCCATTAGTGTTCAAGACTTGACTATGTTTACTCTGATAATTTCTTCAGATAATGTCATTAGTGTTCAAGACTTGACTACGTTTACTCTGATAATTTCTTCAGATAATGTCATTAGTGTTCAAGACTTGACTGTGTTTACTCTGATAATTTCTTCAGATAATGTCATTAGTGTTCAAGACTTGACTATGTTTACTCTGATAATTTCTTCAGATAATGTCATTAGTGTTCAAGACTTGACTATGTTTACTCTGATAATTTCTTCAGATAATGTCATTAGTGTTCATGACTTGACTACGTTTACTCTGGTCACGTGTGTAAACAAAACCAAGGGAGCTAATTTGTTTGCAGTGGATGTTCAGGTAAGTCTGAAGATAATTATTTGTATTTCAGTCAGCATCAGAGCACATTCACTGTAGCACTGTCTATAGTTCATGGTTTGATGCCTTTTAAAAAAATATTTGTTCCCAGCATAGCAAATCCTGATGACTAATTCTAACAGTATACATGATGGCTCCCTGAAACATATCCTCAACAAGCCACCATATGTGTACATAATGGCTCCCTGAAACATATCCTCAACAAGCCACCATATGTGTACATAATGGCTCCCTGAAACATATCCTCAACAAGCCACCATATGTGTACATAATGGCTCCCTGAAACATATCCTCAACAAGCCACCATATGTGTACATAATGGCTCCCTGAAACATATCCTCAACAAGCCACCATATGTGTACATAATGGCTCCCTGAAACATATCCTCAACAAGCCACCATATGTGTACATAATGGCTCCCTGAAACATATCCTCAACAGACCACCATATGTGTACTCCCTGTGAAACATATCCTCAACAGACTACCATATGTGTACTTCCTGTGAAACATATCCTCAACAAACTACCATATGTGTACTCCCTGTGAAACATATCCTCAACAAACCACCTTATGTATTGTATGATCTTCAGTTATTCCTTCCGTTTTCTGTGTCCTGCTCAGTCTTTGTGTCTCTGCATTTAAATCTTAGCTGCAGGTACCTTCTGGTCTTCCTCTTTTACCTTTTTCCTTGTAGATTTCAGAAAAATACCTGCCTCACAATGCTTTCTATTGATCTTCTTAATTTATGGCTTAGTCATCTCTAGCATAATTTCCTTAGCACCACTTGTGTTTTTTTTTAGTTCTTTTCAGTTGCATGAGTTCCTTTTTTATTGATCTTATTTTACAGTGTCAGACTTTCTGTTCTACATTATCATCAAGTGCCATGTCCTCAATGAAGGTTGGCTGTAGTGGATCTCCAACATCCTCTGTCTCTTGCCTTGGTGGTGCACTCTGCTAGACTATCCTGTCCATCTCATGATGTTTGCCTCCCACTTGTACCACTGCTTACCTTTTGATCATGCCCCCCCCCCCAACAAACTCTAATTTCAAGTAAGGTCTTCAACAAGGTGTCATGTCTTTTAATATGTCCAAAATTAACAGCAGATTTGTTTGATTTTTATTTCTTTTAATAGTTCTATTCTGAGCCTGTTCACTTTTCCTGTCCCAACCATCTAAGTCTGTTCACATTTTACGCATCCCTACATCTGTCTGTTCACTTTTTACACGTCCCTACATCTGAGTATGTTCACTTTTTACATGTCCCTACATTTGAGTCTGTTCATTTTTGACATCCCTACATCTTTCTGTTCACTTTTTACACCTCCCTACATCTGAGTCTGTTCACTTTTTACACCTCCCTACATCTGAGTCTGTTCACTTTTTACACCTCCCTACATCTGAGTCTGTTCATGTTTTACACGTCCCTACATCTGAGCCTATTCACAATCTTATTTTAAAAAAAGATATCAGGCCTTATTTTGTAACTATATTTTGTTTACTATGCTCTATGATTTCTTTTTTTGGTCTTGTTTACAGAAGAGGCAGAGACCAAAAGGAGACGAGGTGTACTTAAGATTGGGAGTTGCTTCCAAGCGAAAAATTCAGGTTCTGCATTCTGTGTGTGTGCGTGTTTTAGTAGTGTATAGTGACAGAAATGATGATATCTGATCCCAAGATCATGCAACAAGATTATTTAAATTATTGTAGTAGATTGTGATGATGATGATGTCCGTCCGTCATAATCGATGATGACCAAAAACTCAACCATAATAATAATAACAATAAGTAATAAAAATAATAAAGTTAATAGTGCGTTTTTAAATGACTAGCAAATCCAATGCACGCACAAAATGTTCTTTTACAGAATTAACAACAATAGAGGGTATCTATGTGAGGTTGAGATGTTTTTTCTTTTCTACGTGCCTACTTCTGTCCAAGCGCCTACGTCGTATTATAATAGTAGATTGTAGAGGCTAGGTATTTAGTATGTTTTCTAGTTGGTGATAAAGATGAAGGTAGTTTCATATCACAGAGTTTGAGTTTTGCTTAGAGTTTGAGTTTTGCTTAGAGTTTGAGAAAGAATGAAAAATAAAAAGTGATTATTGGATTGCCTAACAAATAAAGTGTTGTTATTGGGTTGCATGACAAATAAAGTGTGGTTATTGGGTTGCATGACAAATAAAGTGTGGCTATTGGATTGCATGACAAATAAAGTGTGGTTATTGGGTTGCATGACAAATAAAGTGTGGTTATTGGGTTGCATGACAAATAAAGTGTGGTTATTGGGTTGCCTAATATTATTATCTTATTGTTGTTATCAAATTTTTCTAACAACAATTTGAACTGGTTTAGTTCAGTAGATTATCAAATTATGAGCACAAGTGTATTATTATTTGGTCCAATACTTGATTATGTTTGTTATTCACTCTTATTATTATTATTATACTCTTATACACAATTATGATTTTTAATTTGAATTTATGAAAACATGGAAAACAAATGCATCAATCTCAAAATCGAACAATTGTTCACAAAATGGCATTTTCTATAATACATCATGTATAAATATTGAAAAAAATTATGTCTTCTTCTTCATCTTTCATTCTCAAACTCCCACTGGTTCTCTCTTGTAGAAGGATAATGGTCCTGCTAGATTTCCTGCAGCATGTAGTCCAGAGAATGGAAATCCGTTGTGTCGCTATTTTATTTGCACCAATGATGCGCCACATCCATCTTCAGTGATTAAAAAAAAACATAAGAAGGGTTAAATAGAATTTTTATGTTAAACAATAATCTGTATGAATGTTTAGACCAAAAATTATTTATATAGATGCGGACCAACAAACGCAGGATGAAACTGCAGAAATACGAGAGAAATAATAAGTTACTAATAAACACAAATAATGTTGATCTTATGCATTGTTCAACATAAAACTTCTTTGTTGTCAATAATTACTTAACTTACGATCCACAGTTTTACTGCTATCTCCCGGTCACACAATGATACTAATACTTCAATAGTAAATTTATGTTAAGCTTTCAATAAACAAATTTACGTGCCAGAATCAACCTTTAGCACGCTGTCAGTAATTACAGTTGCTAGACTAAATGTATTTTGAGAAATTGTCTGCAATGTAGGTCATTGTTGCTATGCACCTCTTTCATCAAGGTAGTCAAGATTGTTTGTAAACTAATGTTATTCATCTCATAATGTCATTCATCTGGGTAACACATGAACTGGAAATAGGCATCATTTAACATCCTCTGTGATTTTTTTTCCGAAGCAGGGGGGGTCATGTTCTCTAGATTTCTAGTAAATTTTGTTTTCACAATATCTGCAATCCGTCAAAATCGTTTGAAATTTCATCCATTTTTCAGGAATATTTTTTAATATGGATTTTAATCAGAAATTCATGGTTTTATAGTTGCATATATTGTTTCCAACATAGCTGAGAATTGGTACAGCTGTTCCTTGTTGAGTATGTCTTGAAAGGAAAGTGGCGTGGATGTAGTTGAGTGTGTCTTGAAAGGAAAGTGGCGTGGATGTAGTTATTTTGTCTCTGACATACGCATTCAATTTATGCTTATTTAATTATTATTTAAATATACGTAAAACTCGTTTACAGACATTTTAACACTGTAATTTATATATTATTCTATCTAATTTTCAGCTGTTCTATTGGGAAAACAGGGATTTTCATGAGTTGTTGGTAAGTATTGTTAAACATTTACCTACAGCACGGAGTCAGAGAACCATCATTGGTTTTCTATCCATAAACAGCTGTCGGAGCCACTGTGTTGCCATTTTCTATGCACTCATTTATTGATGAGGAACTACACGATGTTTGCTAGTCATGTGACCGGAATCAGAGACATCTAGCTAGAAATGGATGAATATGAAAAAATCTTGACTAGTAAAAACACCTGTGTGCTGCCAGGGCCCAAAAGAAGAGCAAAAAAATAGCAGCACTTTTTACCTTTCATGCATGTCATAAGAGGCAACTAAGGATCTTATGAGGTGGAGTTGGCTACCCCATTCTATATAGGATCAAAGTGAGCCAGAAGTCACATGTGTCAGGCCATAAGGCACAGATATCCCAGCAAAGCTGTAAATCATAACACAACGCATTCTGTTCTCTGCATTCATCCTGCTAATTTGAAGGAGTTTCAAACGAACATAGACAAAAAAACCGGTAAAAGTTGCATTACGTAGCAGCTAAGATTATATAAATTCCATAATAGAAAACAGAAACATGAATTATGTTGAAGAGAGTATACTGACCATAACTGCCATACTCTGATACCTGAAAAGAGAACAAAGGGAGCCATAGACAATCAGCTATGGAAACTGATATGAGAACCAGAAAACAATCAAGTGCAAAATATGGCTGCAAATCAAGCAGGGTAAGATGGAGAGGAAGAGAAAAGACAAATACGTAGGGAGTGTTGCAACAAAACACACAAAACGAAATACAAAACACACTAATGACATCAACAAAAACAAACAGTTTCAACTAAAATGTCTTTATCGGGACAAAAACAAACAGCAAGAAAAGAATATCACAGAGAGAGAATCATGCTGTAAGAGAGGAACAAAAGAAGATGATAAAGATGAAGGGAGATGAGAAATAAAAAATGAGAAAAAAGACAATTAGGCAAGAACAGAAGAGAGAGTAAAAGGAAAAGAAATCTAGCTAGTATAATAAAAGTAGAAAATTAAAGTAATATCAAAGAAACCCACTGAAGATGGATATGTCGGGACATTGGCACAAATAAAACATCAACACAATGCATTTCCATTCTCTGGACTACATCCTGCTGGAAATCTAGAATGGATCATGGTCCTGCTACAAGAGAGATTCAGCAGTTTGAGAACACTGAAGAATTTGAAGATATCAAAGAAAAAAATATATTTCTGAAATCTGGTGTAGTCGAACAGAGTGGTTGAAGTTTATGTTGTAGATGGAATGTTGTTGGTGTCCTATAACACTTATTCAGGTGTATAGACTAAGATTGTTTTTCGATCTCATGTCAAGGATGAGGAGAAAAAGTCATGTAAACTGTGCAACTGCACAACATTGCACCACTCATGAACATGATCTCACAATCTGTGTGTTAAAATCAGGACCATAGATACGTCTTTAGTAAGACAGTGAAGGCTAATAACATTTCTGTGTGCAATTCTCTCTTTCATGAGACGTGATATTTTTGTGAAAAATCGTAACTGGCAGGGGTTTCAAACCTTTTGATTGACATCCTCGTACTAAAAATCATGTTTAAAATTGTTGCTATTTATGCCCATGTTGTCGAGTTATAAATATCCTATCATATTTATGATTGTGGGAGACGTGTATAACATAATATGTACAACATAATATGTACACCTTATGATTGTTCATTGATTGAATATGTCATACATTTCAGAATGATCTGAGCCTCTATGATTTTCCCCATGCATTATCCTGGTGCAAGGACTCCCTCTGTGTTGGCTTCAAGAGAGATTATTATATTATTAATGTAAGAACTCTTAGTGTTTTCTCTATTTTATAAAATCTCAGCTAGGTCTGAACAAAATTTGTGTTTAAAAAGAAAGGAAACTGTGCAAGATCTAGGGCCTACCTATATTTTGTCAATAAGTGGGATGTGGAGTGAACTTAGATACAATGCATTTGTTCATTAGTAGTGTTGTACACTTTGTATGATTTGTGCAGTCAATGAAATTGTGTTACTTGCAGAGTGTGTCACCAGAATTTTTTTGGAATGGTTAATGCTAGTGGAGGTTAAAGTATGCCATGATTTAATGAAGTGAGTGCGCATCTCAAGAGAAGGGATACTGCTCGAATTTAGGAGCGGTTTGGGGAAGGGGGTGTGGGTGTTAAGTGTAGTGTTAGCACTAAAAACTGCTAGAATTTAGGAATGGGTGAGGTTTTGGGTGTTAGGCAGAGTGTTAGATCTAAATCTGACCCAACTACCCAACCCCCCTTCCTAAACTCTAGCAGTATCCCTTTTCTTCCGATAAGTTCAACATCGATACAGAAGCCATTCCACTAACAGAAAGAGATGAGCTGGCTGAGTGACATCACAAAAATATTGTATTCCTCGATCACATTACAAAATAATAAAAAATATGACAGGTCAAATGTTTACAAAACTGTGAACAGGAAGTACTAGGTAAGCCCAAAATCTTGTACAGTTCCAAAGAAAGTGTTGATTTTAAAAGAATAGTATGGGTTGTCAGTGAAATAGTTCCAGAAACAACAGGCTCAAAAGAATGCAACCTAAGACAACAGTGAAATGCATCTTCTCATGTCCGGTCGTCTGTACAAAAACCGTCTTCATGCCTGTTCATTTCACCGTGATTTGAATGCAAATCTAAAAGCCAATCTAAATGTTGACCTAATCCATTATTTGACTAGGCTTTGAATTTACCGTAATGGCTGATGATGTTATTGTTGTAGTCAACCTTTGTTGCTTAAATGGCATTCAATGAATGAATGAATCTGATATCTCAGAACACGCTTAGGTTTTGTGAGGTTGGCAAAACTTCGGGAGAAAGGTTGACTGTATTATCCTTGATGTTTTTTTTTATGTAAGTACCTATAGGCTGGGGCAAATGGAAGAAATGAATTTTGTCTTCCTGTTGCTATTAAAGTTTGTGTCATTTTCTTATGTCAATATTGAACTTGTCCCTTTATTCTTATAATAACGGAATTCCATAGTATTAGTACCAGTAATATTTTTTATACACAGGTTTCTGACTTTGGTCACATTTTGAACATTAAAGTTACATCCTCGGCTTATAAACGGATCGGCTTATATTCAGAAATATACGGTATTTTTCCATTAAAATGGTGAAAAAATATTGAAAGTTGAGATGGCAATATAATATTAACATATAATAGACACATAGAACTGCAGCAGAATTTTAATCCAATGGGTGAAAATTGAAAATAAAGGACAATGAAGTTTTTCTGTTGCTCATGATTTTGTGTGTTTTCAGTTTTCACCAATATTAAGTCTAGAAATATATATATTTTTTTAAAAAGGTATTAAAATGATCTGTTTGTATTGTTATTTTTTGTATGAGACATACATACACTAGAAAAAAAACACTGACTACTTGTTGTTCCCAGTCTAAAACTGGTAACCTAAAGGAGCTTTTTCCTGTTGGAAGCAATCAGCCAGACCCACTAGTTACACGACTACATGATGACAGGTTGGCACTTGGCCGAGATCATATGTCCATCCTCATCAATGCTGATGGTGACCCAACACAAAAGGAACCAATCAACTGGTCAGACATTCCTTGTGCAATGGGTATGATTTATTTGTATTTAAAAAAATGTTCAACTATTAATTTACAAAGCTAGCAGAAAATATTCTGCAGATTTGGCTTCAGCACTGAAAAATCTGTCTTTTTAACCTTAGCTTTAGTTATTTTTCTGTACAGCTAGTAATTAGCAAGACCTCAATACAGGACATGTGTGACTGACAGCTAGTGACTAAAAGATCTTGTTAAAAGAGAAGAATTGCAGCAGCTTAACAGCGGAGAGTAGCAAGAAAGTCACGGGTAGACCAAAACCACTTACAGTGGTCATCCCATGTCCGAACTGTCCAAGGAAATTTGCTGCCAGAATATAGCTTAGGCCCTATTAGCCATCTAGGAACTCAGTCAATGATATAATTATGACTGAATTTCATTAGTGGATGTAACAAATGGCACTTGTGGACAGTACCGTGGATCTAATACATGTACCATGGACCTAATAAACACACCGTGGTTTTTCTGAGCTTTCTTTCATACCCAGCTTTCAGTCTGGAGACTTCAGCTTTTGGCTTAGTGCAATACCTATGGAAGAAGCCTTCTACTCAGAGGGGGTTGCTGCATACTGTTAATCTGCAGGAGTTTAGTTTTACGACAAAAGCAAAAGGAGAAGTACCAGATTAATGTACAAATTTAGTTCTAACTCCCAAACTTCATTGCTAAAATGACTCAAATGTCAGTGCTGGAATTGCTCTCATATTTAGTGCTATGATGGCTCTCAAACTTCAGTGCTATGATGGCTCTCAAACTTCAGTGCTATGATGTCTCTCAAACTTCAGTGCTATGATGGCTCTCAAACTTCAGTGCTATGATGGCCCTCAAACATCAGTGCTAGGATGATTTCATGCTAGTATGGCTCTCAAACATCAGTGCTAGGGTGATTTCATGCTAGTATGGCTCTCAAACATCAGTGCTAGAGTGATTTAATGCTAGGATGGCTCTCAAACATCAGTGCTAGGGTGATTTCATGCTAGTATGGCTCTCAAACATCAGTGCTAGGATGGCTCTCAAACATCAGTGCTAGGAGGATTTCATGCTAGTATGGCTCTCAAACATCAGTACTAGGATGGCTCTCAAACATCAGTACTAGGATGGCTCTCAAACATCAGTGCTAGGATGGCTCTCAAACATCAGTGCTAGGGTGAATTCATGCTAGTATGGCTCTCAAACATCAGTGCTAGGATGGCTCTCAAACATCAGTGCTAGGGTGATTTCATGCTAGGATGGCTCTCAAACATCAGTGCTAGGGTGATTTCATGCTAGTATGGCTCTCAAACATCAGTGCTAGGATGGCTCTCAAACATCAGTGCTAGGGTGATTTCCACATTTCATGCTAGTATGGCTCTCAAACATCAGTGCTAGGATGATTTCATGCTAGTATGGCTCTCAAACATCAGTGCTAGGGTGATTTCATGCTAGTATGGCTCTCAAACATCAGTGCTATGATGGCTCTCAAACATCAGTGCTAAGGTGATTTCCACATTTCATGCTAGTATGGCTCCCAGAATTGATTAACAGGATGACTACCAAACTTTAGTGTTACATTGTTGTTTATTTATTTACTCAACTGAATATAGGCATTGAACAGACTGAGAATCATGTTTTCTTTGATCTTCCTCAGAGCACAGCCCTCCATATTTGATTGCGATACTGCAGAAGTTTGTGGAGGTCAGAACAATTGACCCTAAGAACTTGATACAGAATATTTCTCTTCCAAAAACAAGACTTATATGTCAGGGAGAGTAAGTCATAGTGTGTGCCGTTGTACTTGTAGCATTTTAAGTCATAGTGTGTGCCATTGTACTTGTAGAGTTTTAAGGCATAGTGTCATTCGTGTGTTTCCAGGGCCCCAAAGGGGAGATAAGAATAGCAACACTGTTTACCTTCCACGCATGTTGTAAAAGGTGACTAAGGAGGTTATGGGATGGAGTTGGCTGTCCCATCCCATATAGGGTCAGTGACACAAAGCCATGCTGAAGTCTGATGTGTCAGGCCGAAAGGCGCAGATATCGCAGCAATGCTGTAAACCATGGCACAACGCATTCTGTTCTCCGGACTACATCCTGCTAATCTGCAGGAGTTTGAGAACAAACGAAGAAGAAGAAGAAGGCATAGTGTGTGCCGTTGTACTTGTAGAACTTTAAGGCATAGTGTGTGCCATGTACTTGTAGAGTTTTAAGTCATAGTGTGTGCCGTTGTACTTGTAGAGTTTTAAGGCATAGTGTATGCCTTTGTACTTGTAGAACTTAAGTCATAGTGTGTGCCATTGTACTTCTAGGTAGAAGATTTCTACTTCTAGAACTTCTACTTCTGCCATTAACTTCTACAAAAGTTAATCATTTATTTCAGTTTTACAGACAATTTAACATTAGTTAAGTAGCACATTAGATCATAGCTACACCTTCATACATACAAACATAGCTACACCTTCATACATACAAACATAGCTACACCTGCATACATACAAACATAGCTACACCTGCATACATACAAACATAGCTACACCTGCACATTACCTGTTTCCTACATAAGTACTATTTTCATACAGTTTTTACAGCAGTATTAACTTTTATCAATAAATGTTAGATAGAATTCTTACTTATTGTTTGTGGTATCCAATCTTACTTATTGTTTGTGATATCCAATCTTACTTATTGTTTGTGATATCCAATCTTACTTATTGTTTGTTATATCCAATCTTACTTATTGTTTGTGATATCCAATCTTACTTATTGTTTGTGATATCCAATCTTACTTATTGTTTGTGATATACAATCTTACTTATTGTTTGTGATATCCAATCTTACTTATTATTTGTGATATCCAATCTTACTTATTGTTTGTGATATCCAATCTTACTTATTGTTTGTGATATCCAATCTTACTTATTGTTTGTGATATCCAATCTTACTTATTATTTGTGATATCCAATCTTACTTATTGTTTGTGATATCCAATCTTACTTATTGTTTGTGATATCCAATCTTACTTATTGTTTGTGATATCCAATCTTACTTATTGTTTGTGATATCCAATCTTACTTATTGTTTGTGATATCCAATCTTACTTATTGTTTGTGATATCCAATCTCTATTTTTTAAATCTCAAATACATAGTTAAATATCAAGTTCTGTTCCTCAGTGGTTGCATCTATGTGGCATCCCCAAATAATGTTTGGCGACTAGCAGCCACTCCAAATGCTAATCAGATTAAACAGTTGCTACAAGCAAAGCAGTTTGAACTGGCTCTCAAATTAGCGGTAAGTTATTTTGTGTCACAAGCTAATCAAGCAGAAATTAGTTTAGTCTCACAAGTGCTTAAAACATGTCAACAATTATGGTAATAAAAAACTATTGATGACAAGTTTTGTTGTGTTTCTGTAAAACTATTATCAACAAATTTGGTGCTAAAAACATTTCATCCTTGTGGCAGAAAATCGAAAATATGTACTCACTGTGCAAAACTGAAATCCAACAGGTAAAGCTTGAAACGGGGTAATAAAGTTTTGCTAATAAAACGAAACAAACATAGGCACACATCGAAATAGTCAAAACGTTGATTTGTGTTTGTGCCTATGCTTTGTATTATTAGCAAAACTTTATTACCCCATTTCACACTTTATCCTTGTGGCAACCAGGTCCTGGGCACTTTCCAGGCATGTTGTAGGAGGCAACTAAGGAAAATTGGGGGATATGCTGACAACCTGTCACCTGGAAAAAAATCATTGTCACTGAAGGTTGTCTCAATTTCTTTCTTTTGTTTTGTCTTACCTATTCAGCTGCTGCCACCTTACATGTTAGTACGGGAGTGCCTTAGGCTAAGGGAGTTAACTCCTACAGAAAATCTCCGCTGTCTAGCAGGTTAGCATGGAAGTGCGTCAAGCCAAGGATGTAAACCCTTTCAGAAATTCTGGAGAGGATACCCTAAAACAGTTGAGGGAGACCCTAAACCATCTTCTGACATCTGACATCTGCTTTTCTGCTTCTTTCCATATTCATGTTGCTTTTTCCTTGAAACTATTCAACAGAGCTGAGAGAGGGTTAGTGCAAAATGGGCACTATAAAACCATCTCTTTAAAACCTGCTTCAGTAAGTATCGGTAATTTGTGAAAGACCACATACAGACTATGTGTCTAGGCAATTTAAACAATTTGAGGGTCTCGTAGTCCAGTTGATGCTTCCTGACCATCTGTAAATACACTAATGGTCATATTGGTGCTCATAAAAGGTCATTGTGGTGCTAAAAAAATCTAAGGGACGTCAATTCCCTCTGCCTTTGAAGTTCTTTTTTTTACAATTTATTAAGCAATCAAATCAAATAGGGGAAGAGGCCCCAAGAAGACACTGTCTGAGTTAATGAACGAGAGATGACCAAAATTCTACTTCATCCTGTAGTAGTGGACCTGGCAACAGACTACGTTATTGGTAAACAATAGGGATTGTAAACGAAACATGATCAGAGATATGTAATCCTTAAAACTAATGTGTTATGCCAAAATGTGCAGCTATTGCAACCCTACTGTAAACTATGATACAATATAACATGCACTTGTGTCATGGCTGGTAAGGTTGAAGAAGAAATGTATGATTAGCTCACATTTTTATTCCTCGTTAATTTTCACTTACACATCCCATAATGCATCTTCCTTTCAGGAGTTAGCAGAAGAACCAGAAAGTGAAAAGGAGAACAGAATTAGAAACATCAAAAATCTGTATGCCTTTGATTTGTTCTGTCAGAAAAGATTTGAGGAGTCACTGCCGTTGTTTGCCAAGTTAGGGACAGGTACATTCTTCTTCTTCTTCAATGTTTATGTGGTTAAATCTCAACATACATGATTTATACTATCCATATATGTCTGTCATGGTCACTCATTCTCAAGATTGCTGCTGATTGGAGTAAATATTGGAATGGACAGAAAGAGAAACATAATAGATTTGCAAAGAGACTGATAAATCAGCACATACTTTCTGGAACTGGGAACTGCTACAGTCTGTGGATTTTTGTTTTAGACAGTGAAAGAAGCATCTAGAAGCATCCAGAGAATGGAATGCATTGTGTCATGGTTTCTAGATTGACTACAATATATGTGTCTTGCGACTCAACACATCCAATGTCAGCATGGGGTCTGAGTTACTGTGACCATCATAGGGGCAAACATAAAAACAAAGTTACAACTATCAAGAAGCTACATCTGTCCAGTGGCATCATATGGTTGTGAGACTTGGGCAATGACATCCACAATAGGAAAGAAAATATTGGATTTTGAAGTGAAGTGTTATAGAAAAGTCCTAAAAATATCATGGATACAAAGATGAACCAACGCAGACATCCACAAAGACCTGAACATAGAGGAAGAATGGCTTAAAAAAATGCAAGCTAACATACTTCTGACATATAAAGAGACACAATGGTTTAGAAAGATTAGTCATGGAGGAAAAAGTTCCAGGAAATAGAACAAGAGGCAGACCAAGATTACCATGGGCACATGATATCGAAGACCTTCTGAAAATGACACTGGAAGAGGTTGGGCAGCTTGCACAGAATCGAGAGGCTTACAGGGTGGCAGTGAGGACAACGTTCTGTAAAATACACGACACATAGATAGTTAGATTTTCAATTTTTTTAATATTAATAACTTTGGTAGTCCTCTGTTTTTATCTGTGTTCTAATACACTGTAATGAAATACACTTCAGAAAGCAATGGCAAACTACTGAGCATATTTATATTTTCTAGAAAAGTATTACAGCCAAAAAATTTTAAGATGATGGCTATATCTCGAATAGGATACGCTACTATTTAAAAAACAAAAATACACTGCACTATTTCAGGGTTATGTTGTTAATTGAAAGTGTCTGTAGAATTGTTTTTCACTGACATCTTACAGATCTGCACTAAATAATCACAATTTATATGACGTAATATCACCACCAATGTCCTCTTCTTCTGTGTTCAGCATCTGCTGTCATGCTGGATTGTCAGGCCTGTCGTCATGGCAAAGTCACTGCCTTCTTCTGGTCATAGTGGCTGCCCCATAGCTTTTGCCTCAAATCTGTATCCTCTGACCAGTGTCTGCTCTTTGTATGTTGGGAAGTCCTAAAGTATGTGTTTGGGGTTTTGAATTACAAATCTGCATGGAAATTTGTCTGTGTATAAGTCAATGAAGGTGATCCGACAGTCTGCAGTGTTCTAACCACCAATGTAAATGAGTGCACAGTGACTTTGTAGACACCGTGTATTATGTGTGTGATGATCAGACGTGGTTAAATGTCTGCTGATATTAGAGACAATAACTTATTTGAAATATACTTATCTTTCTACAGATCCATCCCATGTGATTGGCTTGTATCCAGGTTTGCTACCTGAAGACTTTAGAAATAAATTAGAATATCCTGAGAGGGTTCCAGAGATACAAGGCACTGAGCATGAGAAAGGAATCTTGGCTCTTATTGAGTATCTTACCCAGGTATATCTTCACTTCTTGTGAAATGACTAGTGTTACACTATGTTTTCTTTCTTATTGGGTATCTTAAACAGGTATATCTTTTTCATCTTCACTAAAAGAACTAAACAGGCACCAGTGGAGGAAATGGTGCTGGTGAGATAGGTGAAGGAAGAACTAAGGAAATAGTGCTGTGAGATAGGTGAAGGAAGAACTAAGGAAATAGTGCTGTGAGATAGGTGAAGGAAGAACTAAGGAAATAGTGCTGTGAGATAGGTGAAGGAATAACTAAGAAAATGGTGCTGGTGAGATAGGTGAAGGAAGAACTAAGGAAATAGTGCTGTGAGATAGGTGAAGGAATAACTAAGAAAATGGTGCTGGTGAGATAGGTGAAGGAAGAACTAAGGAAATAGTGCTGTGAGATAGGTGAAGGAATAATTAAGAAAATGGTGCTGTGAGATAGGTGGAGGAAGAACTAAGGAAGTGGTGCTAGTGAGATAGGTGAAGGAAGAACTAAGGAAGTGGTGCTGGTGAGATAGGACATACATTAAGAAGACAATAGAAACAAGCATTGCACTGGAGCCCACAAAGAAAGATGAAAAGTGGAAGTAATGCTTGAAGGAAAAAAATAGATACAGAGACACAAAGGATTGGCAGGACATGGAAAAAGCTGGAAGAAATAGTTTAACATAGGGAAAATGTGGAAGAAGTTTGTTGAGTACATATGCTTCACAGGGAACTGAAAAGTGTAAGACAAATTGTTGTTTAATTACATTTGTACATTTGTTTTTCTTTGTCTTAACTTGGAATATAGAAAAGTGTATAGATGTAGACAAATTGTTGTTTAATTACATTTGTACATTTGTTTTTCTTTGTGTCTTAACTTGGAACATAGAAAAGGAATGAACTGTCAAAAGACATTGACAAAGAGATGCTAACTACAGCTATTGTGGAGGGGAACATGACAATCAACTCACGTAAACAACTGAGTCAGATCATTGATACCACACTGCTCAAGTGCTACCTTGAGGTAAGTCTCCTATCTCTGTCAGATTTCTTCTGTTAATATTTTGATTCAATGTATTAAATATTTTTGACCTTGTGGCAACCCTGACCTGGGCTTCTAGTTCATGGAGCAAAGAATAGGGCCAGTCTTCTTTCCAGTCATGCCCAAGTAAAGTTGGGGGATAGACTGAGAACCTGTCACCTGTGAAAAAATCATTGTCACATCCAGTCGCAATTTCTGAGTTTTTTCTTCCATCAAGTAATCTCCATGGGTGGCAAAGAGATGCGGGACAGCGGACAGTGTATTTTTGTAATTTTGTGCCAGACTCCTAGATGGCGGGAAATTCTAGATGTCTCATCAGTGGGTCAACAAATCTCAAAAAATAATGAGACTGTTGGTTCAGATGTGTGTGCTGTGCCTCTAGCAGGACATGGTAATCCTGAGATACTGGGCCTCCCTTTGGGAACTAAACATGCATTCATAAACATCACTCACACAACCATGCCTTGGAGACCTTATAGAGTCTGGATGCCATCTGAATTATACAACTGAGAAGAACCTGTTCTTTTGTCGGAAGGGCTATA
This sequence comes from Meghimatium bilineatum, assembly GCA_034231615.1. Classification (NCBI taxonomy): domain Eukaryota; kingdom Metazoa; phylum Mollusca; class Gastropoda; order Stylommatophora; family Philomycidae; genus Meghimatium; species Meghimatium bilineatum. The sequence continues at coordinate 1,909,559 of CM067313.1, read as the reverse complement.
AGCTGTCAAAAGCTACCTGCTCACGGCTAAAGGGATTATTTCATCATTATCAGATTTTTTAGTTCACTCAAAGTTTGACTTTAGGCTCGTGTTGAAAGGTTGTAATGTTTGTTTCTGTTCTTGTGTTAACTTGGTCTGATAGGGAGGAAAATACTAGAAATAGTACGTCGAGGCAGACATGTTGACCAGAGGAAACAACACTGGAATCAAAGCTCTATGAGCCACTGTGAACCACAAAAGACAGTGAGTTTTATTCTGGAGACAGAATTACAGATTTAGACGTATTTCAAGTGAACAAAAGAAGAAGAAGAAGAATAGAGATACTAACATGTAGGAGAAGTGTTGATGAATCTTAAAAGGTGAATGTGGCTCTTGCAATTAATTAAATGTGCAATTTGTATCAATTTATCTTGCTTGTTCTGCCCATGTGGCAACCGAAGCCTGGTATTCTAGTTCAGAATGCAAAGTATAGTGCCATTGTCTTCTTTCCAAGCATGTCATAGGAGACGACTAAGGAAAAATGGGTGATGGGCTGATAACCTGTCATCTGAAGAGTCATTGTCACTGTATGTCTCTCCTTGCTGTCTTACTTTTTTGTCTTCTGTCATATGGTCCCCATCCCCATGGGTGACCGGGAGATGCAGACCAGCAAAAATTGCACATTTGTCCTTTTGAAGCAGACTCCTAGGTAGCTTGGAATGCTAGATGTGCCATCACTGCAGATGACTCAACAGATCTGATGGAAGAATGATGAACTTGTTGGCTCAGAAGTATGCGCTGCACTCCTGGCAGGACTTGATACTGGCACACACTGGAATGCCTCCCTTCGGTGATTAAACATGCTTCCATGTACCTCATTAATATGTCTTTGAGATAGAAAATCATATACTTTTGTTACCTAGGTTACTCAACTCAAGAGGATTGTCAGAAAGGCTATGAGCTGTCAAGAGTTACCTGCTCACAACTAAAGGAATCATTTTATCATCATCATCTTTCTTGTTTCACAGTGTTAATATAGTCCTTTCTTGTTTCACAGTGTTAATATAGTCCTTTCTTGTTTCACAGTGTTAATATAGACCTTTCTTGTTCCACAGTGTTAATATAGTCCTTTCAATTAAATGTAAAATACATACCGATTTATCTATATTCACTGCAGTGCTAATGTGGTCCTTGCAGTTTAATTTAAAATGTATAACCATTTATTGTTCTTACTCACAGACCAATGATGCACTTGTTGCTCCACTTCTGCGGCTCAAAGACAACAACTGTCATATTGAAGAGAGTGAGAGAGTGCTGAAGAAGAAGGAAAAGTTCTCAGAATTGATTATTCTCTATGAGAAGAAAGGCTTGCATCAAAAAGGTGGGACATCCTTTCACTAAATCATTGTGATGGGGAACATACGTTTGGTAACATGTTCTTCTTCTTCCCATTCATTCTCAAACTCCAGCAGATTAGCAGAATGTAGTCCAGAGACTAGAATGTGTTGTGTCATGGTTTAAAGCTTTGCAGGGATATCTGCTCCTTTGGACTTGACACATCCTACTTCAGCATCTCTTGCTGGATTGGTTGTTAGAACTTAACATAAACTGTTTTCTTGTGAAATGAATTTCCTCAGCGTTGTTTCAGAGGAGGGTGGTACTGAGGTGTGGCAAAAGAACATGTGATCTGACAACAATACACCGAGGCCTTTCGCAGGGTTCACCTTTGTTTCTTGTGCTCTTTAATATATATATTGACATTGCTGATGTTACGAATTTTTATTTTTCCGGTTGCAACATACGGCTGTGAAACATGGACCCTAAGTAAAACAGCGGCAAAGAAAATCTACACCTTTGAGATGAAATGCTACAGAAAGATACTTAGAATATCATGGAAGGAAAAAAGAGAAACTCAGATATTATAAACACATTGAAGATTCCAGAGTGTTGGTTACTAAACACAACAGCAAAAAGAAAATTACACCTGTTTGGTCATATAAAGAGACACAATTGTTTAGAAAGACAAATAATGAAGGGAAGAGTACCTGGGAAGAGGAGAAAGGGCAGACCGAGAAGACGATGGACTGACGACATTAAAGATAACATGAATACACCATTGGAAAATGCAAACCGCATTGCCCAAGACAGAGGGGTTCAGAGAATTAATTGGGAAGACAACGTTCTGGAAAGAATACATCACATGACATTGAAACACATTAAAAATTCACCACTATTACAAATAGTGATACCGAGAAGGTGGGGGGAAAAAGTGTGGGAATTGATTTGTAGTATAGACCTAATTTCTGCAGAGATGGAACATTCTTAAGACAACCCACGGTATTGTGTAAAGAATACAAGAAAGCAGTTAAAGTTGCACATGCAGCCACTACTCCTAACATCCTAACAGCTGTGAGCCTAAAATTGCATAGGTTCCATGTCATTATACTCGGTATAACAAGGCCATTGAGACAAAAGGTCTAGTACATGTGCCTGGAATGCCATGACTATCTGGAAACGATCGGCATAATACAGTTTGTATGTAATTGTCACAATATTTTAAATATTTCATTCTTTGCAATATTTCTAGTTAAGTATATTTTAAGGATATTTCGTTTCAAAGCATGTTATTCTGTTTTTAATTTTTTATCTGATTGTCCGTTACTCACAATCATAGGTTGTCACTGGGAAATGCAGGCTCAAAGAAAAGTTAATTTTGTTGTGTCATTGCACCCAACCTTGTATTTTTCACATTCATAATTTTTTCCTGTTCGCTAAACCCTTTTTTGCCATTCAGTGTCAGGGGTAGAAGAGTTTTCTGAAGATAGCCCTCCTGTGTGCTGAGTATATTGTGGAATTTGTCACCTCCTTTATTGCGGCGATCCATCGTTTTCGTGGTCGGCCTCTAGGTCTGCCTCCACTGCATCTGTGTAGCATAGCTTGCTGTGGTATGTTGTCTGGTGGTAGTCTGCTGAAACCATTTGATCTGTTGTCTCTTATTATTTTATGACTTTCAGTCGAAACGTCGGTTTGTGTGTGTGCCTATGTCTGTTTTGTATTATTAGCAAAACTTCATTACCCCATTTCACACTTTACCTGTTGGATTTCAGTTTTGCGCAGTGAGTACATATTTTTTATTTTCCTACATCAGTTTTAACCTCATCATGTTTTTATGTTTTAATCTTTCTCTGCACAAAGCAGAAGCTAAATATTGTTTTGAAAATGGGAAAAGAAATTATGACCATCTGTTTGCTGTATTCCCACAGCTCTAAACTTGTTGATGAAACAAGCTGCTCGACCTGAGTCCCCATTGAAAGGTCATGAAAGAACTATACAGTATTTGCAACATTTAGGTCAGTATTTCTTCTGTAATTTTTTTAGCTGGTGAATGACAATTTATTATTGTATTTCCTTGAGGAAATTGAGTGAAGGTGGCTTGTGCTAGGTACAAAATATTACTTTAACCAACTGATATGGCTTGTGCTAGGTACAAAATATTACTTTAACCAACTGATATGGCTTGTGCTAGGTGACAAAATATTACTTTATCCAACTGATATGGCTTGTGCTAGGTACAAAATATTACTTTAACCAACTGATATGGCTTGTGCTAGGTACAAAATATTACTTTAACCAACTGATATGGCTTGTGGTTCCATGTTCCACAATGTGGACGACTAAGGAGGTTTTGGGAGTGGAGCGTGCAGTCTTATACCATAGAGTGTCAAAGAGGCCCAGAAGCCATGTTTAAGTCAGATGTGTGCGACCAAATGTGGCAGATATTGAAGCCAAGCTGTAAGCAATGAGACAGCGCATTATGTTCCCTGGGCTGCATCCTGGTAATCTGCAGGAGTTTGAGAATGAATGAAGATGAAGAAGAATAACACATCTAGGATCTTAGATCAGTGATTCCCAACATTCTTTGCCATGGTCCCTTTTGGGACAAATATTTGCCTGTGAAATACCAGTATACGGATTTGAAAGTTGGACACTCAATGCAGACACAGACTTTTGAAAACAAGTGCTACAGATATTTCTTAAGAATCTTTAGAACACAAGACAAATATATTGCAGCAAATCAACAAACTTGGCTGGTTATCAAGAACCACATTTGACAGTGGTGAAACAACTTAAACTTGTTTGGTTTGGACATGTAATGTGACACGACTCACTTTCTAAAATTATTTTGCAAGAAACAGTCGAGGGTTGAATGAGAAGAGGAAGACAGAGAAAATTCTGAATTGATAACATCAAGGGATGGTCTGGGTGTGATTCTTCTACACTTCTCCGAATGACTATGAGAATGAGAATAGAGTTGTTAGGAGAGCTTTTTTGAGATATCTCCAGTGTATCACCCTTATGACCCTGAAGGGTTATGTGTCTTATTATTATTATATTTGTATCATTATTATTGTTATTATTATTATTGTTATAACTATCATTATTGTTATTATTATTTTATATTATTATCATTATTATTTTTATCATTATTATTGTTATCACAATCCTTATTATTATTGTTATTATTATTATTATATTTATATTATTATCATTATTATTTTCATTATTCTTATTATTATTATAATTATTACTATTATTATTATTATTATTGTTGTTATTTTCATTATTCTTCTTATTATTATTATTGCCTGTGGACCACGACCACAGACAAAGGATTTATTCTTCTTGATTTTCTCAGGACCAGATTTTGTAGACTTGATATTTGAGTATGCAGAATGGGTTTTGAAGCAGTTTCCAGAAGATGGATTGAAGGTGCAGTATATGATTTTATTTATTTCATTGTTTACATTCTGCATGTTCTATGTGCTATCTGTATTTAGGAACTAATATGTGCCGCGCCCCTGTGTCTTGTCGGGGTAGAAAAGGAGAGCAAAGAATAGTGATACTTTTATCTGCCAGGCATGTGTTAAGAGGCGACTAAGGAGGTTTGGTGGTAGAGTTGACCATCCCATCCTATAGAGGGTGAAAGTGAGCTCAAGGCATGATGAAGTTGGATGTGTCAGGCTGAAAGGCACAGATATCGAAGCTGCAAACTATGACAATGCTATCCATTCTCTGTTCTACAGAAGTATGAGAATGAAGGAATGAGAAGAAGAATAACTGATGGTCATTTACAAACAGTTAAAACCTTGCTGAAGACAGATGTGTCTGGCCATTGTTGCAAATAAAACAGTGACACAACGCATTTCCATATTCTGGACTACATCCTGCTGGAAATCTAGTAGGACAATTGTCAAACTCCCACTGGATCTCTCTTGCAGCATGAGACATTCTCAAATTTCCACTGCAGCAGGACAATGGTCTTAATGGAACTCATTCTTGATTCTTGATTAGAAACTGACCTCACAGCACGTGGAGCATTCCCATAAGTGCTCCGCCCTCTGTTCCAGCAGCCATCTGACTCGATAGTATTTCGAGACAAATGCTGTTGAAACAAACGTCGACATCAGGGCACAACTCTGGCCCTTGCGACAGGTTTCTTTGTTGTTCCGTCCACCCATGCTGTGCCCGAAATTAGTTCAAGCACAATGTCCACCCGCCGGAACAACATGGTAACTGTTATCGAAGGTTACGACTACGGGATTGTATAGATGACATGCCATGAAGCTTCTATAAGAAGATAACCTCAATATAAAGGCATGTCATTTACTAAGGTTTTCTGTTGCATGGTTGGTTTATCTAGTGAGCCATTGGTGAGACCCACAGATACAACCACATGTGCATGGAACTCAAGCAAGATGTAGTCCAGAGAATGGAGGAGATGTGTTGTCACTAATTTATTTGTACCAAATGTCCTGACACATCCGACTGTGGGGGATACAATTTTAAAATTAATGTTGTGTCTTTTGTATTTATATTTTTTAAATTGTTGTCTGGCTCTGTGGTAGAGTGGTACAGAACGTGTTTAGGGTGACCAACATGCCAGGTTCAAATCTTACTGCAGATGTACTTTCAGACTACCACTGACTACACATACAGAAAGATATTCCTGAATGCTCAAATGGCTGTTAGAATAACAATCCAATTGGAAACATTAGGAGCATGTATCATATTTGTATATTGTTATGTGTTTGTTTTGCAGACAATACAGTGTTTCACATTTATAATTGTGTTTAAAAAAATATGTTTCGACTAATGCCCCCCCCCCCCCTCCATATTTTAAAAATGAGATTGTTCTTCTTAAAGTAGAATGTAAAAATAAACAACTGGATATTGTTCTTCTCAAACATTTCATTCAATCATTCATTCATTCAATCATTCATTCATTCAATTATGTTCCTTTTGTGCTGAAGTTAGCGCATAGGGCAGAGGTCAGATCTCTCCAATTCTGTCTGTTCAAAGCTATTCTGTGCAGTTCTTGAATAGTATGAATATTGGCTGTTTTACATTCTCTAAGTATTGTTCTTCTGAGTGTTTCTTTTGGTCTACCCCTTGCTCTTTTGCCTGTAGGTATCCAATCAAGAGATTGGTTGGTGTCTGCGCGTAGGACATGCCCGATGTAGGACCAACAGCATTTTCTGATAACATCTGTGATGAAATTTTGATGTGTCTCTTCTCTGATTTTATCATTCGATTTGAATTCACTCCAATGATAAAATCTCAAACAATATGTGTACACAAATAACTGAATGCTGCTGTAAATGAATAAACTTGTACCTCGAAATGAAATGTTATAGAAAAGCCCTAAGACTATCATAGACAGAAAGTAGAACCAACCCAGACTACTACACAGACCTGAATCTAGAACCAACCCAGACTACTACACAGACCTGAATCTAGAACCAACCCAGACTACTACACAGACCTGAATCTAGAACCAACCCAGACTACTACACAGACCTGAATCTAGAACCAACCCAGACTACTACACAGACCTGAATCTAGAACCAACCCAGACTACTACACAGACCTGAATCTAGAAGAAGACAGGCTCCTCAAAATTATCAAAAAATGCAAACTGACATATTTCGGACATATAAAAAGACACAGTGGTTTGGAAAGATTAATCTTGGAGGGGAAAGTTCCAGGTAAGAGAACAAGATGCAGATAAAGACTGCGGTGGACACATGACATCGAAGACCTTCTGAACATGACACTAGAAGAGGCTGGGAAGCTTGCATAATGGTAAACGTGTGTCACATCAATGCAAAAGTACATTATTAAAGATTTCAATAACAGTGACTTCCCCTTAAATAAGTTTCTACCATTGTTTATTTTGTCTACCATTGTACTTTAGATACAGACAATGGAAGAATGGAGTGCTCGAGACAAGAATTCAGAAAGCCAACTAGGTAAATTATGAACTTAACCACTTTTGAAACACAAATCTATCCCAATGGAAACCAAAAGGCAAATCACAAATTCAATCTTCATACCAACAGCGTATTATCAATGTCAGACATGGACAATACAGAGAAAGACCAAGAAGAAGGTGGATTGAAGGAGTTACCAACATTCTGAGACATCACAATATTGCTGCATATCAAGTGACCAAATATGTCATAGATCAAAAACCGATCGTTATTCAATCCTGCAATTCCTTACAGCAAAACCAGAGAAAAGGACAATAGATAGATGTATTGTACTTTTCATGAATATTTTGTATATGACTGTTACTTGACACCAAAATTGTTTCTATTCAGATATTTACTGAAGATCTCCCAGAGATTGAAGCTCTACCCAGGGACCAGGTGCTTGATTACTTGGAGAAAATCAGTTTAGACCTAGCCACACCTTATTTGGTAAGTGTGCATGAGTGCAACTACTTATCCGATCTCCAAGGTTGCGAGCTTTCACTCTTTCTTCCCTGTGCCAGGTAGTTTTAGATGCATGTCTTATTCAGCTGTGTTGTGTCTGTATAAAGGGTGTTAGTGATGGAGGGATTTGGTGGTAACAGTTTTGTAGTGCAGGGCATCCAATAAGGTGGTGTTTTACTGTTTCCTCATCTTGTCTGTTGCAGTATGGTGTACTTACGTAAAACACATGTTTTTAGAAAGTTCCACTTAGACACAACAGAGTCTCACTAAAACTAAGAGGTTATGATGTGTAAACAAGAAAACATACAAATTACAATACAAAAGCTATTTTAAACGTTTCGAACTGTCAGGTCTTTCTCAAGAATATATAAAACTAACAGTGAAAAACAATGTAACAAAATTACAAACAATGTTACCATCACAGAGACACTAGATACACTATTGACATGTAAACAATACGAAGTTCAAGGTGACAATGATGTACATGGAAACATGTAGTCATGGAAGCGGGTTTTGTTGATAATTGGATAGAATATGATAATAGATATAACAAATTATTACCCAATACAACATGGATAGCAATACAATAAGGACCACACCAACACAAATTTAAACAAATGAATGTTTTGAGTTAAGTCCAAAAGGCTTGAAATGTCAGTATGCTGTATGGTCTGCAATAATTCTTTGTAAGGGTTTGTTACGTCTCAGAGATCTGCAGTAACAGCCTTGATATAAATTAATACAATGAACAACTGTAAAATGTAAACAAACAAGATAATCACATTTCAACTCCCTATGAATTGACATTTCAACTCCCTATGAATTGACATTTCAACTCCCTATGAATTGACATTTCAACTCCCTATGAATTGACATTTCAACTCCCTATGAATTAACATTTCAACTCCCTATGAATTCACATTTTAATTCCTTATGTTAACATTTATTTATTATCCAAGACTCTTATCCATATGTTAACATTTTTACAATATAGTGAGTTCAAATACAGTTTCTAGGTAGTTTCTTGTATTGGAGTTTTGTATTTGTGAATCATATGCTCGTCTGTACAGGAACATGTGATCACAGACTGTCATGATCAGACTGAAGAGTTCCATAACAGACTAGTGGACTTGTATAGAGAAAAAGTGCAGCGGCTAAGAGAGGAATATGTCAACTCACTACCAGAAGGTAAGAATTGACAAACTGAGAAATAAGTTCACATTGTTCTTGTGTTAGTTAGTCGTCAGATCATCATCACTGCAAACTGGACACGTCCATAGTTGCTCCGATCTCTCCTCGAGTGTATCCGGCATTACACTTCTGCTGACAGTATCGGTCCTATGCTGGTCGACCATCATTCTTCTGCACTCTTCAAAATGTTCACTTCTAGCAACACCGCATTTCAATCCCTGATCTTTAATCCTGGCCATTGAAAAGGAATAATCATCCACACTAGTCTCACTCTCGCGTGTTATATCTCTTAAGGAATTCAAAATGTCAGCGTGATCCATTGCCCCATTTCCCTGTGCCCCAATCGCATATGATGCCAGTTGATCCGCTCTTTCATTGCCTTGAACGCCCACATGTCCCAGAACGAAAATAAATGTAACCACTTTCATACTCTCCTTTCTCAAGGCTTCAATCCACTGTTCGTGAACGAGACCCACTTGTACCTTATTAATCATACTCATAGAGTCACTCAAGATGCAAAGACTGTTCTTGTGTGAATACCGTGTTAGACTGCTAGTTAAGACCCTCAAGCATCTCGGTGTGATACACCGCCCTGAAAACAGGCACATTTTAGTTTAGCAATTTTCCTGGCCATTGCATATGGATCCAGAACTGAGACCAAATATACGATTGTTATAATCAAAAGAAATACAGCCAAAGACAGAGGTGTCGGACCGTTACGCAAATAAAGCGTTGACACAGCACATGTCCATTCTCAGGACTACATCCTGATGGATTTCTAGTAAGACCATTGTCCAGATACAAGAGAGATCTAGTGGGAGTTTGAGAATGAATGCTCAAGAAAACGAAAAGAAATAGAAGAATGAGATTATTATAAAAGACACCAGTAGATGAAAGTCTGAGATTTGTATAACTGAGAGAAATAGATGGAAGAATATTATTACAAAAGAGACCAGTAGATTTAAGTATAATAATATTATAACTGAGAGAAATAGATAAAAGTGTGAAATTGTTATAACTGAGAGAAATGGAGTTTTGAGATTTTTACAACTGAGAGAAATGGATGGAGTTATGAGATTTTTATAACTGAGAGAAGTAGATGGAGTTTTGAGATTTTTATAACTGAGAGAAGTAGATAGAAGAATATTATTACAAAAGAGACCAGTAGATTTAAGTATAAGAATATTATAACTGAGAAAAATAGATAAAAGTGTGAAATTGTTATAACTGAGAGAAATAGATAAAAGTGTGAAATTGTTATAACTGAGAGAAATAGATAAAAGTGTGAAATTGTTATAACTGAGAGAAATAGATAAAAGTGTGAAATTGTTATAACTGAGAGAAATAGATAAAAGTGTGAAATTGTTATAACTGAGAGAAATAGATAAAAGTGTGAAATTGTTATAACTGAGAGAAATAGATAAAAGTGTGAAATTGTTATAACTGAGAGAAATAGATGGATGTATGAGATTGTTATAATTGACAAATATAGCTGAATGTATGTGTTTGTTGATTGCTATAACTGAGAGACACAAGTGGATAATACGTTTTTCTTAATAAAATCAACTAATTGAAACACAAAACACTGGTTTTATTTTCTCCGAAGGTCATGCACCAAGTAAAATTGGAGAAGAACCTGGTGAGCTAGGTGCATTACGGAGAAAATTAGTATCATTTCTGCACAAATCTAGTCGCTACATTCCGGAAAGATTATTAACAAGATTTCCACCAGAAGGTAGGTTTTGTAGACAGCCATCTCTCTGTAACAATTTGCTGAAAATCTCCATATTTTGGGAACATCTTTTTTTTTGTTTATTAATTATTAGAAAATTTTAATCCTCTATTTGCAGAGACACTTGTCAGACCTAAGAGTCCTCTATTTTGGTTATATCAGGGCATATTGGCTATTAACTTCATACGACTTTATGGTCTGAGTCAAAACTAAAATATAGTGTGTGCAAATATTGGACATCCAAGTATGCCAGGCGATCAATGATGTTGGCGAGTGTTCCTTGGTTCAAGTGTCTATTGTGTTGTCTTGTTTGACAAGGAGTAAAAGCACTGAAATGGACGGAAATTTCTAAAAGGACAAGTAAAAGTCTTGGTTTTGTTTAGATGATTTGGCATCCTGTTTAGGACTTCTGGAAGTTTTAAGATGAAATGTGAGAAGGACATAGAAGTCCTGAAAAATAACTAACTCAGAAGGGTTAGTGTTAGTCTTGAGATAGACTTTTGGAAGTCATAAAATAGACTAGAAGAAGAAAACTAGACTAGTAGAAGGAAACTAGGCACAAATATAATGGTGACACAACACATTTCTATTCCCTGGACTACATCCTGCTGGAAATCTATTAGGACAATGATCCTGCTACAAGAGAAAGCCAGTGGGAGTTTGAGAATGAATACTGAAGAAGAAGGAAGCTATTAGAAGGAAATTAGACTGACAGAAAAAAAGCTAGCTAGCAAAAGGACATTAGACTAGTAAAAATAAACTTGACTGACTAGTAGAAGGACATTATACTATTAGAAGTAAACTAGACTAGTAGAAGGACATTATACTATTAGAAGTAAACTAGACTAGTAGAAGGGTTAGTAGAGTAAGTCCTGAAAAGGTCTGTTGTTATTGCTGAGCTGGATTGAAGATATAACCTTATATCAGAGAAGAAAATAGAGAAACAAACAAATAACACAAACAAGGCAACACATATGTTATAACAACACACCCACTTGTATCTTATGATGATGTCCAACAACTTGCTAACTTAGAAGGCTTCTGTTCTAGGGATACATTTTTTCATTAATTTTTATCTTTTTCTTGGAATATCCTAAGCAAACATTTTATCGGTGTTATATGGAATTATTCAAGTGGTATCTTCTTCTTCTTCTTCTTTTGTTCACTTGAAACATGTCTATATCTGTAATTCTGCCTCCTTAATAAAACTCACTGTCTTTTGTAGTTCATACAGTGTCCCATAGAGCTTTGATTCCAGTGTTGTTTCCTCTGGCCAATATGTCTGCCTCAGCGTTTCATGCTCAGAACACTCTTGAAGTATATGTTTGGCACTCTGTGCTGCCTGTCCACATGTACACATGGCCGTGTTGCCAATCTTGAACTTTGTATACATGTGACTGTGGAGTCGGTTGTGTCCTGTTCTGAGAAGTAGAATTATAACTTGTTCTGATCTGTTCATATTGTGATAATCATCTTGTGTTGGTGTTTGTGGCTTTCTTATTGACTTGATCATCTGTTTTTTTTCTGATGGTAGGTGATTGGTATATCTGGTTGGTCTTCGGCAGCACCTTCCTTAGCCAGTTGGTCTGCTTTTTCATTTCCTGGTATTCCACAGTGAGAGGATATCCACTGCATGGTTACCCTATACTGGTAAGACCATTCGCTAAGTAGTCTTTTCAAGTCTATTAGTTTTCCAGACTTGAGAGCTTGAAGCACTGACCTTGCATCTGTCAGGAATACCACAGGCTGTAGGTCAGAGTTGGAGTTCAGCAGTTTTTTAGCTGCCACACTAATTGCCTGGATTTCTGCCTCATAATTATTGCAGAATTTTCCTGTCGGTGTTCTGATTGTATCTCTAGGCTTGTGTGGATATTCTATATATACACCTGCACCTCCATTCCTCACAGCATTCTGTGCTGACCCATCTGTGTATACTCTGACCCATATATCTTGTGGATATTCCTCATCCAGGAAACTGAGGGTGACTGTCCTCCGCTGCACACTGTTCTGTTCGTCCTCGCTTAGTATTCCTTTTACATAAGTCTGAATGTATATTGGCATTCCATGCCTTTCACTCCATGGGGTTTGTTCTGGTACAGACCTTAAGGGGCTGTCAACTTCAGGTAGGTCTGTAAGTTGTCTACGGAGTCGTTTAGCTTGAAGCTGCTTCTTTTCAGTCACCCCATTGCTAGTTTTTGGAATCTTTCCTTCATTGGATGACTTGGGATACACTGAAACTTTTCTGCTTGAATTAGTACTTTTGTGTCTCTGCGTTCGCCAAGTGTTTGCATTCTTCCCATTTTCTGCATCTCTGCTATGGGTGTTGATTTCATTGCTCCCAACATTATTCTAAGTGCCTGGTTTTGCACTTTATCTAGATCTTGTAATGTGGTGTTTGATGCAGGACACCACGCAGATGAACCATATTCCAGGTGTGGTCTTATGCCTTGCTGTTAAACTTTACTGAGTATATTCCCACTGGCTCCCCATGTGGTTCCACAGAGTTTTCTCAGGATAGCTAACTTCCTCCTGGCTTTTGTTGTTGCTTTGTTTATGGGCTGCTTCCATGTCAGCTTATCATCAAAAGTAACTCCCAGGTATGTGGGTTGTTTGTCTTCTTTCAAGAGCTCTCCATCTATCTTGATATGACCAGCTTTTTGTTTTGGTGAGAGGGTAAAGAGTGTAGTGCTGCACTTATCTGTGTTAATGCTGACGCACCATCTATTTGCCCATAAGGTTAGGGCATCGATAGCTTTTTGTATTTGTTTAGTGGCCACTGTTGCATGGTCTTCCGTGCACCAGGTCGTCAGCATACATTGCCACTTTGATCCCATGTGGTAGTTCAGCAACTAGGTCATTGATGTAAACCAAGAAAAGTGTGGGTGACAGGACTCCTCCCTGGGGGACTCCATGACACAGTAGAACTTTCTTGCTCTTGCGACCATCTAATTGTACCCTGGCTCTTCTATTATGCAGGTATGCTTTTACCCATTTGTACATTCTTGAGCTAACCCTGCAATTTCGCAATTTCTTTAGGAGCCCTTCTTTCCAGACCTTATCAAATGCTTTCCTGAGGTCTATCCATGCTGCTAGTACCAGTTTCTTATCTTGGAAGGCATCCTCAATCTCCTGGGAGAGGTAGGTTGCCTGATCTTCAGTAGAGTAGCACTGTCCGAAACCTGCTTACTGTGATACCAGAAGGTTTTCACTTTCAAGGTACCACTGCATTCTAAGATTGATAATGCGTTCCATTGTTTTGCATAGACAGCTTGTGAGGCTGATGGGCCTGTAGTTGGAGACTGTGTTGCCATCTTTTCCTGATTTGAGGAGTGGTATCATTATTGCTTCTCTCCACGCCTGTGGTACATTACCCGTGGACCAGCTTGTGTTAAAGATCAGCAGTAGCTTTGCTCTTGCTGCAATTCCCAGGTTTCTAATCATTTCATTGGACACTCCATCAGCTCCAGGGGACTTTTTCATTTTCAATTTGGATATTGCATGCTCCAGTTCTCTCATTGTGATTGGTGCCTCCATGACTTCAGGTATAGGTTCGCCTTGTCGAATGTTTTGCTGGTTCTCTCGTACCTCCTGTTGTTTGTCTGGGCTGACTTTGATGTTATTGTCTTCTGCAAAGTAATCAGCTGCATGTTTACCCGTTAAAATGTTTCTATCTTTATAAAGTGCGATCCTGGTATTTCTTTCTGTACCTTCATTATTTAGTTGTTTTACAAGTTTCCATAATTTCCTAGTATCTCTTTCTAGGTTCAGCGACTCTGTTTTTTCTTTCCAGCTGCTCCGTCTGGCTTGTAACTTGGCGCTTTGAAATTTAGCCTTTGTTTGCTGATATTTGTTGTGATGTTCTTGGCTAGGTCTGTTCTCTGTCTGCTGTCTAGAAGTTTCCATCTCGTTTTGCAGCTTTTCCAGTTCATCATTCCAGTAGGGTTTGTAGTTTTTGCGTGCCCCCCTGGGTATGGTTTTACTAGCAGCCTGTAGTATACATCTATTAAATTCACTCACTGCTCTATTGATGTCTTTGTCCAAGTTCATGTCCTTAGCTAGAACACTGGTTAAATGCTGGTACATTTTCCAGTCTTTCCTTTTATAGTTCCACCTAGTGAGCATGCTGCTGTCCTTGGTAAATTCATTGTGGATTTCCAGAAATACTGATCTGTGGTCACTACCCCCAAGCTGCTTTCCAACGACACGTGTGATGTTCCATTCCAAGCCTGGTGAGTGGAATGCCAGGTCTGGTGTAGAGGTGGTGTGCCATGCTCTCGAGTAGAAGGTTGGTGAGTCTGCAGGCTGGTTAATAAGGATGAGATTATTTTCATCCTGCCAGCTCTCAAGTTCCTCACCTCTCTTGTCGATATTATCATAGCCCCAGCTCTGAGAGTGGCTGTTGAAGTCACCACACACCATAAGTCTCTCTTTGTCTGGAATTGTGTCTAGTGCCAATGGTTTATCATTTGGGCAGTAGTAGTTCAGGAGATGGAATTCTGCACTGTCTGTTTTTAGGTGGAGCATCTGGTATTCTGCCCCTTCCATATATACTTCCAGCTGATATGCGCTGATATTGTTTTTAACAAGTGTCAGAATTCCACCCTTTCGCCTGTCCTTTCTGTCAGACCGGTAGCACTGGTAGCCTCTGATTTTGAAGGCTATGTTGCTGCTGAGGTGTGTTTCTTGGATACAGCATATATTAACTTGTTCTTCACTGAGGACATTTTCAAGTTCCAATTTTTTGCTGTATCCATCTCTTTTACTGTTGACACCCTCAGCATTCCAGTGCATTATTTTTATTGGTCGTTTGTTTGTTTGGCCAGTAGCTCTATTCCCTTGCCTCCTGGCTCCTTGGGGCAATTGAGAAGGACTTCCAGTAACTGAGGTTGGGCCCTTTCGAGGTATAGGGCCCGGCACCGTCCCTGCCTGAACGTCCACCACAGGGCAGGCACCATAACTATTTATAAATACAGACATGTTTCCATTGTGTTTTGTGCGTGGCATCCTAATTATCTGTGCGCCTTTTGGCTGGATGCCTCCGTCTTCAGCACTCTGCTTACTTGGGCCGGACTATGGTCCTGCTCGAGTGGGACTGCCCGACCAGTCTTAGTTTCCAGCCCCTGATGGCTGAACTAAGCCCCATCACCACTGCACGGTGCTGGCCTCGATATGGTGGTATCTTCTAAATCACTTATGTATTGGTAGAGCTTAGCTCTGATATCTTAGCTCTTATATCTTAGCTTTATCTTAGCTCTGATATCCGTGCGTTTTGACTTAACACATCTGCCTTCAACATGGCTTCTGGGTCACTTTGATCCTATATGGGAGGGGACCAGCCAACTCGACCCCAAAATCTCCTTAGTGTTCTCTTACGACATGCTTGGATGGTAATCAATGTTGCTATTCTTTGCTCCAATTTCAGGCCCCAGAAGCACATGGATGGTTGTCTGTATTCTATTTTTAACAAATATGGAAAATAAATAGTTGAACGCTTGATGAGTTCGATGAATTAGTTATGTCTTTATGATTCTCATCTATTTCTATAATCTTCCTGTTCATTCTTCTCTTTATGTGTTAGCGAACTTGAACTTGAACTATTTTCACAAAGTTATCTGTTACATGCTTTATGTTTTTGGTGAATTGCAGGTTTTCATGAGGAGAGAGCTATTCTCCTCGGTCGACTCGGAAGACATGAGCAAGCTTTAAGTATCTATGTCCACACTCTCAAGGACATCCGACTTGCAGAGGAGTAAGTTTAAATATTCATAGTTTTTTTAATTTATGTTTTATTTTATTGTGCAAGCATGTAATCTAGTTGTTTTGCATGATACCATGGTTGCTGGAGCCTCTCTCAGCCTGGTATCTCCGACTTCAGCAGCTGTACTTGCTTGGGTAGGACTGTGATGCTGCTGGATATAGAGGATGGCCAGATCAATCTTAGTTTCAAGCATCTGTTGGCTGGACTAAGCATCTTCTCCACTTTGAGGAGTTTGCCCTGATGGAGGTTTACTTAAACTTTAAGATTTGCTAAGACTCCATTGTTATGTGAAAGGTACTATATGAAACTTGATATGCTGAAGGTAATAAATGAAACTTATCATAATAAAGGTACTATATGAAACTTGTCATGCTAAAATTAATATATGAAACTTATCGCTGAAAAGCTTTTTCCATGGATGTATAAAGGATATTGTTTGAGATTTTTGTCATTTGAAAAATCTTGTTCATATCTTTGTACTATCTATAAACTGATAACTAGCAAGGTCGTAGTGGTACCACATTGGATTCATCAACGCACAGAGTCCTCCGGTGATTTTTAACGTCAACAGTGTGGACGAGTGAGGAAAAATCTTGACTCGTCCAAGCTTTTCTTTCCCCTTCTGCTTCTTCCACCTTCAACTGTTACCTGTAGTATTGTTCTTGACAAGGAATCAGGTCAGCATACATGTCCAAACCAGGCCAGTTTTCATTGTTTTAATATTGAAAGTAATGGTTCTTGTGTACCTGTACTTTTTCATATAACTATTGTCATGTGATAATCTTATGTACAATAATATTTTCATATAACTATTGTCATGTGATAATCTTATATACAATCATATTTTTATTGTCCATATTTTCATTGATGAAACATTGTCCAGAGGCTCATGGACAGAGTTGAGAAAGATGACCGAAAGTTCTGTTGAGAGCAACAGCTGCAAAGATGTTTAAATGTGAGCAAGAAGTTTTAATTTGTCATCTTGACAACAAGGTATTCATAATTGTGCAGTGTTATGAAACAACCTGATCCTGAAACTTGTTGTTACCTTGTTTTATTGATAAATATTGACAGTATTCTTTGCCATACATCCCTTACTAATAATTGCTTTGTATCCATTACAGATACTGTGCTATCAATTATGAAAAGGAAAAGAAAGGTAGCAAAGATGTAAGTACCTTCTAAAGTTTGTATGATGGAGGTGGACATTAGGACATACTGTTGAAAGTTAAGGCTTGTTGTGACAAACTATCTGTGAGTTATAAGTTCTGAAAAGAGAGTTTAGAATAGTAACACTATGATCTGATGTATGATAAATACTATATCAAGTATTGAGATACTGTTAAAATCTAACTATCAAAGTAAAAAAATAAATAAATAGGGATAAACAAAAAAACAAGGACTTTTTTCAACATTACAGTCCAACTGGCTCCTTTTCAAGTTGGTTTACTCTGCCAGGCTGTAACCCATGCATTCATTATGTTTCTCCCCTACTTGTATTTCTACCTGCCACTTGTTCGACTTTACCCTCAAATAAGGTCTTCAACAACGTGTCACCTTTTAATTTATCCAAAATACTTTATTTGTTTGATCTTTATTACCATTAATTGTCCTTTTTTCTTATGAAGTGTTGTTAGAACCTGTTTGTCCGGTTTTTGTGTGTTTACTTTCCAGTACTTTCTCGCTACAGTTGGACCCGTAACGTAGGAGAAAAGTCTTTATTCTTTTATTTACTGCTATTTGTTTATTTTGTACTTTGATAGTTAGACTTTAACAGTAACCTTAGTACTTTATATAGTATTCATCGCTTATTTGTTTGGTTACTGTAGCACTCTCTACTTTGTCCGACATCCTCTTACATTTTGGTTATTTATATTTAGATCTGACATATATGTTGTAAAATGCATTTAAGAAGGGTTGGGAATGACTACTCTAGAGGTGATGAGACCCCGTGTGAAAACTGATAATATGTGATCATGTATTTGAAATCTGGGGGAATTATTTCATTATTATTCCAGTAATGAAAAGTATTAATGATGTTAGTTTGTCTCTATCTGGTTAAAAGCAAACTTGGAATTCTATTTATACTACAAACCATGTCAAGGAAATGAAGATAGATTTGACATACTCTGAAGGGAGTAGAAAATTGTATTGCAAGGTGGACATTGACATGGATTCCACAGGGAAAGAGAAGACAGGAAAAATTCTGGATAAGAAAGACAAGCTCTCAATAATATTGGCATTACATGAAAAGACATGGGGAGCAAATCTAAGGACAGGGTAGACTGAAGTGAATTTTTCTGTGGCAATTGCTATCATCATGAGGGTCATTAGCTTGATAGATATATAGATAGATATTCTTCTTCTGCATTCGTTCTCAAACTCCTGCAGATAAGCAGGATGTAGTCTGGAGAACGGAATGCGTTGTGTCATGGTTTACAGAATTTTTGCGATATCTGCGCCTTTCGGCCTGACACATCCGACTTCAGCATGGCTTTGGGTCACTGACCCTATATGGGATGGGACAGCCAACCATCCCATAACCTCCTTAGTCACCTCGTACGACATGCATGGAACGTAAACAGTATTGCTATTATTTACTCCCCTTTCAGGCCCGGGCGAGATAGATATTTTGATTGATAAATTAGATTGATGAATAGTTTTATTAAACCACAAACATTAGTAGATATTTCAGTAACCATTTGTTTTAAAATGTGTGTGTATTATCTACATTTATTATATGTCCTGTCATATTCTATAAGTGTTTATTTTTTATTTCAAACATACCAAAAGGTATACTTCCTCTTGCTGAAGTTGTTTCTCAAACCACCAGACAGTCATGGAGATGAAACATTTCCTGTTGTAGACAGCAGACGAACAAGTACTGCCTTGAAACTGTTAGAAGACCACGCCAACAAGATTGACACTGCTAAGGTAAGTGACAAAACTGATATATTTGTTCATGTGTCGCTGGGATCGAAAGGGGAGCACTTACTTATCTGATCTCCGGGGTTGCAAGCTTTCACTCTTTCTTCCCTGTGCCAGGCAGTGGTAGGTGCATGTCTTCTCTAGCTGTGTCTTTATAAAGGGTGTTGGTGGTAACAGCTGTTTTCACAGGTCTTGTAGTGCAGGGCATTCAATAAGGTGGTGTTTTACTGTTTCTGAAAGGAGAGAAAAGAATAGCACTGCTGTGACTTGTCATCCATGTTGTAAGAGACAAGTAAGGAAATTTGGAGGTGGAATTGGCTGTCCCATCCCATAAATCAAATTGATCCAAAACCCATGATGATTGTATCTGGCTGAAAGCTGTGATGATTGTATCAGGCCAAAACCCATGATGGTTGTATCAGGCTGAAAGCATGATGACTGTATCAGGTTGAAAGCTGTGATGATTGTATCAGGCCAAAACCCATGATGGTTGTATGTCCAAAATCCGTGATGATTGTATCAGGCTGAAAGCTGTGATGATTGTTTCACCCGTGATGATTGTATCAGGCCGAAAGTCATGATGATTGTATCAGGCTGAAAGCTGTGATGATTATATCAGGCTGAAAGCTGTGATGATTGTATCAAGCTGAAAGCCGTGATGATTGTATCAGGCTGAAAGTTGTGATGATTGTATCAGGCTGAAAGCTGTGATGATTGTATCAGGCTAAAAGTTGTGATGATTGTATCAGGCTGGAAGCCGTGATGATTGTATCAGGCTAAAAGTTGTGATGATTGTATCAGGCTGAAAGCCGTGATGATTGTATCAGGCTGAAAGCTGTGATGATTGTATCAAGCTGAAAGCCGTGATGATTGTATCAGGCTGAAAGTTGTGATGATTGTATCAGGCTGAAAGTTGTGATGATTGTATCAGGCTGGAAGCCGTGATGATTGTATCAGGCTGAAAGCATAGATAACTCAGCTGAGCTGTAAACTATGACATGACACCTAATGTTCTCTGGACTACACCCTGCTAGTCAGCAGGAGTTTGAGAATGAATGCGGAAGAAGACAGAAACATTTCCCTAGTGATATCACCTTCCACATATTTCTCTCACCACTATTATCATTTACATTTCAGCTCCCTGTGGAGCATATTAGTCTTCAGCAAGCTTCTTTCATATTTGTTGTTGTTTGCTAGTCCTTGATTTGTTTACCCCATCTGTTATCTATCTTCTCAATAACTCATGCTAACACTTTTCTCCAGCTGTTTCGTGGTGCCTCTTTCCCTGTTAGTTTAGAACAGTTCCATTTCTTGTAGTTTTCATATGTTCTATTTATATCCAGTGCTGTTTTCTAAGATTTTTTTTGCAGCTGGTGTCTTTTCTCTCTTCTTTATTCATTCTCAAACTCCGTAGATTATCAGGATGTAGTCTTCTTCTTCTTCAGTGTTCATTCTCAAACTCCCACTGGATTTCTCTTGTAACAGGACAATGGTCCTACAAGATTACCAGTTGGATGTAGTCCAGAGAATGGAAATGCGTTGTGTAATGGTTTGCTTGGCCTGACACATCCTGCTTCAGCACAGTTTCTGGGTTACTATGATCCTCTATGAGATAGAACAGCCAGCCCCCACACACAAACACTTCCTTAGTTGTCTCTTACAACATATGCAGCAGGTAACAGTGTCACTATTCATTGCTTCCATTTCTAGTCCAGACAATAAACACATGTATTTATTTGTTAAATGACAAGTTTCTGTGGCATATTGGTCAAGCTATTTGTCTTTATTCACAGGATTGTGGATTTAAAACACGGATATGATATCTTGTTTACAAGTATATTTTTTTCTGGGGTAAATATTTCAGATTTTAATTTTAAGCACCATACATATAGCAACCGTGGCCTGGACATCTAGTTCAGGGAACAGAGAATAGGCCCTACCGTCTTATTTTCATGCATGTCGTAGGAGGTGACAGGAAAGCCGGGGGATTGAACTGACAACCTATCACCTGTGAAAAAGTCATTGTCAATGCATGTCTTGTCTCAATTTCATACTTCTGTCTTCAGTCAAATTATCTTTATGAATGACATGAAGATACAGACCAGACCAGTGAAAATTGCACCTCTTTCCTTTGGTGGAAGTCCTTGGTGTACGATCACTGTAAATGGGTCAACACCTGATGATGATGTATGACGAGATAGTTATCCCAGACCATGTATGCTGCACTCCTGGCAGGGTATGATGATCCTGGGATACTGCCATACTGGAATACCTCCCTTCTGGGACAAGATGCGTATCCATAAACCACTCTAAACACTTTCAGTGTCACCTCAGTTACTCAACCAGTTACTCAACTGAGGAAGACTTACAATTTTGTAAGAAAACATATGGGCTGTCAAGTGCACGACACAGCTAAAGGGATTATTTTATCATCATCATTTGAAGTACACTCGTACATTTATAATTAATAAAAAACTTACCAAATATAATTAATTTAAAAAATTTGTTCACTCAGGCCTTAGAGTTGCTACCACCTACCACAAAACTGAGAGAGATTCTTGCTTTCTTGGAAAGTGTCATGGAGAATCAAGCAGTTCACCGCAGAAGTAATCAAATCTTGAAAAGTATGCTGTATGCAGAAAATTTGCAGGTTTGTTTTTAGCCTTGGGGCGAAAACTCTCAAATCAACTATAGATTTTGGACCAAAAATTTTTAGTTTTATGCAAATTTATATCCTAAAGGGAAGTTAAGTGTAGCATTTTTAAAGGATAGAAGGTTTACGGTTTTATTAGATTAATTCCCTTTTATATTGTAGATAATCACACCCCTAGGACTGGTCATGTCCACGCAAACATGGACATCATAACGATAGTACACCACATTGAAGTTTCTCCTGCACATTGTTCTTGTTAGAGAGATTTTCCAGAGATTTCACAAGTTCCAGATAATTGGTTTACTCAATGTGGCTGTAGAATGCAAGTCCTGTATGTAATTATGTCCATATTTTTTTATTGGGGGGGGTGGTGTGTGAATTGTATTAACATTTATGAGAATCTCATGGAAAGAACTAAACAGACACCGAGAGAGAAAGAACTAAACAGGCACCAAGAGAGAAATAACTAAACAGACACTGAGAGAGAAAGAACTAAACAGACTGAGAGAGAAAGAACTAAACAGACACCAAGAGAGAAAGAACTAAACAGGCACCAAGAGAGAAAGAACTAAACAGACACTGAGAGAGAAAGAACTAAACAGACTGAGAGAGAAAGAACTAAACAGACACCAAGAGAGAAAGAACTAAACAGACACTGAGAGAGAAAGAACTAAACAGACACCATGAGAGAAAAAACTAAACAGACACCAAGAGAGAAAGAACTAAACAGGCACCAAGAGAGAAATAACTAAACAGGCACTTAGAGAGAAAGAACTAAACAGGCACCAAGAGAGAAATAACTAAACAGGCACCAAGAGAGAAAGAACTAAACAGACACCAAGCGAGAAAGCACTAAACAGACACTGAGAGATATAGAGAAAAAGAACTAAACAGATACTGAGAAATATAGAGAGAAAGAACTAAACAGACACCAAAAGAGAAAGAACTAAATAGACACCAAGAGAGAAAGAGCTAAACAGGCACCAAGAGAGAAAGAACTAAACAGACACTGAGAGATATAGAGAGAAAGAACTAAACAGATACTGAGAGATATAGAAAGAACTAAACGGACACCAAAAGAGAAAGAACTAAACAGACACTGAGAGATATAGAGAGAAAGAACTAAACAGATACTGAGAGATATAGAGAGAAAGAACTAAACAGACACCAAAAGAAAAAGAACTAAACAGATATTGAGAGATATAGAGAGAAAGAACTAAACAGATACTGACAGATATAGAGAGAAAGAACTAAACAGACACCAAGAGAGAAAGAACTAAACAGGCACCAAGTGAGAAAGTGCTAAACAGGCACCAAGAGAGAAAGAGCTAAACAGACAACAAGAGAGAAAGAGCTAAACAGGCACCAAGAGAGAAAGAGCTAAACAGGCACCAAGAGAGAAAGAGCTAAACAGACAACAAGAGAGAAAGAACTAAACAGACAACAAGAGAGAAAGAGCTAAACAGGCACCAAGAGAGAAAGAGCTAAACAGGCACCAAGAGAGAAAGAGCTAAACAGGCACCAAGAGAGAAAGAACTAAACAGGCACCAAGAGAGAAAGAGCTAAACAGGCACCAAGAGAGAAAGAGCTAAACAGACAACAAGAGAGAAAGAGCTAAACAGACAACAAGAGAGAAAGAACTAAACAGACAACAAGAGAGAAAGAGCTAAACAGACAACAAGAGAGAAAGAACTAAACAGACAACAAGAGAGATAGAACTAAACAGACAACAAGAGAGAAAGAACTCAAGAAGTTGAGCTGAAGATGGATATGATTTTGTTCATCCTTCAAAAGTTGACAATGACCAGCACAAACTAGGATCATGGTGAATAGAATAGACACTAGAAGACCAACAAAACTGTGCAGGTAACTAGAGGTGAATACAGGTAACTAGAAGTGACTACAGGTAACTAGAAGTGACTACAGGTAACTAGAAGTGAATACAGGTAACTAGAAGTGACTACAGGTAACTAGAAGTGACTACATGAACATTATGTCAAGATGGGTAAATAATTAATAAGTAAATTATTAATTATAATTATTAGTAAGTAAATAGTTCAAGAAACTTGAGAAAGGATGAGAAGGTACATAACCCATGTCCAATAAAGATAAAGACACTAACAGACATTAGAAGCAGTCAACAGTTTTTTTTACATCAAAATTGACAGAACATAGTATTCAGGATGTAGCCATCAGCTCAATATTTTTTTGCTGTATTGATTGTCTTGGCAGTGTTTACATTTCGTAGTTTTCCATTGCTTTTGAAACAGTCTAGATGCACAATTGCCTGTGCTGGAATTCAAACCTTGTACCTTGGCTATCACAGACGAGCTCTGTACCATACAGTCACAGAGCCAAACTTACTGACAACAGGAGGTAAAATAATAATAGACAAAAAGAAGATAATGGACAGATGAACAGATGGACAGAGTGTATAAAATTGTTATCTTGATATATACGACAATTTGTCGACTTCCCTTGCTTAATGGTTCAGCTGTTTGTCTTATGTTCATGAGATCACATGTTCAGATCTGACTTGAGATGACATCTTTGCAAAGTGATTTTTTTAGATCACTCTGAATTATCACATGGAGCTACAGAGTTATGTGCTACATGATTTACAAAAATATAAATTAATTCCTGTGGCTTGCACAGCAACCAGAAATAGGTACTAGGGCTCTAGCTTTGAGAATGTTGAGAAATGCTGTCATCGCTACTCGTCAAGTGCTGATGATGACACTAGAATAGTTTCTGGTCAACCATTGGCTGGGCTGCTAGGCACTTATGGGAAAACCGTATCACTGATTTATAACTCATGTACCT
Source organism: Meghimatium bilineatum (assembly GCA_034231615.1). Taxonomy (NCBI): domain Eukaryota; kingdom Metazoa; phylum Mollusca; class Gastropoda; order Stylommatophora; family Philomycidae; genus Meghimatium; species Meghimatium bilineatum. The sequence goes on along the minus strand of CM067313.1, from coordinate 1,884,720 downwards.
TGTCCGTTATTTATCCAGAGGAAATACAAGTTTGTGACTATTTAACTCAATGTGGCTATTGCAGATAACAGAACATCTGATTCACAAGCAATCTATCAAGATTAATGTCACAGAGGATGACGTCTGCAGGTCATGTAAGAAAAGAATAGGACAAAGGTACGTCAAGTGTTAAAATTCACATTTTCTAACGCAATCGGAATAATGAAACAAAAAGTAGTAAAAACAGCTTTTTCAGATCAGTCACTAACATTTACACTATAATAGTAAACAGATACAGGAATTAAATCTGTCTTCTTCACAGAAGACATTAAGGTACCATCATTACAACTGTTATGTGATATGGACCACGGGTAGAAGATGACATCAAGGTACCATCATTACAACTGTTATATGATATGGACCACGGGTAGAAGATGACATCAAGGTACCATCATTACAACTGTTATATGATATGGACCACGGGTAGAAGATGACATCAAGGTACCATCATTACAACTGTTATATGATATGGACCACGGGTGGAAGATGACATAAAGGTACCATCATTACAACTGTTATATGATATGGACCACGGGTGGAAGATGACATCAAGGTACCATCATTACAACTGTTATATGATATGGACCACGGGTGGAAGATGACATAAAGGTACCATCATTACAACTGTTATATGATATGGACCATGGGTGGAAGATGACATCAAGGTACCATCATAACAACTGTTATATGATATGGACCTTGGGTGGAAGATGACATCAAGGTACCATCATTACAACTGTTATATGATATGGACCTTGGGTGGAAGATGACATCAAGGTACCATCATTACAACCGTTATATGATATGGACCAAGGGTGGAAGATGACATCAAGGTACCATCATTACAACTGTTATATGATATGAACCAGGGGTGGAAGATGACATCAAGGTACCATCATTACAACTGTTATATGATATGGACCATGGGTGGAAGACGAAAGGTTAGTTACAGACTTGACGGAGAAACATGGGAACTAACTGAAATTCTACTTTAAAATGTATACACACACATATATATTCATATAATTGCATTAAAAATGTTACAATTGCTAGCAGGTCAATTCAGAAAAAAATCGAGAATGATACTCTACCAATCCTTCTGTAGTAACTCATTTTGAAAACAGAAATTCTCCGTGCCACTGATTTATTAAACGCCCGGCACTATTTGCTCTGATTACCGCTACCTAAAATGTAGGTCAGCTAACATAAAACAAACAGGGTTTCCTCAGTTTAAGGTTAGAAATAGTGAAATTAAATGTCTGTGGGAACATGTCCGTGTTACTTTGACTCTATATTTAGAATATGTACACTCATCCTACAATCAAGAGGGAGATCTGCTGTAATCCGAGCAATAGTGCCAAGTGAGGGTCAATGTTTCACAGCAAAATTGTAACTCTCTCTATGTTATCCATGTTTACAAGAAGACCTATTGGCCCTTGTAGTACGAATACGGATGTTATATGTTTGTGTTACTGAGGATACTTTAATACTTGTACGGAATTTTCGTTGTTGTAATAGTCCTTGTCTTGATTAGTCTGTTCTCAGTGACTTGAGTACACGGTTTGAATGTCTTGACAACATCTTTTTTTTAGATGCGGTTAGTCAAGCGTGAAAAAAACCAGTTTACTTGAGTTGCAAAGCGATTCAATTCCCATTAGTATCAAAACAATGTTTCACACCTGTAAGTTGATTTTTGTATAGGATATAGTCAGAAAAAAAGTAGCACAAATTCTTAATTTAAACTGAATTCCTCAAATATACCATTCCGTCCATGTGTTGCCGGGGCCTGAAAGGGAAACAAAGAATAGCAACACTGTTTACCTTCCACACATGTCATAAAAGGCGACTAAGGAGGTTATGGGATGGAGTTGGCTGTCCCATCCCATATAGGGTCAGTGACCAAATCATGCTGAAGTTGGATGTGTCAGGCTGAAAGGCGCAGATATCGCAGCAATGCTGTAAACCATGACACAACGCATTCCATTCTCCGGATTACATCCTGCTAATCTGCAGGAGTTTGAGAACAAACGCAGAAGAAGAAGAAATATACCATTAATAATGAGTTTTAGAAAAACATTGTTCTTCTTCTTCTTTGTTCATTCTCAAATATACCCTTCATAATGAGTTGTAGAAAAACATTTGCAAAAGTCCTTTTTAAGTCATTTTACAAGATATTTAATATTATTTTTCTGTATTGTTATTTTCTTTCACAGTGTGTTCTGTAGATATCCCAATGGTCATCTTGTCCACTACTCATGCTTTACAAAGGATGCCAACAAGTAAACTGGAGTATGCTGGATTTGGTTCAATGTTGGTTAAGTGGCTTTCATTGTGCTTTTCAATTCATCACAGATAATCGAATATTGAATATTTATTGGTGGGGATGATGTCAGATTGACATAATGTCAAATAGTACTCAATTTTTGAACTCTGTAATTATGGTAAATTATTATTGAGTTGCAGTTTTAATGTTAACGAGACTGCTGAAGTCAGATGTGTTAGGCCAGTGGCACAAATAAAACAGCGACATAGTATGTCTCCATTATCTGAACTACAACCTTCTAGAAATCTAGTGAACCATTGACCTGTTACAAGAGAGATCCAGCTGTGCTTTGAGAACAGACACAAACAAGTAAATAGTAAATTACTAGAAGAGGAATTGGTGTGGTGGCAGAGTGGTTAGTAGACTCATCTCACAAACATAACTCGGTTGAACTTGCTCATGGTTCAAAAGCAAATTGTGCAGACCCTACTGGTGATATGATTGGCTGTATTAGTATTGCAGACTATACCGATGATACGATTGGATATATTAGTAGTGCAGACTATACCGACGATACGATTGGATATATTAGTAGTGCAGACTATACCAGCGATATGATTGGCTGTAATAGTATTACAGACTATACCAGCGATACAATTGGATGTATTAGTAGTGCAATCCATGCCTGCGATACGATTGGATGTATTAGTAGTGTCTAAAAATTCATCAGGAGTTGAATATTATTGCCCTGTACAGAATATGTTTCTATTAGTTCTTTATTGCTAGAAATGGAAGATAGGTCAATAAAATGTCTCATTTCAGTGTAGTTTGTGTGTGTGTGCAGGTTTTTTATTGCTAGAAATGGAAGATAGGTCAATGAAATGTCTCGCTTCAGTGAATATGTGTATTAAATGTAGTAATCCCTTTAGCTGTGAGCAGGTAGCTCATTGACATCCCATAGTCTTTCTGACGAAAGCACAGATCCTCCTCAGTTGAGTAACTATGGTGACACTCAGATTATAAGTTTTTGTCTCAAAGGCATAGTTGTGTTAGGAGGAAGTATTTATGGTTGCATGTTTAGTCCCCATAGGAGGCATTTCAGTGTGGCAATATCCCAGGATCATCACGTTGTGACAGGATCATCACATAGTGACAGGATCATCACGTTGTGACAGGATCAACACATTGTGACAGGATCATCACATTGTGACAGGATCATCATGTAGTGACAGAATCATCACATAGTGACAGGATTGCAGCACACACTTCTGGGGCAACTGGTTTGTCATTATTCTGACAGATTTATTGACTCATGTGCAGTGATGGCACATCTTTCATTCCCCACCACCTAGGAGTCTGCTACAGAAGGATAAAGTTGCAATGCCCACTGGCTTGCATCTACCTGTCATCCATGGGGATTATGTGATAGAAGACAAAAGTCAGAGAGACAAGACATGCAGTAAAAATGTTGATTTTTTCACAGTTGACAGGTTGTCAACTTATTCCCCAACTTTTCTAAGTCATCTGGTACAATATGTCTGAAAAATAAGATAATGGCTTTATTCCTTGCACCCTGAACTTGAAGTCTAATCCATGGTTGCAACATGGATGGAAAATTAAACTTTTAGATAGATTATATACGTTAAATATGAACTTCACTGTGGCTGAAATGCTGAAAACCTCTAGAATTTCCTCATGAAGTATATTAGTATTTATTCATTTATAGAGGGTGATGGACATTTAGGGTATGGATATGACATACTGCCTATAGTAAATAGATGTTGATGTCAATTCCCAGAATCTCACATCTCCAGGTACAAATGATTGTCGCTGAAGTTTCTGTTTGCTGAGCTGAGATAGTAATCCTTGAGTATATGGCCTCTCCTGCACAAATGTTTCCATAGCAACACCTTCTCGAAGTACCCCTGTCTCCACAAAGTGCTATGGGTGTGACCACTTGCTCTTCTTCTTCTGAGTTCGCTTTCTGATAACCAGCACAAAAGTTTATGTGGTTTCTGCCGGGGAGCATGAAGCATGTGGTGCTGCCAATTTCACAGCAGAGCTGCATTATTTTGCACCTTCTAGTCTAAAACATCCAATTTTGACATGCCTTTTATTTGGCAATGCTTCCCTAACCAGCCTATGACAGCCTTCCAGGTGACTGATGTGTATTGAATCTACACACGAGAGCAATGCTGTACCCTTAGCACCCCAGAGAGTGCATTGATTTTCTTAATAACAAGGCTACGATTAGACATTGCATTGATTTTCATGATGATAGTGTTAGGATTAGACATTTTGTTGATTTTCATAATAACAAGGCTATGATTAGATATTGTATTAATTTTCATAATAACAAGGCTAGGATTAGATATTGTATTAATTTTCATAATTAGTTTTCTTTCGTGAGGATGATTAGTTGTAGGTATTTTAAAGATTTGCTTTTGCGATGTTATCTAATGTTGCTTACATTTGGATACTTAATTGTTTTCTCATGTGAAGATTTAGTATTTTAGAGATTTATTAAAATATTGGGAATTGTAGTGTGAAGATGTGGATATCTCAAAAATTTGATTTGTGAAGATTGGATATGCCAATGATTTATTTTGTAAGATTGGATATTTCAAAGATATATAAAGATTGGATATTTTCTTTTCTTGTTATGGTAACTCACTAATTAAATAAAAATATGTATAAATATAATATATTTATTTATGTCACTTGCAACTTGTTCAGTTTGACTTTTGAGTTATTGACCATTTTTGTTTTTCTGTCTTTTCTGCTTTCAAAATCAGTATTTTCCCAAAATCCTAGATTTCTTAAAAGCAGACTGTAGTGCATTTTAAAACTCGTTGTGTCTGATTTCACCCAATATATCAAGAACCTTTGCGCCAATCACAATACAAGTTTTGCATATGGTCTTATATTTTTATTGACATTATAATTTTATATTTTATAATTGTGCATACACTGCCATTTTCTTAAACTGTCAATTAAAAAAAATCTTTGCCAGTGAAATAAATATTGAACATCTAAAATCACAATTTGTAATTTTGTAAATCAACTTAAGAGCCATCGTTAGTCGTGCATCAGATGATCTCCAATTGTCATTGCATTACTTTGTGTAAATGTATTTTGAATAGTATGCTACAATTGCACTATTCTCATATCTTTTTAAAAACATTGATGAGTTGGGAGATGAAAATTGGGAGTTTAAATATTATGAAACAAAGATTCCCATTTAGTTTCCTTGGAAAAATAATTGTACAATCTTATTGCAATATTCTGAAGAGTAATGATTGTTGTGTTGATACCCCCATGTTATGAAATATGAAGTGTGGAAAATAGTGATGTCAGTATAACAACAAACTGCAGTAAGGTGTACACATACAACAATATTCACTTAAATTTTCTCACAGTTTGCAGCGTATAAAGATTATGTGCGAAAACATATGAAACCGTAATACAGAGAATAAACACAATTTGATTGTGCGATCTACCATTTCAAACACACAAAATATGATCAAGCTAAGGTTTCTCTACTCTTAATACCTCATGTAAGCTAAAAAATGCTACTCTTAATACTTCATGTAAACTAAAAAATGCTACTCTTAATACCTCATGTAAGCTAAAAATGCTACTCTTAATACCTCATGTAAGCTAAAAATGCTACTCTTAACATCATGAAAGCTAAAAATGCTACTCTTAATACCTCATGTAAGTTAAAAAATGCTACTCCTAATACCTCATGTAAGTTAAAAAATGCTACTCCTAATACCTCATGTAAGTTAAAAAATGCTACTCCTAATACCTCATGTAAGCTAAAAATGAAGACCAGATATCATTCATTAAGACCCATGCTGAAGTCGGATGTGTCAGGCCAAAAGGCGCAGATATCGCAGCAATGCTGTAAACCATGACACAACGCATTCCGTTCTCCAGACTACATCCTGCTAGTCTGCAGGAGTTTGAAAACGAACGCAGAAGACGAAGAATAATTCATTAATACAAAGAATTAGGCATAAAGTCTGGATCACTACTGACTGATTGTGAACAAATTTATGACAGGTCACAGAGTAACTAAATCAAAGTGCAGCATGAGTTTTCATATTCACTCTATGTACCACCGATGTCATTTATTTGCAACAAGGCCTATAGCGTGAGTTGCTGATATCATTGTCTAATACTCGATGTGAGTTGGTGTCTAATACTCGATGTGAGTTGGTGTCTAATACTTGATGTGAGTTGGTGTCTAATACTCGATCTAAGTTGGTGTCTAATACTCGATGTAAGTTTGTGTCTAATACTCGATGTGAGTTCGTGTCTAATACTCGATGTGAGTTGGTGTCTAATACTCGATGTGAGTTGGTGTCTAATACTCGATCTGAGTTGGTGTCTAATACTCGATGTGAGTTGGTGTCTAATACTCGGTGTGAGTTGGTGTCTAATACTTGGTGTGAGTTGGTGTCTAATGCTCGGTGTGAGTTGGTGTCTAATGCTCAGTGTGAGTTGGTGTCTAATGCTCAGTGTGAGTTGGTGTCTAATACTCGGTGTGAGTTGGTGCATGTTTGACTATTACTCAAAGTTCTCATAAAAAATATTCATTCAAATTGTAAATATTCACAAAATTTGTTAAATGAAGTCATACTCCACATCAAATGTTGCTAATTATACAGGGTCATATTTGCATAGCCTATACAATATATCAAGAATTCTGTTTACTTACGTAATTATATAACCATAGTGGCAACCATGACCCCTGAAGTTCTAGTTCAAGGTGAATGGAACAGAGCCACTGTCTTCTGTCCAGGCATGTCATAGGACATGCTACTAAAGTTGGAGGATAGGCTGACATCCTGTGAAAAAATCATCGTAGTCACATCTTGTCTCAATTTCTGACTTTTGTCTTCTATAAAATAATCCCATGGATGTTGAGAAACAGGACAGTGGACATTGCACCTTTGTCCTTTTTGTGGAAGACTTCTAGGTGAGGGGGAATGCTAGATATCCCATCACTGTGAAGTGGTCAACAAATCTGACAGAAGAATGATGAGATAGTTGACCCAGAAATGTGTGCTGTACTCCTTGCGGGACATTGTACTCCCAGTATATGGCGCACTAGAAAGTCTCCTATGGGTACTAAACATGCATTCATAAACCTCCCTTACACAAACCATATCTGTGAGACAACCTTACATGCGTCCGTGTGTCACCCCAGTTAACAAATGAAAGAAACCTGTGTTTTTGTCTGGAATATTATGGGGTATCAATCTGCTCACAGCTATAGACATTATTTCATCATCACCTTATTATAATTAAACAATTTAAATCTAAGGTTTTTATAACTTATTTTATAAGTACATTTTCATACAAGTCAGCCCAATAGTTTTTGAACTATAGTTTTTTGTCCCATGGACATGACTTTCTAAATGCACTATATCACAATACTTGTGTGTGGGTGTAGTATATCTAGCTAATGTTAGAGTTAGATGTATCATCGGCATTACTTCGTCATTCCAGGAATAACATGGGGCCACTACTGAGATTAACCTTCTGGTATGTGATTCTAAAGTAGTACCAGACTGAAAATGTGTGCACATGGGTTTCCATAGAATATGTTGGTTAAGCTTACAATGTGTGCACATGGGTTTCCATAGAATATATTGGTTAAGTTTACATTGTGTGCACATGGGTTTCCATAGAATATGTTGGTTAAGCTTACAATTTGTGCACATGGGTTTCCATAGAATATGTTGGTTAAGCTTACAATGTGTGCACATGGGTTTCCATAGAATATGTTGGTTAAGCTTACAATTTGTGCACATGGGTTTCCATAGAATATGTTGGTTAAGCTTACAATTTGTGCACATGGGTTTCCATAGAATATGTTGGTTAAGCTTACAATTTGTGCACATGGGTTTCCATAGAATATGTTGGTTAAGCTTACAATTTGTGCACATGGGTTTCCATAGAATATGTTGGTTAAGCTTACAATTTGTGCACATGGGTTTCCATAGAATAAATTGGTGTGGGTTTTTTATGGGTTTTTTTTAAAACAGGAATTGTAGAATGCAAATTATGCCAGAAATACTGAGTTCATTAATATAAAGAAATGCATTTAATTTTTTTTTTTAAACAAGCAATCATCTTAACATTGTTGTTGTTTGTTTGTTTTGCGTTCGCTCCATTGTAACCATCATGGATATCCGTGTGATTTCCGCCGGAAGCGTGATTACGTTGTGCCACCGTTATGCGCCTTGTAGGCCTAGCACATCCGATTTCGGCATGCCTTGACAATTCGGGTGGGCTACCCTTAGCCTGTGACATCCTCTATATCTGTCTCCAGGCACGCGTAGTGGCGACTCTTCGCCCAGACGATTTTTGCTCTCGTCTGACTCGTACGAGGTGTTCCACTGTCTATGAACTTGCCTCGTATAATTGGACGTGCTGTGCCTGTGCCCATTGGGTACTGAACCGTTTCTCATCCATGAGCCTGGTTCCTTAATGGGAAGAACTCAACAGAGGAGTTGGACCCTGGCTCTTTCGCCCTCTTAGCCAAGGTGTCATTCACCGACATTGTGTACCCCTTGTCCAAGTTCGAGTCTCACACCACGCATTTGAGAGCAAGGCGTTCTCGAGCTGAGCGTCCTTGTCCCAATATCACCTGAGCCCATCAGGTACTGAACCCTTTCTCTCTTCACGTGTATTTCCAGTATAGGAAACCTTGACAGTAGAGTTGGGCCAGGACTACCATCGTTGTCCCTTTCTTGCCTAAGTCCATTGGGTACAGAACCCTTTCTCTTCGCGAGCATATTTCCAGTTTAGGAAGGCTCGACATTAGAGTTGGATTAGGTCTTCTTGCTTTACCAAACGCCAATGAATGGGTCTGGGTCTCTGCCTGTAAGGAACACAGGTAACTAGAAGCTCGTCTCGAGCTGACGGAGCTTGTAGTTCCCCTTTCCTAGGAACTTTTCACTTTCTATTTGCAGTTCGCGCTGCCCTCTAGCGCTGTTCTGCCCTTTCATTGTTCTCGGTATGAAATCTATTTGTCTCTCGCCATACATCTACCTTTACGTACATTTTACTTTGGCCGCCCCTCCAATGTTCGGACTGGACTGACTAGCTTCACTGTATGTCGACAGTGTCGCTATATGTGGTGATGCTGGTGGTGTCAGAGATATTGTCTGTCTCTTGTGCAGTCAAATCTCTTTCCATCTGCTACCTCCACATTCTCGGACACGATCCCCAAATGATTTGGCCAGAATCAGCTCGAGCTGCTGTATTTCTGTTTCCAGGGTGCACCGCATGGAGATACATTTGGGATCTTGGTTATCTGTTAACCCTGGATCCGCCTAGAGCAATGCGTTCCCTTTGCACCCCCTTAACATTGTGAATAGAAAGAATATTAAAAATTCATTTAATAACTTGAGGAGGCACTAAACAAGCAAAACTAATTATGAAACTGTTGAATATGTTTAGAAGTAGTAGATATGCTTACAACTAGTAGCAGAACTGACAAAGAAAATAATGACATATATATGTGAAGAGTACTCATGCTTCTTATGTGTATTCACGCCACTAAGTGTGACACTTAACACTATGGAAACCCGTGCACACACTTATTCAAAGTCTGGTATTATTTTAGGATCATATAATCAGCCTACATGTATGAAACCTGCATCAAAAACATTGATAAACTTTTATAATGGGCCAGTTTAATTTTGTTTGACATGATCAAGTTTCTAGTTATAATTGCATGTTGTACACATCAGCGGGAAACATCCACGGATATATAATTGCATGTTGTACTACCAGCGGGGAAACATCCATGGATGCTCCAATCTCCATCTTTAACATTCATCAGAATGTAGCAGCTCACAGTTTCATGTTGATTTATTAGTCTCTTTTTAAATCTATTATGTTTCTCTTTCCAGACCATTCCAATCATTTTCTTCAATCTCCTACAATCTTGAGAATCTTCTTCTTCTTCTGCGTTCATTCTCAAACTCCCACTGGATATCTTGTATCAGGACCATCGTCCTAATAGATTTCCAGAAGGATGTAGTCCAGAGAATGGAAATGCGTTGTGTCGCCGTTTTATTTGCGCCAATGGCCCGACACATTCGTCTTTGGTGGGATCTTGAGAATGAGAGAGACTATTATACACACTTGTGAACATTTTCTGAACTATCAATGTCTCTAATGCATTGAATATATCACCCGCCGAAGACGGATGTGGCGGACCATTGGCGCAAATTAAACGGCGACACAACACATTTCCATTCACTGGACTACATCTTGCTGGAAATCTAGAATGGATCATGGTCCTGCTACTAGAGAGATCCAGCAAGAGTTTGAGAATGAACGCTGAAGAAGAAGAATATATCAGAATGGTCCATTGATGTACCTTTAAATACTCTGGCCATGCTCACCAGCGGGTCAGCCCGCTCATTACTTGAAACACCTGCATGACCTTTCATGAATTAATACATAATATTTTTGGGTCACAGATTGTAGCATCAACCATCCATTACTTGCAGACTGATCTCACCTCAGCTTTGCGCAGCATGTTCATATGTTCATTGGGTCACTAAGTATGCATGCATGAGAACAGTCCTGTAACACAAGTCATAAGAGTGCCTCTATCACAGTTTGATCTCCATCATAACGCTGCTTGTGATTGTGAAGCATCGCTAGATTTCTTGACATGTTTTCTACCAGACGATGCAGAAAAAAGCCCAAACACAGCATTGCTCTCGAATGACTAACCAATCAGTGTAGATGATTACATCATTTTCTGCAGTGTTATCATCAATGAGCGCTGTGATTTCCTCCGCATCCAAAACCGCTGGATTTTCTCTCTGAAATTCTAGTATTATGATTCAGCAAAATATTATGTTGCAGGAAGACTTATGGGTAGTTTCAAATGACATGCAAAATTGGGCAACAGTGAGTATGTTCTATTCTCCCCAACAAAGGATATCCAGAAGAAGATAGGTGCTTACAAAATACATACAGTGTCTTTCATTATTAACTATCACCTTTTCTTATTGTTTCTATACTCTGACAATTGAAAGTGTTAAAAGTCATCATTTTTACACTGAAAATTGAAAGTGTTAAAAGTCATCATTTTTACACTGATAATTGAAAGTGTTAAAAATCATCATTTTTACACTGATAATTGAAGGTGTTAAAAGTCATCATTTTTACACTGATAATTGAAAGTATTAAAAATCATCATTTTTACACTGATAATTGAAAGTGTTAAAAATCATCATTTTTACACTGATAATTGAAAGTGTTAAAAGTCATCATTTTTACACTGATAATTGAAAGTGTTGAAAATCATCATTTTTACACTGATAATTGAAAGTGTTAAAAGTCATCATTTTACACTGATAATTGAAGGTGTTAAAAGTCATCATTTTTACACTGATAATTGAAAGTGTTAAAAATCATCATTTTTACACTGATAATTGAAAGTGTTAAAAATCATCATTTTTACACTGATAATTGAAGGTGTTAAAAATCATCATTTTTACACTGATAATTTAAGGTGTAAAAAATCATCATTTTTACACTGATAATTGAAAGTGTTAAAAATCATCATTTCTACACTGATAATTTCAACATTAATTTCTCCCATCTTTCTAGTTCTTTGAACTAGGTATTAAAAAAACACTTTTTGAACCATAGAAGTGTATGGAAAATATATTTTCTGTGATAACCAGCTCAGCAGACTAGACAAGAAATAGATATGATTCTTCCTCAGCGTTCATTCTCAAACTATTTCTGCATCTCTCTTGTAGCAGGACAATAGTTCTACTAGATTTCCAGCAGGATGTAGTCCGCAGAATGGAAATGCATTGTGTCACTGTTTTATTTTCACCAATGGCCAGACACATCTGTCTTCTGTGAGAATTGGTATGATATTTTGATATATTTATGTGATCAGTTTCCTACACTCCAGCAGTCTATACAGTTAGGTGGGTTCCCTCCATGAATTCAGTCATCAGCAGAAGGTCCTCGTCATTGTCCCAGAGTTTTGCTTACTATTTCCTCTCTTGGGATCTGGTTTTAGTCCTCATGTCACCAAAGAATAGGCATTTCTGCAGAATATGCTCTGAAGTCTGGGGACCATTTTGACATGGGCATTGGCCAGTTTTCTGCATGGTAGCAGAGTTGATAGAGAGCTAGCCTTGCAAACTCAACTCGCCGGACAAGATGGTTCAAACACTGACCATCCACATTGTACTGGTGCTATGATTGGTTGTATTGGTGATGCCTCGAAAATTCACCAATGGTTGAATAGCAGTTTCCTGAACATGATACACTACCGGAATTCCATTATAACAACTTGCTTTAGATCAACAAAATATATATGTAATAACAGAAATTTGCTATATACAGTACACACAATAAAGAATAAATATAATTGGGGATTTTGAAAATGTTGTTATATAGGGAAATATGTTATAAAAGAATGCGCTATAGAGGGATTCCACTGTAATATTATTGATGAGTTTGGATAATGTTTATTTTATGAAGATGTCCTTGTCCACAATGCAAGTTGATATGTAGGCCTACATTCAGCATATGTGTTCATATACTCACTTCTCTTGAATTGTGATTATTTCATCATATTACTTCCTTCATGATTATGGCAGTCATGTTGCTTTTTGTCATAGCTAAATGGGAATTTTGATCGCAACAAGAATTGGTCCGGCCATGATTTTTCTACACTCTGCTCTGAATGGCTGAGGTCAGTAGAGTTTGGAAGCCTATTTGTGCTGTTATCTCCAATGTGCCACGCCTACGACTCTGATAGGTTATTTGTGTTTTTATATTATATGGGAATTTTCTGCTTGTTAGTTCAAGCTTAGGCAGCTCTAGTCATCCTTCTATCTCTATCTATTTATACGCTGTTGCCCTTGTTTATCTTGTGGCATCAGGGGTAGAAGAGTTCTCTGGTGGAGATAGCCTTCCTGTGTGCTGTTTATAAGCTTGTTTCTGCGGCTTCTTTGATTTCTGTGCTCCATCTTTTACATCGTTTTGCATCTAGTGATCCTTGTATAGGTAATATATTGTTTGCTATTGTGTGTGTTTTTTTATTTGTCTAAGATGATTCCCCCTGATGTTTGATTAAACATATGCTTTTATATACAGGTATATTTGTTTATTTTGTTGAGTAAAGTTGAAAACACACAACATATTTGTATATGTAGTTATAAGTCAATATATAACATCTAGTCTTGTATATTCAGTATATATTTTTAAGAAGGGGGGGGGGATAGAAGAAGAGCGAATAATTAATAGACAGCCCCTAATAACTTTTTTTTTCCTATGCAGTGTTGTCAGAACCGCTATGTTCATTGTCTTCTCTTCCCATGAAGCTCTTATTCTTCAATTAATCCACATTTTACAGGCATTAATTATATCATCTAGCTGTTTGTTCATTATCTTTGTGTCTGAGCCATACATTAATGTTACTGTACCATACTGCAAATGCGAGATATATATCTAAACAAAATAGTCAAACAACATCCAGTAATAATGTACCAGTAAGGAAAGAGAAATCTAGCTGTTTGTTCATTATCTTTGTGTCTGAGCCATACATTCATGTTACTGTACCATACTGCAAATGCGAGATATATATCTAAACAAAATAGTCAAACAACATCCAGTAATAATGTACCAGTAAGGAAAGAGAAATCTAGCTGTTTGTTCATTATCTTTGTGTCTGAGCCATACATTCATGTTACTGTACCATACTGCAAATGCGAGATATATATCTAAACAAAATAGTCAAACAACATCCAGTAATAGTGTACCAGTAAGGAAAGAGAAATCTAGCTGTTTGTTCATTATCTTTGTGTCTGAGCCATACATTCATGTTACTGTACCATACTGCAAATGCGAGATATATATCTAAACAAAATAGTCAAACAACATCCAGTAATAATGTACCAGTAAGGAAAGAGAAATGTGAAAAAGGATACATGTACAGTTTTCACATTGTGCTAGCAGGGAAACCAAAATCAACGCTGAATAAAATACTATCTTGGCTAACAGAAAAGGCACAGAAGCACAGACAAACGTCATGATAAATGGGCATAAATTTGAGGACGTGAATATTTCCAAATACCTCAGATCCTGCATATGCAGCAATGGAAAACGAAAAGCAGACTTAAAGATATGCCCATAAGGATGGAGATGGATTTAGCTGATATGTTAAAGCTAAATTTAATTTGGGAAAGCAAGTCAGTAAAAAAGTAAAGTAACCCATAGCAATTATTAATGCCGTAGGGTAGTGAGATGTTAGCGATCTCACATTTCAGAGGCTCTGCAAATGAGGGAGGTAGTTATCTCCTCTCCCTCGCAGTCTTTACTTCCCGGATTAAACCGGTACCAATTTAAACCTGGGTCGACCAGGGGCCGTTGCGATCTGAAAAAATATTTCCGCCTCTACTGGGGAATTAACCCAGGACCACTCATATGCGAAGCCAGTGCACTAACGCGGCTCCCAGTGTTACTGAGAAAAACTATAAAACTCACTATGTTGTCTATGGTGTTGTGTTTGTTTTGTCTGTTGTCATAATTTTTGTTGTCTGTGCGTTTAGATATAGCTTCATGAGACAGGCAGGTTTAGAGAATATAGTCACATCAGGCAAAATTGAAGGCAACAGAGACAGAGGGCGACAACGTGAGAAAATATTAGACAGTTTGACAACATGGCACTGCAAGGAAACAACAACGACCTTGATACATAATACTGTGGACAGAGAGCTGTGGAGAGACATGACCGCCTACGCCAGCCGGCATGGCACCGGATGATGATGAAGTATTTCTTTGTTGTTGTGATTAGCTGTTTCAGTTACTCAGGATATGTACTAAGGAGGACTGTTACAAAGATGTATTTTTCTGATCATGCTAATCGAGTCACAAAGAATGCAGACATGACCTGTTGTCGCCCTCTTTTCATGGCCCCCGTCACTGCCACAATCTCCATACCCATGCTGTACACAGTCACAGCAAAATCACCACTCTTCTCTCCTCACGCACTGAGCATTGGGGGGGGGAGAGAGAGAAGAGGTTTACAAAAAAATTTGTATTTAAAAATACATTCATATTCCTAGTAATAAAAGTCACGTTATGCTTTGCTAAGGAAGTGCGGGGGGGGGGGGTCGTTTAAACCATTCATGGGGCACACCCATTCATTCCGCACCTGGTGCCACGTACTCCAACATGTACACACCCTGCACGACGTACTCCCCTCACTCTACCACCTTTCACATTCCATATTTCAGAGTGCAGTGGATGCATTTCAAATAAGGGCACGCCCATCCATTCCACGTCTGGTATACTTTGTCTCAGAAGTAAACTTTGCAAGACAGAAATATAAGCGGGCACGTAGAAAAGGAAGAAAAAAAACATCTCAACGTCCAATAGAAACACACTCTACAGCTGCCAATTCTGTAGAAGAACTTTTTGTGCGCGCATTGGACTTGTTAGTCATTTAAAAACGCACCATTAATTTTATTATTTTTTATTACGATTGTTGTTATTATTATTATGGTTGTGTTTTTGGTCATCGTCGATTACGACGGACGGACATCATACGTTGTCTCTGCAGCCAATTAAAATAATGGGAAGAGTCAAACGGCGTCACTTTTAAAGGATAGACACCGATGAAAGCAAAGGACTGTATAATTGATGGTGGACTGGATTCAACTCATTGGAAAAAGATCAAGCCTGTATAAAAATAATAAGCCTTACGTCATCATTATCATGATGAGCCGAGACGGTCGGAAGTATAGAGCCGGTTATATTTATTTTCTTAATTGTGGGTGGGTTTACAAAATTACAAATACCCCTATCTACGAGCCCGGCAGAATGCATAGCAACGAATAGGCAACCTGTATTTGTCTACGGAGTTCGTATGGTATGGCCAAGTACCAAGTTTGTTCCCCGTCACAGGTAATTCTGTACCCGAACCTTTCAGAACACAACGGCAACCTGCTGAACGTATCTACATTGCACACAAGCCACTACACTTTAAAAACTATTGGCGGGTTGATCGCTATGTCCTGATTAGGATATGTTACATTTTAATGTTATATTTTAATATGTTATATTGTAACGTTATATTTTAATATGTTATATTGTAACGTTATATTTTAATGTTATATTTTAACGTATATTTTAATATGTTATATTTTAATGTGTTATATTTTAATATGTTATATTTTAATGTGTTATATTTTAATATGTTATATTTTAATATGTTATATTTTAATATGTTATATTTTAATATGTTATATTTTAATGTTATATTTTAATATGTTATATTGTAACGTTATATTTTAATGTTATATTTTAACGTATATTTTAATATGTTATAGGCCTATTCTAATGTGTTATATTTTAATATGTTATATTTTAATGTTATATTTTAATATGTTATATTTTAATATGTTATATTTTAATGTGTTATATTTTAATATGTTATATTTTAATATGTTATATTTTAATGTGTTATATTTTAATGTGTTATATTTTAATATTATATTTTAATATGTTATATTTTAATATTATATTTTAATATGTTATATTTTAATATGTTATATTTTAATATGTTATATTTTAATGTGTTATATTTTACAACATAATCAATCAGTGAATCCGTGAACATAGTCTTCCTAGACTCAAAACAAAACAAGTGAAATTGAAAAGATATCTACAGACCGGAGAACCAGGCCCGCAGATAAGGGGGCCCGTAGATTTTGGGTGTTCAACCCCCCCCCCCTTCCAGCGAATCTAACATGACTTTTAGCACTAGGAACTTAACCACAAAGTGGATAAAAACACCTCCCTTACCAATTTTTTTGCGAAAAGGTCGTCAAATTTCCCGCCAAATAGTGAAATTTACACATGAAAGCGGACGAGTGACTTTAACCATTTTTGTGTGTAAAATCTCCTCCCTTAGGTACTCATATCTACGGTCCTGAGAAGAACAAAAACAATATGGTCATACAGCTAGCATAAATATCGGCCAGGTGAAATTGTTCTGTCTGGGAAGTGTCACCCATAACCTTTCAGTCTCCCCATGGCACGTGTAAGGCAATAATAATGCTTTTTTAAAAACAAATATTCTTCAAGTGATGTGGGATGGAGCGGTTCATGTTCGCTTTTGGTTTTAGTCGTAGAACATATTGAGTATTTCACGGAGAATTTCAGCGCTGTCTCATCTTGCCTCGCATTAATGGGAATCTTGCCTCAACATTGGGAATCTTGCCTCGCACTGATGGGAAGCTTGCCTCGCATTGATGGGAAGCTTGCCTCAACATTGGGAATCTTGCCTCGCATTGATGGGAAGCTTACCTCGCATTAATGGGAATCTTGCCTCAACATTGGGAATCTTGCCTCGCATTGATGGGAAGCTTGCCTCGCATTGATGGGAAGCTTGCCTCAACATTGGGAATCTTGCCTCGCATTGATGGGAAGCTTACCTCGCATTAATGGGAATCTTGCCTCAACATTGGGAATCTTGCCTCGCATTGATGGGAAGCTTACCTCGCATTAATGGGAATCTTGCCTCAACATTGGGAATCTTGCCTCGCACTGATGGGAAGCTTAACTCGCATTAATGGGAATCTTGCCTCAACATTGGGAATCTTGCCTCGCATTGATGGGAAGCTTACCTCGCATTAATGGGAATCTTGCCTCAACATTGGGAATCTTGCCTCGCACTGATGGGAAGCTTAACTCGCATTAATGGGAATCTTGCCTCAACATTGTGAATCTTGCCTCGCACTGATGGGAACTTGCCTCGCACTGATGGGAAGCTTGCCTCGCATTGATGGGAATCTTGCCTCAACATTGTGAATCTTGCCTCGCATTGATGGGAAGTTTGGGTTTATATAGCAGCTGCCACAATGCTAAATCTGTAACACTAACTGCCGCTTGTAGGCGCTCCTGTTGTGGGTAGTTAGTCTCGAGAGATCACATCACTACACACAGGACACACCCATAAGTGCTTAGACTTCTCTTGAGTTTACCCGCAAGTATACGACGACTGATAGTTCTAGTTCTTTGATAAACTTCTTTGTTGTCCGTCATTATGTTCATTTCTGGCCACGCTCACATTTCAAGTCCAGCTCGTTTATTCTGTACATGCACAAGAAATCAAAATTCTCATTAATTTCTTATGATCTCGCAGTTTCTCTCAAAGACTTCAATATGTCGGCTAGGACTATTTCTACCACTTAATACAGTGGCATAAATTGCCAATCTATCCGCTCTCTCATTGCCCTGAACACCCGAATAACCAGATACAAAAATGATTCTGAAGGGGTAGGTAGCTGCTACAAATTAAGCTATGATTCTGAAGGGGTAGGTAGCTGCTACAAATTAAGCTATGATTCTGAAGGGGTAGGTAGCTGCTACAAATTAAGCTATGATTCTGAAGGGGTAGGTAGCTGTTACAAATTAAGCTATGATTCTGAAGGGGTAGGTAGCTGCTACAAATTAAGCTATGATTCTGAAGGGGTAGGTAGCTGCTACAAATTAAGCTATGATTCTGAAGGGGTAGGTAGCTGTTACAAATTAAGCTATGATTCTGAAGGGGTAGGTAGCTGTTACAAATTAAGCTATGATTCTGAAGGGGTAGGTAGCTGTTACAAATTAAGCTATGATTCTGAAGGGGTAGGTAGCTGCTACAAATTAAGCTTTCTTAAGTACACACACATTAATGTAGTTGGTTTGCTATATTTCAGAAATAATGCACAGAAACAGCTGACGATGTCAGTGGAGATATTTTTCAAATGATATCGACACATAGACGCGTGCACTGATAGATGCATACAACACGATCTAATTAAACACATGCATAAATAAAGTGCTTTACACGCGTGCGCTATCATTATTTTTCCTCACTCTTCCGCATCGTTGAAGATAGAAATCGATGGAGGACTCCGTGTTGATGCATCCAATGGTGTTCCACTGCGACCATAACGGGTTACGGATTTATAGATAAATATATAAGTATTTCAGCATGGCCATCTAGATATCGTGTATCTGGAAGTGATCCATACTGAAGCCGGATGTGCCAGGTCGAAAGAAACAGAAATAGCAGCCACGTTTTAAATAATGACACAATGCATTATGTTATCCGGACTACATTCTGCGAATCTGCAGGAATTTGAGAATCAATACAGAAGAAGAAGAGTAATGCAAACGATGTCATATAAGGGTAAATACGCAGTGCCATGAAACAACCTAACGTACTATACCATACAGACTGTCTGCAATATAGGAACCATTTCACACACACACCCGACTTGTGACATTTCACACACGCACATACCCCACTAGTGACACACACACACCCGACTTGTGACGTGTATGTAACTTGTTACCCTTGATCTTTGGTCTATGCTGAATGACCAGACTGACATATTGCCGCGTCTTATGTAAGCTCACCTCGGATCTCCGTCGTGGCAGTTCTGATTCGCTGTCCATAATAAACGCGGTCAGCTACTATGAATTCTGACCATTATATGCAATGGGATGCTATCATCTTGATTCTACCGCTATCAATGGCGAGAGCGATGCGCTCTAAAAGGAATAAAAACAATTATATATTGGGTGGAGTCATTTCAGAGTGATTATTAGAGTGGAAAGAATCACATTACTGCGTGGATTCCAGATACCACTGTCCTTGATAGAGCTGGTATCCCAAGCATTGACACGATCCTGATGCAAACACAGATTCGTTGGGCAGGTCATTTGGTGCGTATGCCAGACCATCGTCTGCCAAAGATACTTCTCTATGGTGAGCTAGAGAAGGGTATACGATCTCAAGGTGGCCAAAGGAAGCGCTACAAGGACTCGTTAAAGAACTCAATGAAAGCCTTTGAAATAGACCACGATACATGGGAAGAACTTGCACAAAATAGATCTACATGGCGTTCTAAAATAAAAAAGAGCACATCATCTTGTGAAAAGAAGAGAAATGCAACAGCTCAACAGCGGAGAGCAGCTAGAAAGTCACGGATAGACCAAGATCCGTCTACAGTCGTCATTCCATGTCCGAACTGTCCAAGGACATTTACAGCTCGAATAGGGCTCATTAGCCAACTACGAACTCATAATCAAGGACATTACTAAAATTGAATTTTCAAAAGTGGATGTAACAAATGGTCATCATCACTTGTGATGGACGAACAACACACACTGCGTAAAATCGCTTTTATCTTCGTCCAGGAATATGCCGGTGTGTAGGGAAACGAACGAGCTTATATGTTGGCTGGCATTGCCACCATAACAGTCAGTGAATATATTGAACGAGCAGACATATTCATTGCTCTTCGTGAGTCTGCACGATCGGAGGATTCTGAGGTTCATGAGCAAGAATCAGTATTTAGAATGCGCAAAATGTGACTGAGGATCGGATTGGTCCGGAGGAGAATCTAACATAAATTTCAAAAAGAACACTCAACCCCCCCCCCCAATATAGAATCGGGACCATCAGCCACAATACGCTGAGAGAATTACTGAAGCTGATATTTGAGAAATTATGGGGATGTCTGGTGTACGATGACAATAATCAATATAGGTCTATCTCGACATAAACTTGGTGAACAACAGAGGGAATAATGGTGTGTCATTTGCTTTGCAACGTAAATTATTGTACACAACAAATAGGAACTGTTGCATATCTGGTCACTTTCTCTCTCTTTCGTTTAACATGAACAAGTATCGGTTCTGTGATTTAACTACTGCTATATTTAATATTGTTATTCTACACGCAACCACAATTAGGAAATGATAGCTTGTGACCTTATGAAAGTCAAGAACAGAATAGAGGTGTGTACATTATCGAGCTGAAAGCATTTGGGAGAACGTCATTGCATTATTCATAGGGAAAGTCTCATAATGTTATAATGTCTGCTGTATTCATACGCGTAAAAACTAGCCAAGATTTTTCTCATATTTATAATCATTATTTTGTGTGGATAATAATACATAATAAAATCGTACAAAAATAATGTTTTATTAGTAAATATTGGGAATATTCGCGGATAAATGTGGAACTATTTTATTCTCCTGTTGATTAATCTTTGCCTTGTACACTTAACTCGCGTTGGTTCCCGCAGTCTTCTGCTAGCTAGCCGGTTGTTTACCTGAGTGTTGTATTTTCGGAAGTATTGGTGGCCGCACGAATTGTTGGATATTCTCTGGATAATTCAAACGATCCGTTCCTATAGGTAAAGTCAGTTAAAATAGTTTTGTGCACTTTATAAATTTTACAACCTGATGCAT
Organism: Meghimatium bilineatum; assembly: GCA_034231615.1. Lineage (NCBI taxonomy): Eukaryota > Metazoa > Mollusca > Gastropoda > Stylommatophora > Philomycidae > Meghimatium > Meghimatium bilineatum. The sequence goes on along the minus strand of CM067313.1, from coordinate 1,863,095 downwards.
TTCTGCAATGTAAGATATGTCCTTCAAAATGGCGGTTAGCCAATTGTATTTTAAGTACTGCGATACTCGATTGATGGATACCCTTGGCAAGTTGCTTTAGTTTCCATTACCTTAGTAACAACCAACCCTATCGCAATATATTTCTCATAAGTCTAATAAGAGTGGGTATTCTAATAAATATCATTTGTTAAAAATGTCATTCTGCGGCGACATGCAACACAGTACAGTCGTCGTACGTACAGAAATACAAAATATAAATAAAATATTGATATAATTAAATAATAAAAATAACTTCAATTCTAGCAAATGAATATTGAATTGATCATTGATGAGATATTCTCAGATATCATTATTATCATCATTAATTGAATAGTCTAGCTAGAAGTTAGACCCCTAGGCTAATTACGAATAATCAGGAAAAATAATTTGATTAGAAAGAAATATTGTCTTTCTCCAGGTGGTTTGTCATCCACTCTTGCCGTTAAGCGTAGGGGTGGTTGCCGAGTGGTTGGAGTTCGAGGTTGTGTTCTAAAGCCAGATGTGTGGCCTCGGCTGTGCCATGGCTGTGTCTGCTCAGGATATCCCTGACGTTTTCTATCATTTTTTTCCGTGATCCTCCTCTGGCTTTGTACCCTGATCTCACTTGGTTATATTATATGCATGTATACACTGTACGGTGACAATGGCATATTCATAATGTGTCCAAACCACTTGATCTGCTGCCTTTCTATGTATTCTGTGCAAGGTATTATCCTGCCTATTCAGTATTCTTTCCCTGATGTCTTCATTTTGTAATCTATCGAGCCTGTTGACCTTGGTGGCTTTCCTCAAGCATTTCATCTTGCGTCACTATTTTTCTGTAATGTGAAGATGAGAGAGACCAGGTTTGGCACTGGTAACACAGTGTTGGTAGGAATATAATATATTGTAGATAATTTGTCTTTTAACTTTATCTCGATCTTGGGATGAAGAAGTAGTGGTGACAGTTGGTATGTTACTGCATTTGCCTTTTGATATCTCATATCTATTTCTCTATCTAGGCTTCCATTTTCTGTAAAAGTACCACAGAGATATTTGAACTCTGTTACTTGGTTTACTCTTATGTTGTCTATCTTTGTATGTTTTGTGGGCTCGGCATCCTACATATTTTCATACTTTCTGTCTTTTTTAATATTGATCTTCATGTTGTATTTTCTACATGTTGCAGATAGTGAGTTAACATGATTTTCTAGTTGTTCTTCATTTTCGTATATGAGGCTGTGGTCGTCTGCAAAAAGTAGTTCATTTATTTCATTATTTAGTTGCTCTGAGTTGGTGATTCTGCCCTCTGTACTTTTTGCTTCTTTTATTATTCTATGTATATATTGAATAGCAAGGGTGAGAGCACGCAACCCTGACACAGTCCAGTTTTTGTAGCAAATGTGTCTGTGATACCATTTGATGTTCTTACCACACATTGGCAGTTTTTATACAAAACTTATACTTTCTAACAGTTGTCCTTTGATAACTGTTAGAAAGTATTAGAGTTTTGTATAAAAGCTCTTAAACTAAGAAAGCTCTTATATAGAAAGAAATATGTAGGCTATAATTATGTTATAAATAGTGCGATAATTCACCTCAGTATTTTGAATAGGCCTCATGTTATAATTAGGTATTATAATTCTTCATTCACTGCAATCTCATATAAATTAAATTTAAAATGAAGTAAATTGTGATGTTTTGAAATACTCAGTCAATGACTCATAGATATAAAAAATAGTAATACTTCAGCAGATTACAATCAATCGTGACCATTCCTTTTATCATAGATAGTATAATAGCGTAGAGTATTCTTCTTGCTAACCCCAGGAATTGCGAGCGATTAGCTCTTACTTCCTATGTGCAGTGGAGAGGTTTCTCATGATCCCAGAAGACTTCAGCTTTCGGCTTAGTGCAATGCATATTGAAGAAGCCTTCTCAGAAGGGGTACCTATCTTTTATTCTATATCTACTCATTCTATGTAATAGTTACCATAGGGAATAATAACAGCTACAGTCTATTTATTTTGGGTTGTCCGAATTTAACATTTTATAAGTAGATCTTTAAACATTTACCTAGGGGTCTAGTTATTATTTAGCCTATTACCATTGAGTCTATATTACCACTGGCGTAGTAATTATTTTGGTAGCAATAAAAGCACACATTCTTCTTTGCTTGTGGTTGTTTTCTTTTATCTCTTGTAATTCTTGTTTTACTTTTCGTCTGTTTTCTTTTATCTCTTGTAATTCTTGTTTTACTTTTCGTCTGTTTTCTTTTATCTCTTGTAATTCTTGTTTTACTTTTCGTCTGTTTTCTTTTATCTCTTGTAATTCTTGTTTTACTTTTCGTCTGTTTTCTGGTCTCCACATGTTGTCTTACTCAGTGATCTTCATGACATTGCAAAGCATCTTCAGGAACCAGTTACTATTATTGACCCAATACTTACTGATGATGGCAGTCATATTATCCTGCTGACATTGTGCAAGAAACTTAGTCAGAGATGGTCCCCTTGATATAACATATGCAGAACACTGCAAGCTTACTGTTTTACAAGCAGAAAGTCTAGGATATGTTCCTCTCTGTCACTTCAGCAATTTCATACAGCAATGTTGACAATACCCATTACATACAGTAATCCGTAATACAATTGAGTATTGGGCATATCCCCAGACGTTCCTGGGATCTATTACTATATCCTATGCCCACCCAAACTGCTGTCTGTATGTTGATGTGCTCGAAAGAGAAGAAAGACATAGTAACACTGCAGCCTGCTATGTAAGCTGTAAGAGGTGACTAAGGATTCATCATTGCTTTGATGGTCTGAAGACCCCCATGACTGTTTGTACGGGAATAGATCCTTGTCTCTGCAGCATACCAAAACATTACAGGAAAAGACATTGCAGCTTCCCCTCCGGAGTAGAAGACTGTCCATTTTGTAGATTCGCTCTACAGCCACAGTGAATAAAACATCTGGAACTCACAAAAGCTCCAGAAACTCTCTCCAATAATAATCCCTCTCCAATAATAATCCCAGAGAAACAGCAATCTGGAGCTAAAAACTGAACTCCACTTCCTGGCATAGGGAGCAAGTCACTCCTTTGGGGGGTACCACCATCTAATCTGCGATAGATTAATACCCGATATACATCAAGTCAGATATTGGTGATATATAGAGTGGTTTGTTTTAGGTCATCGTGGGTTCCCCACAATTTATTTTGCATAGGCACTCCTACTACCTGATCTGCTCAGCATGTCAGATCCAGGACCTTCTTTATGGTTGATAAGTGTTAACATATGTGGTCAATGAGGACCCATCACCCAGTTTTCTGTTAACATATGTGGTCAATGAGGACCCATCACCCAGTTTTCTGTTAACATATGCGGTCAGTGAGGACCCATCACCCAGTTTTCTGTTAACATATGTGGTCAGTGAGGACCCATCACCCAGTTTTCTGTTAACATATGTGGTCAGTGAGGACCCATCACCCAGTTTTCTGTTAACATATGTGGTCAGTGAGGACCCATCACCCAGTTTTCTGTTAACATATGTGGTCAATGAGGACCCATTTTTCTGGTTCTGGAGTTTCCACACTCAGTCATGATTTATTTTCTGCTAATTGATCTTTAATCCTACCATCTTGCTGTAATAATGATGTGCTTATCATTTCCTGGAAATCCTTGTGTGTGTGAGTTAGGTTTATAGAACTGGTCTTATGTCCATCTTGTTTGTCCAGCACAAGTGATGATGACTATTTGTTACATCGACTTTATGAAATTCAATTAGAGTTATGTCTGACTATGAGTTTGTAGGTTGCTAATAAGCATTATGCTGGCTGCTAAGGTGCTTGGACAATTGGAGCACGTAATGACCCACTGTAGATGGTATGTCCATGTAATGACGGATGTAGATGTATCTTCTACAATTGTTTATGTCCAGTACACTTTGCTTTTTCTTCAAATTTACTGCCATACAAAATGATAAGAGTGTCAGTCATAGTAACTCAGTCATTTCAAGTCATAGTCCAAAATGTCTTCAGCTCAATATTTTACACATGCCTATTCTGTTGTTGACTTTATTCAAGTCACAAGCTATCATTTCCCAATTATGGTTGCATGTAAAATACAAGTATATAACAGTATACAATAATACAATGACAGAACGGATAATTGTTCGTGTTTGGCATGAAAAAGAAAAAAAATGTCCAGTCATGCAACAGTTCCTATTGGTTATGTGAAATAATTTACTATGAAATGATAATCCCCAAGGGATCTAAATAATCCACTTGTAAATGAAGAGTCACAACCAGGGATCAAACCTGTGACCTCTTGAGCACAAAGTAAATGGCTTAACCACTATGCCAGGGAGATCCCCATTGATAAGTGGAAAGGAAGCATCAATGGAGAACAGGAAGTAGTCTCTCAAAGTATACTAATCGACAGGGCAAGAGGTCTTTGTCATACTCTTAGTTGTAACTTAAATGTAGCTAATAAAGCCAACCTTTTCGCAGAAATAAATACTTAAAACAAAGGGATTTGTTTGGAGACATGCAATTGATATAGTAACAAAAAATAGTGCTTGCCCTTATGCATGTATTAGGTTTACCAAGCAATACTGTGTACTGTATGCATTGTTTATTGACTAAAGGCATACCAATGGATGATATGGTTGAACACATGCTATCTTTACTATCTCAGATGTTCTGGTGCCCATTTCCTTTGTCTAAAAATGCTGTGCTGGGCCACGCACAATTATTTATGCATGGTCAGAAACTTCACAAATGTTTATTTACAGGGATGTGGATAATGCTTTCCTTGACGAAGTTCCTTAACATTTCGCTTTGGGATGGAGGAGAAGATGGACTTTTTTTGGGAGAGAACAACTGGGATACCCTCCTTTCATCTCTATGTAAGGTGTTGGTGAATAAAAAATATCATATAACAAGACAACAATCATATTCACAGTCAACAAAGAAACAAATTAGTGCTGATGAGGTTTTGTTGCCTACACGAATGGCGGGAATATTCATGAGAAATCATCTGCTTTCTTCACAACATTGAGTATGGAAATGGAAATGATGATGATGGCGGCACTCCTCGAGTGGTGACTGAAATGTTAACTGACAGTGTGATACTATCTAGACTCCAAAAGCATGTTGTGTAAGATAGAATGGTACATCATGTTGAGTAAGATAGAATGGTGCATGTTGAGTAAGATAGAATGGTGCATGTTGAGTAAGATAGAATGGTGCATGTTGAGTAAGATAGAATGGTGCATGTTGAGTAAGATAGAATGGTGCATGTTGAGTAAGATAGAATGGTGCATGTTGAGTAAGATAGAATGGTGCATGTTGAGTAAGATAGAATGGTGCATGTTGAGTAAGATAGAATGGTGCATGTTGAGTAAGATAGAATGGTGCATGTTGAGAAAGGAATGGATGGTCACACTACTGAACAACTCAGTTGTTCAAGTGTTACATGAATATACTGTCATAGTCATGCAGGGGTCAGGGGCACAATTCTGTGATTGATTGCAGTTTTTAAAAGAGATAGGACCAACCAAATAAGGACAGTCCTTGATTTATTGCAGAGTAAAGAAAAGGACATGGGAAGTGATAATGTGAACATATAAATAATGATATAAAATGTGGGTGACCAGTGTGAGAGGAGAAAGCGTGTCCTCTCTGGAAAGTTACTAAGATCACATAGTCAACATCTGACTGGGACTTTGAGTCAGAATACTCTTGGATGTCTGCTGGAATGGAGCACCTATGTGTGGCCATGATGTTGGTTTCTAATCAAGATTAAGAAATATGTACACAACATAGTCAGATGTGAGAGGGACTTCCTGATTTGTTTGTTCCTTTACCGTCTGGCTCTGTGAGGCACAGAGCACATCTCTGATGGCCATGTTACCAGGTTCATTTTCCACAGCAACCAGTTGTGCATCTTTAACATCCAGAAAGCAGTGGCAACCTACTGAACGTAAAACTTGTCTATAAAATTACTGCGGCTAAATAATTGCTGTTGATTGCAACATCCTGAGTAGAATATGCTACTAACTTGTACTGATGAATTTCAGTGAAATGTAACACAACTGCAGTCCAGTGAATGTCTTCTCAAACAGCATAGTTAGTGTAGCTATGTATCTCTTATCTTGTTACATAGATAACCTGTGTTACACCAATGTATTGTAGATTTGTGTTCAGAAATGGCTACATTTATCATTGCTATGACTCACTCACTACACAAGATATGGATATGTTGGTGTTGAAAGTGAATATATTTAATAATCACTGTCTTCTACCAAAATTGGATGTGTTGGGCTTTTGTTTAAAATAATATGGTGACACTATTCATCTCCATTCTCTGAATTACCAGGGTACATCTTACAAGAGAGATCCAGTAGGAGTTTAGGAGCTATCAATAAAAAAAATAGGCCAAGCAAAGGCATCATTCCTGAAAATGATGTGTAATATGTTCCTGTCATTAGATGTAAGGAAGAGAGTTTATTAGAGCTACATAAAACTGATTCTAACATTGGTACCAGTATTTGTTAATAAATAAACACAAATTAGAGGCAACAGACATGGATATCAACAGAAAGCTGTATGGGAGCACTGAGGAGCTTTCAAATACAGTAGCATTTATTAAGAATAACAAACTTGCTGTATAGACATGTCAAACTGGGAACGAGTAGAAGAGACAATAGAGATATAGAAGAATGCTGAGAGTACCTTGGACAGCTTGAAAGACTAACGAGGAGGTACTGAAGGAGTGAGATGTGGGTGACTTAATAATATCAGAAAGATAAAATCTTGATTTTGTGGACACATGAGACATGGAGGTCAGAAGAAAATCGTTTCAAGATTGAAAAAGAGAGGTCGGAGATGACAGAAAATATTCGATGGCATGGCAAAGAGTCAACAACGATCCTGACAAAACATACAGGATATAGAGTATTGGAGATCCGTAATTTCATGGCCTATGTAACACATCACCGGGTGATCATTTTTTGTTGCTAGGGCCTGAAACGGAGGAAAAAATATTAACAGCACTACCCATCATGCATGTTGTAAGAGGTGATTAAGGAGGGTTAGGCATGATTGGCTACCACTCCGTGTAAAACGAATCATTTGAATCAAATGAATCATTCGTGCTCATGTGAATCTGTCAGGCTTAAAGATATATCATATGTAAGCTGTAAGCCATAATACAGCACATTCCAATCTCCTGACTACATTTGCAAACCTGCTTTACAGAGCTGGCATCACATCACATTCCAATCTCCTGACTACATCTTACAAACCAGCTTTATAGAGCTGGCTTCACATCACATTTGTATGATTGTAGAAGTTAGTGGGTTAGGTTTACGTGATGTCACTCTTGACAAGGAACAGTTGTATGAATCATGCTATGAGACTGAGTTTGCATGTGTAACAGCAGTGCTTGAAGTTGTCCCACCATTTAATTCATTCATTCATTGGTACCATTCCTTCCAGCATAGGTGATTATGTCTTTCGACAGTCTTCTGTTTGTTATACATTTAAATATAGTTATTGATGATTCTACATCATGCCAGACTTTCAAGCCATCCAACATTTTCTCATGTTGTCTATCTTTCCCTCCATCTTTCCAGTTGTTACGATGTTCTCCAATCCACCTCTTCTCATGAAATGACCCAGGAACTGTGATTGTCGTCTTCTAATACAGTTAATAAGTTCTCTATTTGAGTTGACCAGTTGTAGAATTATAGCATTACTCTTTTTAGCTGTCCATGATAGTTTCATGAGTATCATGAAAACAAGAATACATGACGAACATCATTAGAAAACGCCGCTGGACATACATTGGCCACATACTTAGAATGAAGGAAGACAGAATTCCACGACAAGCCTTCATGTGGACACCAGACGGGAAAAGAAAACAGGGAAGACCAAAAACAACGCTCAGAAGAACATTTATGAATGAATTAAAATCAACAGGCATAAATGTACAAGACCTGCAATCCCTGGCAACTGACAGACAGGCATGGAGAACTATGACATCTGCCCTATGTGCCAAACTTGGAACATAGAAGAACTGACTGAATGATTATATTTTCAACATTCTTCAATAAAAGCACATCTCTGTGGCCTCCAGCTGTTTTCTTGTAATATTGTCAATTGTCCATGCTTCACTACCATATAACATAACAGTATGGGCTCTATGTAACATTTTAGTATGTTCTTTCTTACTTCTATTGAAAATGAATTATTACACAAGATGTTCCTCATCTTCTGGAATGTTGCTTTTGCCTGTGCTGTTCGACTTTTTATCTCAGTGACGCATCTACCATCTGAAGTAATAATTGTGCCCAAATATTTAAGTTTGTCTACTTGTTTAAGAACTGTCCCGTTGACCTTGATGCACCATTTATGACTGTTTGATATTGTGACAGGATCGTAGTGGGTGCTGAATGAGTGATAGCACAGCGGTGAAGGAGATCACACATCACCATGACAGAGATAGAGTCACTGGTTAACAATGTTCGGTGGGATCATGCAGTAATAGATGATGACTTTGATGCAGGAAACAATTCTTCCAAACTTTTTGAAAGGTCCAGGATTAAAGCCCTTGCAGGTGAGTTTTATTTAATCTGTTAAAGGTGCCTAGCGTGCTGAATCTGGATGTGTCAGGCTGAAAGGCGCAGCAAATCTGTAAACCATGACACAACACATTCTGTTTTCCAGACTACATCCTGCAAATCTGCAGGAGTTAGAGAATAAAAACAGAAGGTGTGCTCCTCATGTTACTTTCTGTTTTTATGTGCTCCTGGTGTTCTAGTTTTTATCTGTTCCATGTTATTTTCTGTTTTTAAGTGCTCCTCTCCTGTTTTTGTGTGATGCTTATGTTGTCTCCATTGTGGAAGGGATTATCTTTTCAAAATAATGTATTTATACTTATTATCGCCCACGACCTCAAAAAATTCACAGCAACCAAAAAATGCCGGGTAGTAAAATCCTGAATAAGATACACTACCAAAACTCACCAACGTGTTGCAGGAGCCGAACACAAATTTAATGTCAAATAAGTCAACATAACCACACAAAAAACAACCACATAGATTGCTACCCGTATGTGTCTCCATGTGTTGTAGATGTCTCCATTTGTGGTGTAGGCGTATCTTCCACCTATAGGTGTCTCAGTGCGTCTAAAGGTCTCAGATAGCCCTAAGACCAAGGGTGGGCAAAATATATACAACCATATCTGGTCCGTCAAAGAATTTATTCTGGCTCGCCAGGCTGATGTAAATGTACCAAAATGCACTGGTACCACGAGTTCAGAAAGCTCTACTTGGATTTCTCGGCGACTAAGAAAAACCGTTGACTCCCATACAACACGAGAAGTGCTCAAACCGGCCGTCGGCTCAAGAAGATTGCCCACCTCTGGTATAGATACCATGTGTCAATAGTGAATCCGAATACGCCATTATGATTCCACATTTTATTTGTTAAAGTCTAGTTAATCTGTGTTATGTTTTCACATTCTATCAATGTCTCCTCACAATATGTCACATATTTGGTTGATAGTCTTAAACGCAGTAGTGTAAATACCACACATTTCTTGTCTGTGTTTGTGAGGGGGAAATTGTGTGCGTCATATTCTCCTCCCACCCCACTCCATGTAGGAGAGATACGAGTAGTCCAAGGATAATACTATATTTGCTCTGTCTGGTAATGCTTGAGTGGTTGTAGTCTGATGTGAAGATAAATGAGATTAAGTCAAGCAAACATTGAACTTTATATAGACAATTTGCGTTTGTTATCCAGCTGCTATACACAGACAAGAATTATATATGCACTTGATTTCATTGGGTATAATTACCGGTTATCTAGGGTTAAGTTTTAGACCAGAGGTGGGGCACATTTTTATCCGGTTTGACTGACCAGATTCATGTTAGTTGGATCGGGGTGAGGTCATACCTGGTGATCGAAATAACCGAAATACTATTTGAGCACGCAAAAAATATCGATCTCAGATCATAACTAAAGATTTTGTTGCTTTTAATATCAATTATTAAATGGTGAAAGGCGTTCTCCGAAAATGTATTTTTCGTTCGTTCTGAGCACGTATTGCACTCGCGGCATCACATTTTACCGAATAATTTCTTCCTTATCGTGTTTATTGTCGTGGTTTACTACTTGCCTGCGATAGCTAGTGGTGCAATGTCTTGTGAACTTTGAGATTAATACATTTAGTAATTTGAAATCACCCCCGCTTGTCAATAAAAAGGGCGGTTCAGATTTGACATCCCAGGCCGTTTTTGTGTGTCGATCCATGTTTTAGATCGTTATTTCGTGACGACTTAATGCATAACTGTTTTTGTTGGGTACTTCATACAGCAAAACACACATACATAAGTATCTTGTTCTGCTTGTCATTAATCATCGCCATAACGTGCCGTCTCGCAACGACGGTTAGCTGCAACGGATCTCCAACAATCCCTGTCTCTTGCTTTGTTGGTATACTGCTATTCTAGACTGTATCCTGTCCATCCCGTGATGTTTCCCTCCCACGTGTATCTCTGACTACCTCTTGCTCTCACACCCCCATTACTCTACCCCTAAGTAAGGTCTTTAGCAGGATATCATGTCTTTTAATATATTTAAAACACTTTATTTGTTCGATGTTTGTATTTCCTTTATTAGTTTTAGTTTCATACCAAGTATTGTCAGAACCTCTTTGTTCGTTTTCTTCTCTTTCCATGATGTTCTTTATAAAAGTAATAATAATAAGACACTTAACCCGTCAGGGTCTTAGGGGTACCACACTGGATACATCAGCTCAAAAAAGACCCCCCTCCCCCCAAACAACTCTATCCTCAGCCATTTGGAGGAGTGTAGAAAAGTCACGCCCAGACCGTTCCGGAATGTTATAAATCCAGGATTTTCCCCTATCTCCTCTCCTCCTTCAACCCTCTACTGTTCATTGCAAAATAATTGTAGAAAGCGAATCATGTCTCGTTAATTCTGAGTTTTTTTTGTAAATGGCCATGGTAAGCCCGTGTCTATTTAATGTTTCTAGTGATTGTCTCTGTCCATCTAGTTCTTGAGCTTCCTCGTTCCCTGTAGCCCGGTCTTCTACTGATGTATGCACAATGGGCTGGTTGCCTAGGTTGTATTCTCGTGACGTGACAAACCAGCTTCTAGATGTAGTCTTGACTTGATATAGTCTTTACTTTTCTGATTTCTTCATTTCTCCGGCAGTCTCTTCTCGTGACATTTATAATAATAAAGAAGATAAATGCTGAAAAAATAAAACCAGTATATCGATCAGTTTTCAACAGAATAAGCGAAGTAATTAATACAATACCCGCAAGACGACAAAGTTGAAATATGGAACAAGGGTAATAGTGAAAGAAAAAAAGTCAGGTTTTGAAATATTGGACACCAGTTGACGACGAACAGACGACTGCGCAATACGAGTCGATGGGAACTACGTGTTGAATGACTCATCACAGATGTGTCAGCATTGATTTTTTTCTGGTCTTCCCGTGTCTGCGGTGTCTCATTTGTCTCGACTAAGTGTACCACCCGGTTTATGAGATTATTTACCGGTGACTAAAATAGATCTCAGTCTGACCTATCTGGTATGATGTTTGTATTTCAGAATTGTAGGGGGGGGGGGAGAGTGGTTAAATGAATAGGAAATTGGTGGTGTGGGTAGAAACACGTATTGCGATCAGGGCTGAACTAGCATCGCTTGATCGTGACACTCCAGAATTATACAGTCCACAGGACACATTGAGAATCATCCTTCTAAATGGGAGGGAATTATACTTTTTCTATTGGTCACTTTCTGTATAGTTTATTCTGATTTATGTTTATGCCAGTGGAAATATAAAAGGGAAAAGTCACTTTAGAAGGATGGTTCCTGATTAGTCAACAGGGCTGTTTGTCGGGGCAGGCTACTCAAAAGAGCGCACACGAAGCTGATGACTTGATTGTGTTAGGGTTTCCCCATATATAGTCCGTCCCTCTCAACGAAGTAGCACAGCTCCTGCCAATATGACCACTCATTAGCGCGTAGCTCTAGCCGATAATCTCCGGGGGGAAAATGCACATGTAAACAAGACATCACGGTTCTGGTTCGAACCTTCTGCGTTCGTTCTCAAACTCCTACAGATTAGCAGGACGTAGTCCGAAGAAGGCTGTCAGCTCTAGAGCACAAAGCAAAGGTCTAAGCACCGCTACAGGGAGAATCCGTCTGAAACTTAAATATGAGTGATCTTTGTTGCTGCAAATTTGGCTTATTAAACAATAAAAAAAAACCTAACAGTAAACATTGCAACAGTGAGATAAGTATTGTAGCGTTTAACATAAACACAGTTTCATGATTGTAAAAATATACACGGATGCAAGCTTAGCCAAATGATTCTCAATTCTTTATTGCCAGTTGCCCCGTTTTGTGACATTTCTTCTGTTGTCTCTGTAGCTCCCCCAAAAATGTCATCGACTTTCATTGCTATAGATTTTTATGTCGTACATATAATCTTTCAGTGGTCCCTTGAAGTGATCTGTAGCCCTCCCCCCACCCAAAAAAGAATTCTCCGTAGACCCCCACCTCTCAAGTCTTCGTTAAGAACCTCTTGTCTAGACTTTATTATAATGAATCCGTCTGGAACTTTTGGCAGATTGAAGACACGCGTTAGATCTGCTGTACTAGGGAGATATTCTCTCACTGGTGGACATAACATGTGTACACGCTGAAGTGTTAGTCCACTTAGCAAACAATAGCAAGACTGTCATCTGCTATACATTCTGTAAGAGTCGACTAAGGAGGTTTGGACATAGGGTTAACAAACTGACCACGTAGAATGTTAAGAGCAGTACGGTAGTCTAGTTGATGGTGAGCTTGTTTACTATCATCGAGTTACAGCGCGCTAGGTTTGAAATCACGCCCTGAGAACCAAAAAAATTGTAACACATTTTTTGTTCGTCTGATCCTCCAGTCAAAGACTTTTTATTGGCCACTCTACCTAATAGTTGCTGCGGCGTAGTACATGAATATTTATCTTCATCCCCGGCGGCGGGTTTCTGCTACGGGATCTATCTTTACCGTTACATTAAAAGTCAAAAAATCATCGTAAACGGATGTCCTGAACCACAAGGTGCATATATTTCAGCTATTGTGAGCCGCTACACAATAAGTATTTATTGAGACAAGTATCAGAGCACATATGGGCTTATGCAGTGTGACAAGTATCTGAGCACATATGGGCTTGTGCAGTGTGACAAGTATCTGAGCACATATGGGCTTGTGCAGTGTGACAAGTATCTGAGCACATATGGGATTGTGCAGTGTGACAAGTATCTGAGCACATATGGGCTTATGCAGTGTGACAAGTATCTGAGCACATATGGGATTGTGCAGTGTGACAAGTATCTGAGCACATATGGGATTGTGCAGTGTGACTAGTATCTGAGCACATATGGGCTTATGCAGTGTGACAAGTATCTGAGCACATATGGGCTTATGCAGTGTGACAAGTATCTGAGCACATATGGGATTGTGCAGTGTGGATAGTATTGTGACATCGAGTTACAACATAAATAAATAGCCATGACAGCCTAGAGAAAACCATAATGGAGGGAACGACGACAGGGAGACGAACAGGAAACAGACCAAGAAGAAGGTGGGCGCAAGACATCAAAGACCACCTGAACATGACAGAAACAGGAAGACTAGCTCTAGATCGACAGATGTTTCGAAAGTCTGTGATGACAGCTACATCCTGTTCAGGATATGCTACCTGATGATGATAAATAAATATATTTCTTCTTCATTCGTTAATTCTCAAACTCCTGCAGATCAGCAGAATGTATTACAGAGAACGGATTGCACTGTGTCATGGTTTATAGCTCAGTTGCGATATTTTGCATTTCGACATAACACACCAGACTTCGGCGTGAGTAAATAAATACAACTCAACATTGCGTGTTGTATATTTTTCAGAAAAATCGTTACATGTGAAATGAAGTGTGTGAGAAAAGCTGCAATCGTTACCAAACTAGATAAAATAAGAAATGAAGAAAATAGGAAACGAGTTGGTATAATATCATGTATTGAACATATTGAAAGACAGCAAGTAAAATGGTTCGGTCACCTTATGAGAATGAAGCCAAACCAAATAACAATAAGAGCATATAACAAACGAATATACGGAGCTGTTAGCCAAAGGTAGACCAAGGAAACGGTGGATAGAATACATCAAGATAACCTTGAACAACCATGGACTAATTGCAACCACGGTGACACATCTGACCTTGAAACGACAGCTTAAGCTCCCATCCCTTCTCTTAACGGCAAGTGTGAATGCTATCAACCATCATTCACCTGGGGAAAAACAATAGACTTTATTTTTGGCGTTGGTTCTCAAACTCCCATCGAATCTCTCTTGTAGCAGAATGTTCCTACACGATTTCCAGCAGTCCAGACAAAGGGAACGCGTTATGTCGCCTTTGTATTAGTTAGCGTCAATGTATCGACACATCAGACTTCGGTGTTTTATATTTGTTGATTGTAGATAGCTAGTTAGCCATGTTGTTTCAAGAGCTGCAGTATTGCTTGCACGTATATTTGTTGATTGTAGATAGCTAGTTAGCCATGTTGTTTCAAGAGCTGCAGTATTGCTTGCACGTATATTTGTTGATTGTAGATAGCTAGTTAGCCATGTTGTTTCAAGAGCTGCAGTATTGCTTGCATGTATATTTGTTGATTGTAGATAGCTAGTTAGCCATGTTGTTTCAAGAGCTGCAGTATTGCTTGCACGTATATTTGTTGATTGTAGATAGCTAGTTAGCCATGTTGTTTCAAGAGCTGCAGTATTGCTTGCATGTATATTTGTTGATTGTAGATAGCTAGTTAGCCATGTTGTTTCAAGAGCTGCAGTATTGCTTGCATGTATATTTGTAGATAGCTAGTTAGCCATGTTGTTTCAAGAGCTGCAGTATTGCTTGCATGTATATTTGTTGATTGTAGATAGCTAGTTAGCCATGTTGTTTCAAGAGCTGCAGTATTGCTTGCACTGTTTCTCTCTGCACGTATTTTTTTCCAACAGAGCAGACAGCGACCTAACCTAAAATCGCATCCCCTATCCTGCCCCAATTTTCCCAACTTGTCGCCATCTCTTCTGTGCTACGCTACAATGCAACCTTACCCAACCCCGCTGTCAGTGTTATTTAAAACCAGCCCAAACTGGCGTATCACAGGTTCCTCTTTCCTATCGATGATCAAGTCTGGCTATCGATTAATTCCTGCTGGGTCATCCATAAGAGTTCTCTTGTCTCCCCCGGTAGACATCAGCTGGTGTATTCGCTCTCACTTATTGAAAACAAAATATTGGTGTCTGTATCCAGGGACGTATGTAATATCAGGATTGTTACATTGTGTAACCTGCATCTCATACAAAATTAACACACCGATGGTTGATTGCTTCATTGAAGGGAGGCATGCGTCAGAGCACGTAACCTGGTGGTTGAGTCTTGGTATCTGTATAATGTTGTAAAAGATAATGTCACATACGCATATAACCCTTGATCTTGTAGTAGTTGTAACCATATACCTGCGCTCATATGTATTGGTCATAATTGTAAACTCGAGGGGCATTTTTTTGTGGGTGATGACCACATTGATATTACAATATTATCATTAACCCCCTTATTATACCATTAAATTAATGTGAGATTGCAGTAAAACCATGTACCAATAAGTGTACTACTATATAAGATTAGCTTGCAACAGCTAGTCGATGTTTCGACCAAAAGGTCTTTATCAAAACCCTCTCAGTAAAAAAAAAATTGGACGACGAGCAATTAATTTTAATTTTGTCTATCTTGATAAATACTTTTTTGTCGCAACATCGATTAGTTCTGTTGTAAGTGCTCTGTAAAGCATACATAACATATTGTTTTAATACTTTTAGATCAACTTATAACCATTTAAGTACACATTTAAGGTTTTCCATGATCATAATATTTTTACAGAATATTTCAATTGTGTTAGGAGGTTCAGGTATGCACAATGTGTAAAGAAAAAGTTGCATATTAATGTTTCTATGGGTAGCACACCCCATGTCTCTACAGCGTGTAGTTTGGAGGGGAAAGAATTTATTCGGCAAAAATTATGTATAAATGAACTAGAGTACTAAATAATTCGTTATCAGAATTTAAAATTAAAAAAAAAATATAGACATTTAAATAATGCACACAATTGTTCATTCACATAATGTTTTGTGTGGGTTTGGTATAGAATATACAAATCATGTCACATCCTGGAAGATTTAGGATCCATTAAAAAAAAAAAAAAACATATCCTTTTATGGTGATATAGACATAAATTTAAAAAAATAAAATACGTTGAATAAGTTTTACAAAAGAACAAATCGACGTTTCTACCGAAAGGTCTTTATCAAGATAGGGACAAACTAACAAAAAACAAAGCCACGATTAAAGAAGGGCACTACATAGAAGTATGTAGTCGTCAATAACCTAACATAAATGAAAACAAAACTAGTATGTTAAATAAGAAAAAAAAATACACACTACATAAATGACAATTTGCCTACAATCTCCCACTCATTCAGCTGTTGTGGTATGCTATTGCCTTCCTTTTTTTCTTGTTCCTTTTCCGCCGTTAGTCCAATTTGGTTATATCAATGATTTTTATCCATTAAAAATAATGGAGGTTTGTAGTTGGGCGAAGTACGAAGCGTATACAACCTGTTCCCCTCCGTAGGGTAGTCAATAATCGATCGGAGGAGCACATACCTCCGCTGCTTAAGCAATCCACGGAGACGTCGGGGAAAACGGGCACGTGTGAACCAGATGCGCATATTGATTTCCAACCGGTTATTTGATGGACAAAGCTGATGTCTTGACCACATGGTCACGAAGAAATGTAGACGTGTACCCAGCGGTCAACACTATTTGCTATTATATAAGTATACACGACCGTATAGAAATAAAAGGGTTGGGGAGGGGGAATATGTAGGGTTCGAATTACCCTCTCCCAGATGTTTTCCTCAAATTAACTCGCCTGCTCCCTTACTCTCGATAGCGAGGATGACATTTTCGGTTCATGTTTGGGAAATGTGACCACGTTTTAGCGGAACAAACCGTATGCAGGCAAAAAATGAAACTGTTGGCAAGCATAGTTTTGACAAATATAGCTTTGATGGGAGACATTTTATTTTAGTTGTTGTGATAGGGGGGAGGGTTAAGATTGGTGCTAGAATTCTAGCATTGTGGAGTGTGTAGTTGTTGGGAGGGGGGGGGGGTGATTTCATGGGTGAAGTTAGGAATAGTGTTAACTAGTTAACAGACATCTGCGATTGTATTACCCATTTTAGCATCGACTAGTCTGCTATTTCTGCTTGTCAAGTGATATTTCTGTGACGCCACGAATGATGCGCAAATTGTAACACTTATTTACATGGCTCTGCGCATGCTTGGTCAGATCTGCCGGTCATGTACCCATTTTTTTTAAAGAACACCCCTCCCTCTACCCCTTCAACTACCGCTCCGTCCCCCAAGCAATGTATCTACGACCTACCGGTGGTGGGCAACTTTCTTTGGGTTGTCGGGTCGGAATTCGTATTTTCCCCGTGGTATTATGCCGCGGTAGCTTAGTTGTTATTGAACTGGCTTCTTGTTCTGGTGATCGAAGAACCAATTCCTAGTTCAACTGGACACATTTTAAAATCACCAACGCTTCATAGGTCGACCCAGCCTAATAAAAAAAATGGGTACCAAATCTTTTGGGAAAGTAAAAGCGACGGATGGGCTTGATGCTGACCACTTCATCCCGAGGTGTGCCGGGTCAATGAACACCGTATTCCCATACGCCTCAAAGCCATGAAAAATGAAATACTAAGAAAAACTCTTGTTGTTTAGTTTTTCGGTTCTCTAAGTGATATTTTGTTTAGCTTTGGTAAGCATCGCATATAGTACGTTTAGTTCATCCTGACATAACACAGAACAGAACTTTGCGGGCTGGAATTTGGCACGGTACACCAATATAATACAATATAGTGCAAAGTTGGTATATTTATATCACTAGACAGCTTATTGATGTCTGTACAAGTTCCTGTAGAAAATACTTTCACCTTACTCGCGACTAGTAAGTTTCAGACATGATCATGTGTCAGAAAGGGAAACAGACTTGGTGCTTAAAATAAACAGGAAAGGGGGGGGGGAGAAGGAATGTGTTTTCCCCCAGAAAACTTGTCCCCTTTTTAGTATATTAAAAAATTATCTTTTGCTTTTGGTAAATCACTAAGTGTGGGTGTAGGGAGTGTATGTTTAATGATACCGAGGGCAGTATGTTTAATGATAATTGTACAAGTTTTGTTGTTGTACGTAATTGTAAGAGTAAACAAGAATATGTGACCATGTATTGTGTCCCTGGCTTCTTGAACACGGACAACTGGCTTATTGGCCACTACGTCACCAGGATACCATTTTGGAGAACAAAAAATATGCAACCACTTGATTATACAAGTTAAATGGATCACCAAGGAATGTTATTTATTATATAGAAATCATGTAGAAGTTGGACGTGTCAGGTCGAAAGGCGCAGATATCGCAGTTACGTTATAAACCCGTGAACGCATTGCGTTCTCCGGACTACATCCTGATAATCTGCGGAGTTTGAGAATGAACGCGGAAAAAGTAGAACACAATTGGGTAGAAACGAGGTAGTGTAAAAAAACGTAATCCACTATCGTCGTATCTGTTACTGTGGTGGTCCAAAACACGTAGGGTGGGGGGGGGTCGGGGAGTTGGAGTGTTTAGTACTAGTAATTAGTTAAAAAATTAGTTAGAAATTTAGTACTAGTAATATATAATCAAAACGTTGATTAACATCCCCCCCCCACCTTTTTCCCAATCGACCCTACCTACACCCAAAAAAAAATACCAACGCTCTCATGGGGATGAAGAATTTGAGCACCAGATACATAAGCAAGCATATGGTTGGTTGGTTGCTGATCCAGCAGTCCATGGGTTCATGCCCTTTGACCTAATGCCATTAAATGACATTATATTGCTGGGAAGTTTGGATTTCGGCTCACCTCGGGACAGAGTCAATACGTATATAAATGCTGCGTCATCATGATAGGAAACCCGAGGGCAGTATGAGTTTATCACTATTGTTGCTTATGTCAGTCATGGTTTGTTTTGTTTGTTTTTCGTTCGCTCCATTGTAACCATCACGGATATCCGTGCGATTTCCGCCGGGAGCGTGATTACGTTGTGCCACCGTTATGCGCCTTGTAGGCCTAGCACATCCGATTTCGGCATGCCTTGACAATTCGGGTGGGCTACCCTTAGCCTATGACAGCCTCTATATCTGTCTCCAGGCACGCGTAGTGGAGACTCTTCGCCAAGACGATTTTTTGCTCTCGTCTGACTCGAACGAGGTGTTCCACTGTCTATGAACTTGCCTCGTGTAATTGGACGTGCTGTGCCTGTGCCCATTGGGTACTGAACCGTTTCTCATCCGTGAGCCTGGTTAACAGGTAACTAGAAGCTCGTCTCGAGCTGACGGAGCTTGTAGTTCCCCTTTCCTAGGAACTTTTCATTTTCTATTTGCAGTTCGCGCTGCTCTCTAGCGCTGTTCTGCCCTTTCATTGTTTCATTGTACTCGGTATGAAATATATTTGTCTCGCGCCATGCATCTACCTTTTCGTGCATTTTACATTTGCCGCCCCTCCAATGTTCGGACTGGACTGACTAGCTTCACTGTATGTCGATAGTGTCGCTATATGTGGTGCTGCTGGTGGTGTCGGAGATTATGTCTGTCTCCTGTGCAGTCAAATCTCTTTCCATCTGCTACCTCCACATTCTCGGACACGATCCCCAAATGATTTGGCCAGAATCAGCTCGAGCTGCTGTATTTCTGTTTCCAGGGTGCACCGCGTGGAGGTACATTTGGGATCTTGGTTATCTGCTAACCCTGGGTCCGCCTAGAGCAATGCGTTCCCTTTGCACCCCTGTCAGTCATGGTGTTTTACTTTGAGCTTGAGATTATTGTTTATCTAACAGTACCAGTACACATGCTTGAGGAAAGCCTCCGGGATCACCAGGCCCAATAGATTACGAAATGAAGACATCAAGGAAATAATAAGTATAATACTTTGTACAGATTACATAGAGAACCAGATCAAGTGGTTTGACCACATTATGAGAATGCATCACAAGTTGCCCGTACAGGCATATAAACAAATGAGATAGCGTACAAACCCAGATAAGACCACGGAAAAGATGGATAGAAAGACACCCTGAACAGACACGGTCATAGCACAGCCGACGCCACACATCTGGCTTTAGAACGCAATCTCGAGCTCCAGTCACCACTACGCTTAACGGCAAGAGTGGATAACAAACCACCTGGGGAAAGACAATAGCGACAATAGACCAGGTGACTTACTCAATGTGGTTGTAGGGTGTGCAGTGTCATGAGCTGGACAATCTTCTACACTTGGGAAAGGGAAGACTTTGCAATGCTTTTCTTGCAATCTCAGGTATGTTACAGATAAAGCAGTTTATTATCTGCTACCTGTCCAAGCATTGATATTTCATCGCAGCAGCGATCATGGGGTTGCGTTGTAAATCTTACGCCCAACTTCCTTAGTTACCTCTTGACAATTTCATGACAGACGGCAGTGTAGCTAATCATTGCTCTGCTCTCGGGTACCAGTAACAGACGGACCAATCTTCATGATAACGCCAAGGAAGTGTTTGCGGGCGGACATGACAAGATGATGACACACCATCCCAAGATGTTAACCAGTACATGAATTATCAATCCATTAAATTTTTTGTGTTTCCTGACAGCGATTTTGCATATTTACGTAACTATCTGGCCGGTTCTGCACTGTTCCGAAATCATGGGGAAATTCACACTCTAAGTGCGTATGTTCCCGTTGAAGAAACCATCTCCTGTAACCACTTGACAACGTGTTGTATCTTATGTCAACATATGTGAACATTGAAATAAAATCTTGACGGGCACACAATACAGGTATAAGCACATGGACAGGTATCGTAGAATGTGTGAGAGAAATTGATAAGTTAGTGCATGTTTTATCCGTGTATACTAGTTATACTATTTTCTGTTACTCTTTCAAGATTTCAGATCTTCTTCTCATTAGTTCGTTCTCAAACTCCTGCAGATTAACAAGATGTAGTCCATAGAACAGAATGTATTATGTCATGGTTTGGCTGCCATATCTGAGCCTTCATCTTAACATCCGACCATCATGGCTTCCGGGTCATTTTGACCCTCGATGGTAAACGGCCAATTCCACCACAAAACCACATTAACCGCCTCTTACGACATTCAAGGATAGGTAACAATGTATTATTTGCTCCCCTTCCGAACCATGACAACACACGGACTCATGCTTAAGATAAAAAAGATCTACTTTATACACCAATGATACCCCCTCTGAATGGAATGGTTCTTGAATAAGCATTTGATTACTGACCCCATCTGAGTTGAAGGCTTCTCCAATAACCATTGATTACTGACCCCCGTCTGAGTAGCTTCAATAAGCATTGCATTAAGCCGTTAGCTGAAGTCTCCTGGATATAATAGAAAACTGAGAAACTATCCCAACTGCACATTGGAAGTAAGAGCATTCCTGGGGTTAGTGACAAACAAGCTCACCAATGTGTCGGCTCTTTCGTTACCCTGACTCTCGCATGTGATAAACATATTTCATAGAATAGCTCAATTGATTTGGCAAAATGGGAGATAGGTTGAACAGTGAGTGAGTTTCAGGTTTAAGACAGTTTTCGTCCGTTTGTTTCTGGAGCCCCCAAGGGTAGCAAATAATAGTGGCACTGTTACCTGCAAGGCATTACGTAAGAAGCGACTAGCGAGGTTTGGGGGAATGGAGTTGACTGTCTAATAGAAGGGCAAAGTGACCATAGACCATGCTGAAGTCGGATGTATCAGGCCGAAGCTCGCAGATATTACAGCTAAGCTGTAAATCATGACAACATATTCCGATCGTCTGATTACATTCTGTTAGTCTGTGATTACATTCTGTTAGTCTGTGATTACATTATGTTAGTCTGTGATTACATTCTGTTAGTCTGTGATTACATTCTGTTAGTCTGTGATTACATTCTGTTAGTCTGTGATTACATTCTGTTAGTCTGTGATTACATTCTGTTAGTCTGTGATTACATTATGTTAGTCTGTGATTACATTCTGTTAGTCTGTGATTACATTCTGTTAGTCTGTGATTACATTCTGTTAGTCTGTGATTAGATTCTGTTAGTCTGCAGAGTTTGAGAATGAATACACAAGAAATATTTCTGGTTTAGTCACGGTCTCGCCAATTTTGCATGAGAGTCAGTTCAGTGACTTTGATTGCTGGGCACGGATATTACATCTCACTTTTGATGATGCACGCAGATTTCAACCATAAACACAAGTATTCTTTGGTTATATCAAGAGCAATTGATCATGTAACAATATAGGAACGTAAGTACCTCTCTAATACTTGTTCCATTAAGACCAAGGTAAGATCATATTTTGTGGATATCAGGGCATATGATATTACCAAAAAAAATGAATATTCAAGTTGAGATAAAGCTTGTCACTGCGACCTCATAGTTATTACACAGGTTGAACAACTGAAGGTTATATCTGATTAAGTGTATTGTTAGTACAAGACTTCCGTCAGAATGTGTCGTCACAGGGATCATATATCGCTTCATTATATGCTGACTTGTCTATGAGCTTGCTGGCAGTAGTGACATAATCGTGTGCTAGGGCATGACCGCCCGGTCTCGGCTAGGGTGTTCTGGTAGGTGAATAACGGAATGTTGTCTCACATGGAGAGGCGTTCAGGATTGACTAAGTTGTAATCTGGTTATCAATAAGTAACACTGCGTATGAAAAAATAACTATTAAAGGAAATAAAAAAATAAAATATTGTAAGCATACTAAACAACCTAATTTAAGACATGAAGATAGAGTGAAGGGAGGCAAACAAGAGGTAGACAGAGATACAAGTGGGATTGAGATATCACGAAATGGACAGGAGGCAGTCCAGCAGAGTGCATCACCAAGACAAAAGACAGGATATTAGAGGTTCGTCGCAGCCGACCTTCGTTGAAGAGAAGGCACTTGATGATGATGATATTAAGTACTACTTCTGTCTCAACATAGCTGAATCACTCACAACACGCAGCTCGACTCAACATAGCTGAATCACTCACAACACTCAGCTCCGTAGCTTTAAGCCGTAATCCACAGGAATTTCCGAAAAAAATGCACTTGTAAACAATACGTCACAGCATCGAACCAATGACTTAATGAATACATGGATTACTGTAGCAAAGGAATTAATTTTAAAAAAAATATGATAGTCATATCAGTGTCCAGTAATATACATATTGTACATGCGAGGACTCAATTAGTCTGTTTGATGGACGTGCGGGGGCAGCCCTGCACGATACAACAGTTTTTTTTATGGTACTCTCCTGTATTTGCATATACGTGCTTCTTCTAACATATGTTTTTTAGTTCTCGTTTGTGGTCTACCTGGCCTTGGACAACACCATGCACACTTGAAGGGGTCAGAGACCGCAGTAAAGCTATTCCATATGATATATAATAATAAAAATAGTAATAATAATAATAAAAATAAACCCCGTGTTGTTTAGATCATGACATGAAATATTTTACTACTTGTCACCAAGTTATTGCTGCCGAGAAACATGGACATTTTTTATGTCTATTCTTAATGTTATACCATGGACTACAGGTATTGATAATGATGGGCACTAGACAGTAGACACCATCAACAGAGCAGCCATACTATGAAGTTCAGCTCAGAGACGAGATAAAAGATAAGTGCAGCCAAGACAATTGGATGAAGAACAATAGAAACTGAAATACAAATAATCATTTACTGGAACTCAGGAACGATGAAGACATTTTTTGCAAGACGTAACTATATATATAATCATCACTGATTGATTAACGGGTCTCTGGTCAAGGAGTAAAGGAAGTGCAAAATTTACGAAAAGGAACATTTAAATTCATGTTTTTATCGATTTTTATCACTATTTTTAGAAGTAGCGTCAAAATATTTGAGTAAACAGAGATTTTGAATTTACCACAGACATCTGAGTCTACACAAGTACTAACTACGGGCGTCATAGTAAGGAGAGATTGTCAACAATTAGTGTTTGAAGGCCTTCTATATAATAAACCAAACCTGCAGATCTCACACAGCGTCACTCATCTTGGCTGATGCGAGTGATGATTTATAGCTGTGTGTATACTTTGTGTCCCCAGCCAATGAACAGAACGTAAACAGATAAGATAAACAAATAAAATATACCGAGATAAGTGACGCTGCGTAAGGTTATCGCACAGACCTATTATGGAGAAATACTTATATTCTAGCTGTGAGAATTGTTGCAAAATAAAAAATCACGAAGGGTGTGCTGCAATATTTATTGACAACCACCCAAAACAGTTACGCTGTAGTCTGAACCTGCTAATATATCTAGATGTCCGTGGAAATACACGATAATCACTGACGTCATGGTAACGTGCTTATAGCTAGATATTCAACAGTGAATGACAGTCTCCACGGTCCGTCACGCAATATTTGTCCGTGCAATGATTCATTCATCCCAAGATTTATATTAGCATTTCATATTAATTCAACACATCGGCAGGAATGGTATAGTAAATGTGCTAGCTAGACTACAGCCTGCAACAATCATGCCATTCTTGATATTAGCACAGTACACGCACTGAATATGTATTATATATATACACACACACACATATATATATATATACACACACATACGTTAAATCTACACACATCCATGTTATATAATCGATGTAGACATTGCCATACTTGTAGATTATTACCACCTGACTGGTTTATTTTGTATAATTACCCCCCCCCCCCAATCTGAACATGTCAACAGTTACATAAATACATAGAATATGTCAAACATGAATGCACAATGTGTAGGTGTGTGCTGTTTATAGACGGAGATATATGACGCCTTCACACACGTAGGACGCAGTCAGAAGCCAGCATTTGATACGATCGTTGTTTGTTGATGTAGTTACGTCAATGTCTTGCACTAATGAAGAATATATATATATATCTGTCTGATGTTTTGTACACGTACAAATACAGTGAAATCCCTCTATAGAGCATCCTGTTATAACATATTTCCTCATATAGCAACACTTGTGAACATCTCCAATTACATTTATTCTGTACTGTGTGTACTGTATACAGAGAATTTCCGTTATTACATACATATTAGGTCTGTTCGTACCAAGTTCTTATATGATTTCATTGTACATAGCTGATTGATGAAGATTACTAGTGGGTGGTGGTTGACGGTGAGAACAGTGGTATGCGTTATTGAGATTGAATTATTCCGGAATGTACATATTTTACGGGGGGGGGGGGGGGTTGGCAAAAGAAATCTCAGCGAGCAAAGCCGTAGCTGTCTTTTGTAAAAAAAGGGGGAGGGGGAGTGGGGTTACTTTTAATAAATGTTTTCCTTTCATTTGCTTGTGTTATTCACATTTCATGAGATTTTCATAAACTATTTGAGAAGGTGTGCGGGGGGAAGGATGTATACCCACATTTTGTACACATTGTCTAGTACTTCACCTCATGTTAAGATTGTTTAAAGAGAAGGGAAAATGGTGGGGGTGGATTTGAACACCACAATCAACACCCCTCTCTTATGTCTATTAAGGTGTGAGAGGGGGGTTGTGTGTGTGTTGTTTGTCTCTAGTTATTAGCAAAACTTGATTACCCTATTCCTGGATCTACCTGTTTGATTTCAGTTTTGTGCAGTGTAAGTACACATCGATTGAACATCTCAAACAATACTCCTTTCTTATATATTGTTTTGCCAGCGGACCTCACATCTGGGCAGACATGCTTATTTAAATTTATTATATGCACGATCATCTGAGCCAAGCGTCCATCACAAGTGATGGTGCCCATTTATGACATCCAATTATAAAAATCAGTCAGTTATGTCTGTAATCGTGATGTTTTTGTTGTTCGTCCAGCACAAGTGATGGTGCTAATCTATGACACCCAGTGAAGAAAATCAATCAGCCAGTTATGTCTGTATACGTGATATTTAAGTCAAGCCACTACTGCTAATGTTACTTAATATTACTTATATCGTCAGTATGCTTCTGGGCCTCGAATTGGAGCAAAGAATAGTGATACTGTTACCTGCTATGAGCGGTGTAATAGAAGAATTAGATTTTGGAGGTGCAGTAGGCTGTCTATCCCATAAAGGATGAAAGTGGCTGAAATTATGCTGAAGTTGGATGTGTCAGACTGAAATGTATAGATATCTTAACCAAGCTGTAAACCTTGGCACAACGCATATCTGCTCTCCGGACTACTTCGTGCTAATCTGCTGGGGTTTCAGAACGAGCACAGAAGAGATATGGTTGGTTGCTGAACCATGGGTTCATATATTGACATACAAGAAAAGTTATATAGTGTGTTGCGATTTGTTTTCTCACAACAGCAGCAAATTCATTGTTACACCATATTTCTTTTGATAATCCACTCGACGGCGACCTCATTGCACCTGTTTGTCACCTCGACCGTGACCCACACATCTCAATTGAAAACGGGCAGCTTTGCCTTTAGTTTTGAGATAACTAACCCAAACATATCACTCAATATACAGCGTCAGGCTGTTACCGACGCAAGTTGCTATTCTGATGATGTCTTTTTTATAGTATATTAAAAGAAAGCAGGTTGCACATCGGTACTAGGTAATAACTGCAGATAAACTGTAATTCCAACAGGGTAATCCATTTTGCCATTCACTGGTACTAGCATTACTCACTACCAGTGCTTAGCAAGACTTCATTACTCTTTTTCAATTTTCGCCAGAAGTTTGCTTAACAATATTTCAACCCGAAACATCATTTAACATTGTAAAGCACAGCGTGCTACTTATTTTTCATACACATTAGCATATTCTATCTTTTACAGGGAGATAATAGCTCTCCAGATCCACGATTCACAGTCGCGTTTCACTATGTACAAAGCATGATACATTTGACAGTGCACATTGACAATCGTTTCCTATAATACAGAAACACCGAGAATTTATTATTAATAAATATATAATCATAAATCTTAGGTTATTTTATATTATATTATCAATTTACTCATATCATAACTGAAGAAATCGTGTTTATGTTTGTTATTTATGTTTTACAAGTAGATCTGATTGGCCCTTGTAGTACTGATGATGCCTTCTGGCACATACTAATGCTAAATGTTTGTTGTTCTCCAGGAATTTACATACATGTGCAATGTGTGTGTGTTGTTTGTGTGTCTGTCGATCGACCGCTTCATATTCATAGTAGCTTGAGAATATTATCGTTAGAAGTCTTGACTAAAATCGCATCTCTTTTAGTGATGTCGTGTGGTCGAATACGTACAACGTGTTGACTCAAGCTGCCATACGACTTGGTGCCATCTGAGCGGATCTGTTTTAAATCCCATTATGCTGGATTATGTTTTCCTTCCTAATTATTTCTTAGTTGTTTTCATACGTAAATAATAATCGTAGGTACATTACTGAAAGCATTACAAATCTAAGGATGACTCAGTACTGGGTGTGTCACAAAACACATAGCTGGAACACTGTTGTTTGACTCATTTGTGATACCCACATTCAGCATTTCCATAACATGTCCGTACATTACCTCAACAATTATCGCTCCCTAACTCTTGTATTATTAGCATGATGTAGTCCAGAGAATGGAATGACATATCTATCATAGTATACAGCTTGCCTGCGATATCTGTGCCTTTCGACCTGGCACATCCGGCTTCCGCTTATAATCTTGGCTACTTTGGCTCTCTATGTGATAGGACAGCCAACCTCCATCCCTAACATTCTCCGTAGTCTCTTCTTACATTAATGGCAGTTAATTGTCGCTATTCTTTGCTCCTCTTTCGGACCCAAACAACACGCATATCAAGTTTGCTCCACCGACTATAAAAAAGTGTTAATCAAGTGCCATGCTGAGTGGCGTAGGCGATTATGCTTCTCCACCACTCTGTCTCTTGTGTTAATAAGCTGAGTTGGTGACATTTGTGTCACAGTGACAACCCATCCATCAAATTCTCTCTTTGTCTTCCTGTGTCTCTTCTTCCCTTGATTTCTCCGGTGGTTACTAAATGTGTTCACGTTGTGTACTTGTTGTCATTAGTAAGCGTAGTACATAGAAAAGGAAGTTGTTTGTCAGATAAATATCTTCCCGCTAGTAACACGTTGAGATGGAACGTCTGTATCATCATCTCCAGGTTGTTGGCAGACATTAACCGTGCGTTGATGTCAAGGGAGGAACTGACTCATAAACAGTGTCTGTAAATAGATGCAATGTATACACGGGGGGGGGGGGGAGATTATTGTCGTTTGTTCTCAAACTCCCGCTGAATTCCTTGCAGGTTGTTTTTCAAAGAATGGAGATGTGTTGTGCCGCCAATTTATTTGCACCAATAGTCTCTACCGTGACCTTCGTTATAACAGACATGTGTGCAGCGTCACTGCATTATATCACTCTGACTATTGCCATTATTTTCATTGGTCATTTATTTAATACTTTGTTTTTCCAGCCAATGAAATGTTCAACAATAACCAGATTGCCCTTCAGCTATCTATATCTATCCATCCTTCCATTCAGTGTCTTTTCCACATATGTCGTCAGGCGGGGGGGGGGGGGAGTTGAAGTTTTCTGTCTTTGGCTATCTTTGTTGCTCTAGCCATGGCCAGGCTGTGGTTCTTAACAATCTATATGATTGCATCTCCCCCACCGAAGACGGATGTGTCGGGTCATTGGCGAAAATAAAACGGCGACGCAACACATTTCCATTCTCTGGACTACATCCTGCTGGGAAATCTAGAATGGATCATGGTCGTGTTACAAGAGAGATCCAACAGAAGATTGAGAATGAACGCTGAAGAAGAAGAATCTTTCCATATGGTTCGTGGTCTTCCTATTGCTTTGTCGCCGTTCTTTCTGCTAGTACGCATGTATGGCTGGCTGTGATGGTTCCATTTGTATAAGGTGTTCGAACCAGTTGATCTGCTGTCTTTCTATATATTGTTTGCATGATATGGTCTTTACTATCTTTCTGATGTCTTCATCTCTCATTCCGTCTCTTCTGTTAATGTTTATAGCCTTTCTCAGACATTTCATCGCGCATTCTGTCATCGTTCTTTTGTATGTTTTTGTCAGGGGCGATGTCTGGCACTGGTAACATAACGTTGGAATAAAGATTGTGTTTATTATATGTCGTTCGATCGCCATGTTGATCGCTTGGTTTCTAAGCAGCTTAATTCATTTCTTTGTTAACCCATCAGCATTGACGTAAAATGGGTTAGCAGTCCGGCGTGTTACGATAATGAAGGTCATGCTCTGACACACCTGTATTCGGAGTAAGCAGGTATCTACAAATTAGTAGAGAGCTGGGGAGAGGGGGGGGGACACAAATGTTTCCTGTAAGTCCAGAGCGCCCCGTGGACTGGTAAATTTCCAACACTTTTCTGGGCACATTTTGTATCTAAAAAAGTGAATCACCTTCCTTATGTTCTATTTATACCAGTTCTATTTTCTTATTATGGTAACTTTCACACACATTTATTTACATAAGTCTTGTGCTGCAAGTTCAAACTCTGTGCTCCTAGTGATACAGAAGCGTGCGCTACCAAGCCCCCTAGTGGGAGATTGGGAATTTACCGTCTTTATCGTCACAGAAGACCTGGTACCTATTTTGTGTGGACTCCGTTGAAGTGTCAGCTGTTGATGATTGACGAAATATTTCCAAACAGTGAATGGACCTGCGTTGTACAGCTGTTGTTGCACTTGTCATATCACGGTCAATGGTAGAATATAGAAGACAATAACAGATGGAGATTAACAGATAATACTGGTATGCTTATGTTAAAGATGTACAATCTATCTATTCGCTGAAGCCCTTTGCTGCCTTTCGGCGTCAGGGGTAGAAGATTTTCTGGAGATGGCCCTATTGTGTGCTGAGTGTATTGTGGAATTTGTCGCCTCTTTTATTTCAGTGGTCCATCGTTTTCGTGGTCGGCCTCTAGGTCTGCCTGTGCTGTATTTGTGTACCATAGCTTGCTGTGGTATGCTGTCTGATGGTAGTCTGCTGATGTGTGCAAACCTCTTCATGTTTTTTTTAGATTGGAGTGACGTCGGTTTTTTGTCGGATGTCCTCATTCCTCACCTTGTCTCTTATCGATATTCCTAGGATTCTGCGTAAGCATGCCATTTCTGCTGTCACAAGTTTACGTTTGTATTGTGCTGTCGTTGTCCATGTTTGGTATGGGTAGCACAGCGTTGGCATAATAATCTTTATTAATAGTGTTCTTTTGGTGTTTAAATCTACGTTTTTGTTCCTGAAGATAAGATTGGTATCATTTGCTCTAGGGCTTGGTATGCTTTACTACATCTATTGTGTATTTCTATGCTGCTCTTGCCGCAAAGAATGAAGACGCACATATACTGAAGTTAAACTCTACCCATAGCGTAGGCATCTCTAAGGAGATGTCCATTCATTACGTCAACAATTGGGGGGGGGGTGTCTTAACAAGTTTGACAGCTGTTGACAAGGGGGGAGGGGTTTGACACAAGTAGATGTCAACAATACTGTTTTTGTACACCAATTAAATGGTTTAAATTGATATTTATCAGATTTGATAAATCTGTAAAAACCCAAAATCACGTTGTTTTTTAGTACATTATCTGAGAAAATTGTTTAGTGTTATTTTTTGGTATAATTAGCAAATTAAGCAATTGGGAGGAGTGGGGGTTTCTGAATTCTTCAGAGTTATTGACAACGGTGAAGGGGATGAGAGGGCGTTAAAGATTGGCAAAAACATTGTGGGCGTAATTTATGGACATGCCGTAAGTTTGCCCGGAACATTACTGGATAAGGTTGACTGTTGTGACATATATGCAGCATTATAAACACAGCAAGAGCTACATGTTGACAACAATTATGTGAATACCCAAGTCAAACATCTTTAATTGTTATCTCAAGGCAGTCATCATATATACGCTGGCGACATTCGGTGACCACCGTGTCAGGTTTTCATAATTCTGTGTCTAGAATTTTTGCGCTGCTTTGGTTTAACAAATTTACAAACAAATATACCTATAGGAGCAAACATATTTTGGACATATAAAAGAGACAATGGTTTAGAAGGATTCGCGGGGGGAAAAAACAACAAGATGTAGACTAAGACTATGATGGCCACATGATGCCGAAGATCTTCTATGACAATGGAAGGAGCTGGGCAGCTAACACAGAACCGGGAGGCTTACAGCGTGGCAGTGAGGACACATTTCTGCTAATGACAGGTCGCATATATTGCAGTGCTTATGGGAATGATGCTAAGCAAAAAAGTGGCAATGGTTGGGTCACACCAAGACCCCCTCCCCCCGATCAGTATAAAGAGACAATCAGTTATAGGACAACGTGTAGCAGGCATGCCAGGAATCAGTACAAGAGATATACAAGATATAACATAGAGCAGGTCAACAGATGAAAATAGCTAGTGACAAGAATCACAGATTTGCTGTGGAAACTGAATCACGTAGCTGCAGAACCTCAAAACACATACCAGCAACGATCATACAAAGAGCAGATCATCATCAGAACTGAACAGCTCACAACAGACTCAGAAATCATAAGTGCAGGCAGTTTGAAATTGATGATACAGACTTGACAATGGCAGAAGTGATCATTCATGCATGTGCCGGTTAGACATATACTTCTGCGGGTTCGTTCTCAAACTCCTGAAGATTATCAGGATGTAGTCCGGAGAATGGTATGTGTCATATCATGGTATATAGCTTGAAAGTGATATCTGCGCTTTTTGGCCCTACACATCTGGTTTCAGCATGTCTTCTGGGTCACTTTGAGCATCACTGACATAGGCCATCAACCCCCACCAAAAACCCTTTAGTCGCCTCTCGCGGCTTGCATGGTAGGTAACAGTGCCGCTGTTTGCTCTCCTTACAGGCATCGGCAACACGGGTGGCATAAAGTAATAAAACATACCGGACATAAAGTCCTACCTTGACGGTGCTACTTCCGAAGAGCTTCCATTGGTGATCTGAAACAGGAAGCACGGTCCATTGAAACCTGTTGTTGACTGTGAGCTGTTAATTGACACAAGGAATACAAATGAATGTCCGAGAGGGTGGGATAATTATATATATATATAGAAACATAGTAAGTCAGATATCTGTTTGGTTACAGTTAGCAAGTTTCAGTAGATTCAGTTTGTCCTACGCAGTGGGCATAGTATTCTTCTTTGTTCATCATTAAACGATCGCTGATTACCAGATTAAACATCGGTGACGGGAAACAACCTTATACTGGAAGTGCGAGGGCTGGGGTAACACGACAAATATAAAGATAAAACGGAAATGGGTACATGTTTTGGCAATATTTATAAACAAAACATACTACTAGCAAGGAAAAATACTTCGACAGATGACGTGTAAACTAAAAAGCCTTTATCAGGACGAAATACAACAGATAAAGAATACACGTTACATAAGAAAGCACACGATGAAGTCCAGTGATTGAAATAAGCCGTGTCATTGTTTACAGCATTGTTGCGGTATCTGCGCCGCTCAGCCTGATACGACATGCTCTGCATCTATGTTAGGTGGTAAACAGCTGTCAATTTTGTATTTAGTATGTACACGAAGTTCTTTACATTCAGCACAAGTATGTCCTCTGTGCAAGTTCTTTACATACAACACATACTTGTCCTAAGTGCAAGTTCTTACATGCAATACATACTTGGCTTATATCCTAAGTGCAAGTTCTTACATACAACACATACTTGGCCTATGTCCTAAGTGCAAGTTCTTACATACAACACATACTTAGCTTATATCCTAAGTGCAAGTATTTACATGCAATACATACTTGGCTTATGTCGTCGGTGCAAGTTCTTACATAAAGCACATACTTGGCGTATGTCCTCGGTGCGAGCTCTTACATAAAGCACATAGCCTACTTCGCGTATAACCTCGGTGCAAGCTCTTACATGCGGTACACGTATTTTAGCTGTATATGTTCAAATATGCAGACATTATTTGTTTGTGTAAGCAACATACACAACATATTCCCTATGTGTAAGACACAAAAAACGTCAATATCTCAACTAACAACACTTTGGGGGCAAATAGCTTTATGGAATTCCGTGATATTCTGCGCCAGCTGACATTATCGCACTTATTATGTATGTGTTTGTGAGTGAGCAATTGAACACGCGCGATTGATTGAAAACAACAAACCAATCGAATCTAATGTTATAGCCAAGCTACCAATAGGATGGCGAGGATTGGAAACATCAAGAAAATGTGATGTCAGCATATCACATAGTTTGTCTTCTTCTTCTTCTGCGTTCGTTCTCAAACTCCTGCACATTAGCAGGATTTAGTCCAGAGAACGGAATGAGTTGTGTCATGGTTTACAGCATTGCTGCGATATCTGCGCCTTTCGGCCTGACACATCCGACTTCAGCATGGCTTTGGGTCACACCCTATATGGGATGGGACAGCCAACTCCATCCCATAACCTCCTTAGTCGCATTTTACGACATGCGTGGAAGGTAAACAGTGTTGCTATTCTGTGCTCCCCTTTCTGGCCCCGGCAACACGGGCGACAAAGTTTGTAAGAATTAATATACAACGCTACAGATTACATAGAATGTTTGAGATTCATTACAGGCAAGTAGCTATATGCAAATCACACTTGATTTGGCTTGGTCACAATGGGAATTTAGATCAATATACATACGAAGACGGATGTGTCGGGTTATTGAGTAAATACAACGGCGGCAAAACGAATTTAAATTCTCTGGACTATATCCTGCTAGAAATTTAGTAGGAACAACGTTCGCTCTCAAATTCCTGCAGGATCTAGTCCAGAGAATGGAACGATTTGTGTCATGGTTTACAGCTTAGCTGTGATATCTGCGCTTTTCGACCTGAAACCCCAGACTTCAGTATGGTTTTTGAATCATTTTCACCCTATATGGGATGGGACAGCCAACTCCACCCCGACTAATATAATTTGTTACCTCTTGCGACATGCATGGAAGGTACACTGTTGCTATTGATAACGCCCTTCTCTGGCCTCGAGAACGCACGGGCGCTCCAAATATAGGTTCTGCGAACTAGTCAGACACAGTGTCACTGATCTTGACCGTCTGATCTTGACAATGAGAATGACCGTCTACATCAGAAGTTCTCAACTGTTTCAGACGGCGAGCACCGTCTACACGTATTCGTTAGTGCTCGCGAGCACTGTTTAACTCGCCTGGTGGGAGTGCATGTCCTTACGTGAGCAACAAAAGGGCTCGCGAGCACCAAATTGAGAGTCAGCTCTATATTATAAGCCTTGTGGAAAATACGAAATTTAGCCTTCTAAAATGACTCATTTGGCTATTCCTTTGATTGTCTTTGGTTGTAACACTATAATCACTGTGGCCAATGAAACTCACGCGGATTATCGAGTCATTAAGAAGCTTGATTTCTCATTTGCCAAAAAGTCATGTACTGTAGACCGGTGTCTACTACTGGATGCCCTCATACGTTAATAATAATAGATCAGTTTTGCTAACACTAGATAACACACACACAATGACACACACAAATCAACGTTTCGACCAAATGCCTTTGTTAAGACAGACAATAAACTTAAAACATATAGAAAGCGAACAGTAATAATATCGACAGTCACATAGGTATGGGTAGTCTCATTAGATCAATAATATCAATAATAAATAGTCACAACAACAACATTTTCCACACTAGATCATATATAGATCATAGTGGTACTTAAGTCACATTTGGTTTACCGTCGTCAGCTATTATATTGTGTACAAAATATATTTTATGATATCACAGTGCACACTACAGCATACCATGCCCTATTAAAACAGAATTTTTCCTGGAAATGTATAATTTCTGCTTCGTGCGCCCTATTATCAAATGAAAGCACAAACAAATTTTATGAATAGAAATTCACTGTTGCCAATTCAGGTTTAAAAAATTCACTGTTGCCAATTCAGGTTTAAAAAAATCACTGTTGCCAATTCAGGTTTAAAAAATTCACTGTTACAATTCAGGTTTAAAAAATTCACTGTTGCCAATTCAGGTTTAAAAAAAATAAATCAGTGGTTTTTGTCTAGCTATTTTCTGTATTGTGTTTTTACAAATGGTTAAATGTGCTTCTTCTTCGTCGTTAATTTTCAAACTCCTACTGGATCTCTCTTGTTGCAGGACAACTATCCAACTAGATTTCCAGCAGGATGTAATACATAGAGTGCAATTGCATTGTGTCTCTGTTTTATTTGCGCCAACGGTCCAACAAATCCGTCTTCGGCGGTAAATTGTTAAACAATCTATACATTGTTTAACTGTAATGGGCGTGAGGGCCCCTAAAAGGTTCAGGGAATGACGTACATTAGTCGCACATTACTGTACAATGTACAATACTACTTATTTTATATTGAACCACCGCTACATCCAAGATTAAGTATCATCACGTGCGGCTAGGAAATGTTGACTGATTTCTACATGACTTTCATCAGTACTAAACATCAGGCTTTGAACAAACCCCCTTCTCCCCTCCCCCTTTATCTATGGGTTGCCCGTATATGTTTCTGGTCCCGGTTTAAGTTAAACTGTCAACGCCGGGACACTTGCACAACTTAAATAAAGTAAAGTTAACCATAGCATTTATTAACCTCATAGTGGTGTCAGATGTTGGCGGTCTCACATTTCAGTGGCTTTGCTATATGAGGGTGGTAGCCATCTCCTATCCCTCTCAGTCTCTATACTTCCCGGATAGTAATTCTGTACCCAATTAAGGCTGGGTAGACTAGCTTTAACTGTATCAGTAAGCGAACACTGTCAACCTCTGATATGACTAAAACAGTCACGTAGTAAGCCACGACTCAACATCATTTGACAAGGCTGTCTACATATTCTACAAATATAACAAGGTCTGTCTCATGCGTAGACTGTTTGTTCTGTCCAACAAGTTGTGTTATTTGACGTTGCATTTAGTAGGGGGAACATCGACAATAAAACATCTAGCAGAGCTGGCACATGACCGTTTCCGATAAAGACCTTTCAACAGAATTAATTAGGCCTTCGTTCGTAACGTTTTTGATTATTGTTGTGTTTTCGGGTGATGACTATTTATATACGGGGAGTAGCCGTAGCTGTTTTTTGTGCGCATGCGATGTGAAGTATATTAATAGTGACGAACGTAAAACACGAGAATAATGAAGAAAAGGAATGGTGAAGGTCTAATTAATTCTACGAACAGGTCTTCCATATGTCGACGGTCTCGGCTGACAGGTACAGAATACTGCGGCATCCCAACTTGACCTCTGACGCGAAACTCGCCAGACATGGTGGTACTACGCTTAAGCTGGTATGACAAATTGCCCTATTGTTTCTGGTACTTTCACAAACAGCTTTCTTAAGATCATTGCCTACCTCTCAGGTTACGCGTCTCACACGTGTACACGTGACCAGGCCCGTAGCGTGACTGCGGTAAAATGAGAGGAGAGGAAATGTACATACAGGTAAAAAAAACGAATTACTTGGTTTTCTAGCAGTTTTTGGTGGCTCTTAGTTTGGAAATCCGCCAAGAAAGTGCATCGTCTGCAGCTTACATCTCTTCATCATACCTGGGAGACATTTGACACAAGACAAAAGTCAGAAATCCGGACAAGACAAGCCGAGACAATGACTTATTTTTCACAATGACAGGTTGTCAGCCTATCCCCCCAACTTCCCTTTGTCGCCTCCCACAACATGCCTGGAAAGAAGACAGTGACCTTATTATTTGCACTCAGAACTACAAAGTCATATCCCAGTTGTTCCTGACAAATTTATGAAATAGACCAATCGATCAAATATGCGCGTTTTCCAGGAAAATCAAAACATTTATATGAGTTATAACACGAGTGTTTACTGTATGGGTGAACTTATGTGAATATATCACGTGACTGTAAGAAAACATTGCCGTAGTAGTGGCAACTGATCCCAGCTGCAGCCATTAATAGTGGACATATACCACATTTCCGTATTCAGATTTAACTACAACATTCGAAGATTGCAAGCAAACACACACAACACCACCAATTAGTCATTATCGGGGAGGGGGGAATTAGTTCTCCATAGTATCAGGTTAATATCTTTTGCTGGCAGACATTTACATACGCCTGCTGTTGCTGACGCGGCATGTTTGTCTTGGCTGTGCTATTTAACGGTTTATCCAGGTTTCTAGCGGGAAATATAGTTTGGTTAACAGGTGATTGAAAAACTGCTACATTGAAGTCTGTCATGTCGTGGCACAAATAATATTATTTGTCATTCATAAATGACAATACAAATAATATTGAAGGTATGAGGCTAAGCAGCTGAACATGCACAGAACTTTATACCTAGTTGTTCTGCACAACCAAAAATGTGTTGTCAGATCTCACAGCTGCTAGTGATCCTGGTTTGTTTGCTTCTCTGTAACCTTTATTATCCCTGCATTTGTTTTTCAAACTCCATCTCTTGGACGCGATATGGTCAAGAGAACGGATTCCGTTAAGCATTGGTACATGGTGTACAGTGAACAACTTACCAGAATATACCTGAACTCTTCAACCAGACACAGTCGACATTGTATTTTTCAATTCCGGTTTATGTTGTCTGGGATGAGGTAAAGAAATCATGCCCAACCCACCCCTTAGTCAGATCTTATGTTTATCATATTACAATGTTACTATTTTGTTGCTTTCTTTTAGTAACCTATCAATCATACACGGGTGTTTTCTTTTTTGTGTGTTCCTTCATCAATGTTCCGCTGGATCTCTCTTGTTGCAGAACAATGGTCCTTCTAGATTTCCAGCAGGTTGTAGTCCAGAGAATGGATATGTCTTGTGTTGTTCTTTTATTTGCCTCTATGTACAACACATCCGACTATGTACAAGGCAGCAACAAACTCTACTCTGGTGTAATGTTTCCTATAAGTGTCTCTTCCCTTGAACAATTCTGAGAATGTCTGAACAGTCAATATTTTCGCGTGAAGGAACATTCTGCTACCTAAAAAAACGTCATCTGCTCATTCTTTATGTGCGCAGGTAGTAGATTTTACAAGTGGTACCTTGTATTTACGTGTGCAGTAGATGACCCGTGCATGTTAGATGGAATAATGCTCTGGTGTGCCTGCTATCATCGTGTGTGAACTGAGAGCCAAATGACTAGTTTTACCCTCTGATACCCATACTTCTTATTACTCTGCTTTATCAGTGCTAACTTAGCTAATTGTATTAGCCATAAAACATATAGTGACAAAATTTACAGAGAATGCTTCTTCCTAAATATCAAGAAAACAGAAGTAATGGCTATTTAAAAAAACAAAATACCACAGTTTGCAAAATCATAGTGAATTCTATAGCATTAAAACAGGTCCAGAAATTCAAGTATTTAGGAACAACGATTACAGTAGATGGAAGAAGTTCAACAGAAATAAGAAGCAAAATAGGGCAGGCAAAAACAACATACAGAAAAATGAAAAATATATTGTGTAATATGACTTTTGTCATTAGAGGTGAGGAAGAGAGTTCTGCAGTGCTATATAACTGCTATAGTAAAGTAAAAGTAAAGTAACCCATAGCATTTATTAATGCCGTAGGGGTGTGAGATGTTAGCGATCTCACATTTCAGATGTTCTGCACATGAGGGCGGTAGCCATCTCCTCTCCCTCGCAGTTTTTACTTCCCGGATTAATCCGGTACCCATTTAAGGCAGGGTCGACCTGGGAGCCATTGCGATCTGAAAAAAATTCCAGACTAAACTAGGGAATAAACCCAGGACCACTCATATGCGAAGCCAGTTCGCTTACCACTGCGCTATGCGGCTCCAATATAAAAGCTATACTAACATATGGATGCAAGTCTTTTACAATAAACAAACTGGAAAGTGGGAAATTAGAGGCAATAGAGATGTGTTTGTACAGAAGAATGCTGAGAATACCATGGAATGCCAGGAAAACTAATGTTGAGGTGTTGAAAGAGTCAAATGCGAGATGGTTCTTAATCCATAATATAAGCAAAAGACAATCTTCATTTTTTTACAACTTTATGAAACAAGGGGGTTTGAAGAACATAATCACAACAGGCAAGATTGAAGGCAACAGAGACAGAGGGCGACAATGTGAGAAAATATTAGACAGTTTAACAACCTGGCATGACAGGGAAACAACAGCGATCCTGGTACATAATACCTGAGATAGAGAGTTGTGGAAAAACCATGATCACCTACGTCAGCCGGCATGGCACTTGATGATGATGATAAAACCTCAGTTGGATTTGGTCTATCTGTAAATACAATGACATCATCACCATCCCCAGCAATACCAGTTATTAATTAATTCATTTTAATTTCTACTTGTCTGTTGTCCCAATCTATACATTCTGTGCCATGAATAATGAGTCACATTGAGGATGTTTGTCTTGTCCTATTCAGATAAATCAATTCTCATTTCCATGAAGTCTTGACTGTCAATAAATACTCTAGTTTTATTCCCATTCCTTTCCTTACTTGATTTTTATATCCTTAATATCAAAAAAACATTCTTGTCAGTTGGTGAGTTCATGATGGCTCATGCTTGTTGACTCAATGCTATTGTGTGATATATGCTTGTGTTTTCTTGTCTATTGGATGCCTCAGATCTTACCATTAACAGGCATACAAACAGAAGTGGCAGTAGTGAATTTCATATTCATAAATCTTTAGTTTACACATTGAATTGTTCGCTATATATGTACAGCAGTGTTAACGTGTTGTGTGAACACATCACTCTATGCTGAAATGATTTCAATGCATCCCCGAGCAGATGGCTCGGCGGCTTTATAAGCATCCATCAAATCCCACCAGTCTAAGTGGGTCAGTACGGGAGTACTTTAGGCAAAGGGAGCAAACCCTGACTGAAACCCCCCACTACCTAGCGGGTTAGCACGGGAGTGCCCAGGGCTAAGGGGAATAAACCCCCATTAAAAATTCAGAGGTGGAACCATCTTTGAGATTAGCACCATCTTTGAGATTAGCACCATCTTTGAGATCAACACTATCTTTGATGTTAACACCAATCATTTCATTTCTTTATTGAAATATTTCGGTAATATAATATAGAAGCATCGAGGATTTATGAATGAAGAAAAATCATGCAATAAATGTGATTTGAACCTGGTCTGATCCACTCAAATGACACCTAATCACCTCGCAACTTGAGTCAAATACATCTTCCGTCTTTGACCACATAGCACATAAGTAAACCCCTACTTAACAAACAAACAAACCACATAGCACAATATTTCGGACATATTGTGACATTTTTATGGTTGCATGATTGTTTAATCACAAATATCTGTGCCAAGTCTCATGGTATGCACTAGTCACTGAATGTACCTGAATCTTTAATCATTTGAAAATATTCAATCAGAGATCACCAGTTGGAGATCAATAACTTAAAAAAACAACCCACTGGTACCACCATTAGATAAAGATTTTTTGAGTGCTATAAGACAATACAATGTACCTTTGCGACACCTCTGGAAGTTATGATCCTATCTGTGCTATTACGTTTGTAGTATTGAATAACCTATTCACCTTGTGAAGGAGATAGACCACTTACGGATCCTATATTTAAATACACATGAATAGAATTTGTTAAAAATATTACCTGACACCATACTCTAATACAGCTCATTCATTGTGTTATGTGTCATGTCAGCTGGCATAGGCAATCATGCATGACCAGACAGCCTGTTGAATCTTTATAAGTGTTTTATAACTCTTTCATACCAGAGGTGATAAAACTGTTCAAAGAGGAATGGAAATAAAATATTATTTTTTCTGCCAAAAGGTCCAGATCACGCAGGTTTTTAAACCCAAAAAATTGGACAAAAAAACCACAGCAAGGCTAATTGGTTATAATAAAAATAATGAAAAATAATTTAGAAACATGTAAAATAGAAAAGTAAAACATGTACTGGTATTTGATAAATGAAACAATGTTATTTTAATGTGTAAAGTTTTACAACAATACTACTCATGTGAAACATTGTATTACATAGTAATTTGCACATTGATTTCATTCTATGTTCTTAAAAACTCTTTAAAAATTTGAAATGACTTTATAGTTTATATCAGTGAATCCCAAACTGATTTGCCCCATAGTCCCCTTGCCTTGCAGATTTTTTATTTTATTTTCCATAGCCTGCCTAATATTGAATTTTCCTATAAACTTCCATTTTTTGTGTTGTGTGGACGCCTGGGAGGGTCCATAAACAACACTTTGGGAACCTATGATTTACATAATTATATTTTTACAGACCTGTTAAATAAAATTTGATCAGGATATAACCCGTGAGCCCTTGTCTAGCAGTTCTGTTCACCCAAGTTTTGTCATTTGTTATTGTTGAACTGTGTGGTCTGTGTTGTCTGTACAAATGGTCAGGTTTCTGGGCAATATTAAAATTGTTGATGATTACTCATACTCTTGAATGGTAACATCTCCCATAGTTGATTTGACATTAGTTGATCAGAAACTGGCCGAGGGTTGGAAGAAACGCTTCAAGGGCTCTCTCAGAGTGTCCCTAAATAGCATCAGAATTGACATCTGTCGCTCAGAATTGTCTAGTATGATGCAGCAACACCAGGAAAGGTATATGCATGAGATGCATCAAAGTTTAGAGGCACAGAGAAAACGTGCTGCCCAAAAAGACGGAACACCAAACGGACAGACACCGAATTCTTATCATACATGTCTCAAATGTGACATGCGACTCATTTCCAGGATTGGACCTTTCAGTCATCTTTGTATGCCAGAGAGATGCAGCAACCCAAGTCTGAAACTTGTCATCATCGCCTGCAGGGGACAACTATTATGTAGCGGATGACAAATTGATAAGATCAAGTGGAGTTAATTAGAGATGTCATGGATA
This sequence comes from Meghimatium bilineatum, assembly GCA_034231615.1. Taxonomy (NCBI): domain Eukaryota; kingdom Metazoa; phylum Mollusca; class Gastropoda; order Stylommatophora; family Philomycidae; genus Meghimatium; species Meghimatium bilineatum. The sequence goes on along the minus strand of CM067313.1, from coordinate 1,820,912 downwards.
CACTACAAAATGATGTAGAGGATGTTGTCATGGATACACTACAAAACTTCTTCTTTCGTTCACTTGAAACATGTCAATATCTGTAATTCTGTCTCCTGATAAAACTCACTGTCTTTTGTAGTTCATACAGTGTCCCATAGAGCTTTGATTCCAGTGCTGTTTCCTCTGGCCAATATGTCTGCCTCAGCGTTTCATGCTCAGAACACTCTTGACGTATATACACTACAAAACGATGAAGAGGATGTTGTCATGGATACACTACAAAATGATGAAGAGGATGTTGTCACGGATACACTTCAAAACGATGAAGAGGATGCTGTCACGGATACACTACAAAACGATGAAGAGGATGTTGTCATGGATATACTACAAAACGATGAAGAGGATGTTGTCATGGATATACTACAAAACGATGAAGAGGATGCTGTCACGGATACACTACAAAACGATGAAGAGGATGTTGTCATGGATACACTACAAAATAATGAAGAGGATGTTGTCATGGATACACTACAAAACGATGAAGAGGATGCTGTCATGGATACACTACAAAACGATGAAGAGGATGTTGTCATGGATACACTACAAAATAATGAAGAGGATGTTGTCATGGATACACTACAAAACGATGAAGAGGATGTTGTCATGGATACACTACAAAACGATGAAGAGGATGTTGTCATGGATACACTACAAAACGATGAAGAGGATGTTGTCATGGATACACTACAAAACGATGAAGAGGATGCTGTCATGGATACACTACAAAACGATGAAGAGGATGTTGTCATGGATACACTACAAAACGATGAAGAGGATGTTGTCATGGATACACTACAAAACGATGAAGAGGATGCTGTCATGGATACACTACAAAACGATGAAGAGGTTGCTGTCATGGATACACTACAAAACGATGAAGAGGATGTTGTCATGGATACACTACAAAACGATGCTGAAAGAAACAGTGTTCATGTTGAGAGAATAATAGAAATGGGAGTGACCAGAAAGTGTAACCTCTTTGGAGAGATCAGAAGAACCCACAATCAACAACTGACTGGGATACTGAGCTCATATACTCTTAGATGACTGATGGTAGGGCAAGCATAGGCACTTATCTAATCTAATCAAGAAGCACTTATGGGAATGCCGGTTGTGCAGTCATGCTGGTTCCTAATAATGAATCAACATGATAGTAAGTATTAGATGATTTGATCTCATTTGTATTATATGAATGAATAACTGATCACTGTTATATCTGGAAAATTTATTGTTTTTAATTTTCAGATGAACGTGAGTTGGTGCAGAAGAAAACTTTTCAAAAATGGGTCAACTCACACCTGATACGGGTGAACCACAAGATACAGGACTTATATGTGGATCTCAGAGATGGCAAAATGTTGATCAAGTTGCTAGAAGTCCTCTCAGGAGAGAGGCTGGTAAGTTTGCATCAATCTGCGGCAAGTTTTTTTTTGTGTACCTCTCTCATTTTTTCCACTTTTCCATGCTTCATTTTTATATCCTTAATATCAAAAAAACATTCTTGTCAGTTGGTGAGTTCATGATGACTCATGCTTGTTGACTCAATGCTATTGTGTGATATATGCTTGTGTTTTCTTGTCTATTGGATGCCTCAGATCTTACCATTAACAGGCATATAATTGTTTCTTGAGTACTTAGATTTAGAAAGTGTTTCTTGAGTAATGTACTTGGATTTTAAGTGTTTCCTGAGTACTTAGATTTAGAAAGTGTTTCTTGAGTACTTAGATTTTAAGTGTTTCTTGAGTACTTAGATTTTAAAAGCGTTTCTTGAGTACTTAGATTTTAAAAGTGTTTCTTTACTTAAATTTTGATAGCTTTTCTTGATTACTTAGATTTAGAAAGTATTTCTTCAATACTTAGATTTGGAAAGTTTTTGTTGAGTACCTAGATTTGGAAAGTTTGTGTTGAGTACTTAGATTTGGAAAGTTTTTGTTGAGTACTTGGATTTAGAAAGTTTTCATGAGTACTTAGATTTGGAAAGTGTTTCTTGAAGGCAGAGACATTTCTATAACATTTACGAACATTCTCATAACTGAAGTTAAATAAAAAAAACAATCAGAATCTTTGTGACCAATAAGCAAGTTGTCTTTGGATTAGATGAATGGTGTTCATTAAGTCCAAGAATATAACCTATCTTCACATTGTCTGTGTTTCTTGTTGCTTCTATGAAATATTACCATTCCTTCATTCTAGATATGTTTCATTATTATAATGTGATTATATGTCCAGTTGCTGAATCCGTGGTTGATAGCTGGCAGTGCCCGGCTGTATAAAGGTTGATAGCTGGCAGTGCCCGGCTGTATAAAGGTTGATAGCTGGCAGTGCCCGGCTGTATAAAGGTTGATAGCTGGCAGTGCCCGGCTGTATAAAGGTTGATAGCTGGCAGTGCCCGGCTGTATAAAGGTTGATAGCTGGCAGTGCCCGGCTGTATAAAGGTTGATAGCTGGCAGTGCCCGGCTGTATAAAGGTTGATAGCTGGCAGTGCCCGGCTGTATAAAGGTTGATAGCTGGCAGTGCCCGGCTGTATAAAGAGACACATCATTCTCAGTTTCATTTATTTAAAAAGAAAATTTGCAGCGTATCCCGTATAATGTTTTCCTTTGCCAACTTTGGGTTTGCTGCTACTATAGCTAGTTGAAAACTGAGGTAAAATAACCAGGAAAATATATGTGGGGCAACCATTAACTACAATTTGAAGGTTTCTTAAATTTCTTCAACTTTCAAGGTTTCTCTGTAGACTTAACAGAGATTGGACAGATATTAAATAATGACGATACAAAATAGTCACATGAAAAATGGTGACGGTCAAAACAGGAACATAACGTAATAACTATTAAGATGTTATAATGACATGTGATGTCAGGGCCTGAAAGGGGAGCAAAGAATAGCAACTGTTACCTGCCAAGCATGAGTTGACTAAGAATGTTTTGGGGTGGTGTTGTTTGTCTTATCCCATATATGGTAAAAGTGACCCAGAATCCATGCTGAAGTTGAATGTGTCAAGTCAGAAGGTGAAATATCATAGCTAAGCTGTAAACCGTGACATATTGTGGTCATTATCTGGACCATATCCTTCTAATCTGCAGGAACTTGAAAACAAATGCAGAAGAAGAAGTACCATGTACTTCCATCCACATATTTTCCCGTATGTTGTCATATGGCTGGAATACTTGGACAATGACATATGCAATAGAAAAGAAAATATTTCAAATGAAATGCTTTCACACATTTTTTAGAAAGATTTTAAGAATGTCAAGGACAGTAAGGTGATTCAACAAAGACAACTGAAAAAACTTATATTTTATACATATGCAAAAGACAGAAATGGGTTCAAAAGGTTAATCATGGAAGAATTCAAGATACCATGCACAGCTCTGAGACGGTGGCAGTGAGAAAAATGTTCTGTAAAGGTCACTTCACAGTGAAGAAAGAATGTCAGCGTGGTGCTAGGTGCAGTTGGCTGTCACATCCCATATAAGGTCAAAGAGATGCATAAGCCATGTTGAAGTTGGATATATCAGGCCGAAAGGTACAAGATATTGCAGCAAAGTTGTAAACTATTACACAACACGATCTGTTCTCCGGACTACATCTGCTAATCTGCTGAAGTTTGAGACTGAACACAGAAGGCATACAAGTAGAAGTGGGAGTGTATATTCGTGTGTGTGTTTATGTAGTGTGTGATGTGTAGTGTGGTGTAATGTACGTGTATATGCATGTATGCCTGAGGTCTCACCAATGACCACCAACCACCGTACAACTTCCGGCCTCCTAATATATGACATGCTTATATGGGCTTACTTTCCTCATCTGGAAACCCCCACAACACTTCATCTTGGCTATTACTGTTTACATGTTTAATATCTGTCATGGGAAACCTGCTAGTTCTAGAAGGAGTAGTGTTTATCTGAGCAGATGGAGGTATGCTCTAGGCATACCCATAGGAGCTCCATTTCTTTCAGCAGATGGAGAAGGGTATGTATATATGTTGATAGTTCTTGCGGCACACTAATTATATATTTTCCTAGTCCTACCTGTCAATCGTCCCACTCTACTATCTCCTCATGCAATTTCACACTCCCTCCATCTCTTAATAATAGTTTCATCAAGCATGGTGACTACGTCCAGCTGACGCATATATACGGAATATCATCTGTATAACATACTGGTATAAGCTAGACAGTTTTAGTATATAAACATAAGTTTAGACTATCATACAGTATGTTCATGTTTATTACATGCATTATGTTCTAGTTAACATAGTTCTGGAATATTTGTCTACGCTTAGCCACGACCAACGAAGGGGAAGATGAGAATCCACTGCCTTGAGAATGTTGACAAGGCACTGACTTTCCTTCATGAACAGAGAGTGCATCTGGAGAACATGGGTGCACATGATATTGTGGATGGAAGCGCCAGACTGACCCTTGGTCTCATCTGGACCATCATTCTGAGATTCCAGGTACGGTAATTTCATCATTTAACGGTAATTTCATCGTTAATGTTATATCTATCTATATCTATGCGACGTTCTCACTGCCACTCTGTAAGCCTCTCAGTTCTATGCAAGCTACCCTTCTCTTCTAGTGTCATGTTCAGAAGTTTCTTGATATCCTGTGTTCATCACAGTCTTCATCTGTCTCTTGTTCCCTTTCCTGGAACTTTTCATTTCGTAATTAATCTTTCGCAACCGTTGTCTCTTTATATGTGCGAAATATATCAGCTTGCATTTTTTGATAGTTTTGTTGAGCCAGTCTTCTTCTATGTTCAGGTCTGTGCAGACGTCTGCATTGGATTGTCTCTCTGTCAATGATATTCTTAGAACCATTCTATAAAATGTCATTTCAAATGCCAATATTTTCTTTGTCATTGTGGATGTCATTGTTATTTATATATTTAATGCAAGGGGGGGGGGCAACATTTTGGGTTGACTGACTCAAATGAGTTATAGAGCTTTTCTCATGCGGTAGCGGGCCAGGAAGTTTTTTTAAAAATTAATAAATATGCTTAGTAGTTTGCCATTGTTTTATGAGTGGTCCAGATAATGGTGAATGGCATGATGATGATGATTTAACGATTGACCAACAATAGTTTCAGTATCAGAAACGTGGTGTTCATGTTGCATTCATTTTTCTTCTGCTGATTAAAAGTATGTCGTCTGGACAATGGAATATCATGTCATGGTTTACAGTTTGGCTTCAATATCTACTGTTGAAACTAACCTGACTGCAGCATGACTTAGATCTATTTGACCTATGAAGTTGGATAGCCAATTCCACCCCCGAAGCCTTCTTAGTAGTCTCTCACACCATGCATAGCAGGTGATATTGTTGCTATTCTTTGCTTGCCTCTCAGGCTCTGGCAGGAATCATCTTATTGTTGTAATGTGGTCACTTGATGACCATATGCCATTTTCCCACATAGATCAATGGTGCACACACACACACACACAGAGATATATATATATTCTAATTTGTAAATAAAAAATGCATCTGTTCCAGATTCAAGACATTACCATTGAAGAATTTGACAACAATGAGACAAGGTCTGCCAAAGATGCACTTTTGCTCTGGTGTCAAATGAAGACTGCAGGATATCCAAATGTAAATGTTCGAAACTTCACCACAAGCTGGAGAGATGGCCTTGCCTTCAATGCTCTTATTCACAAGCACAGGTATTGAACTGTTTATATTTGATCTATTGTCGTTACATTTAGACACTACATTTTCATGACATGCAGCTTCACATATTTCCATTGCATTCTTTTTCTGACAAATTTCTTATCCCTATTTCCTATTTCCATTACATAATTTTAAGTATTATTCTAGATATAATGTTCCTGTGTTTGTTTTCATCTAAAATAAAGGCATTTTGGTCAAAACATTGATTTTTTCAACGTAACACTCATGTAAACAAATTCTCTTGCTTATATTTGGTTGAATATTACAATGTAAATATCAATATCTATAAATAAGAGTGCATATTGTCTTTGTGTGATCCAAGTTCCACGCAGCGCAGAATGACATGCAGTGGAGAAATTAAGAAAAATTCTGATTAGAGGGTGACAAGTACATATAGGTTAATTGTATGATTATCTCAGCAGCGGTGTATAATGTTTGTATGCCGCTAGAGAATTATGGGAATAATTTTACGATATGTGTACCTTCTGATATCTGGGATAACCTTCCAGAAAAGTGAACAACCACATGAATAATACAGGTAACTGTTCGTGTAATATATGTTAATACCTGTGAACTGTGAACTTATTTTTACACGTGATTCAGTCTGTTTGTGAACTGTAAAACTTATTTCTTGAATTTCTCTGTTTTCTATTTCTCTATATTGTTAAAGTGTTACTGCAATCCAAATATTATAGATTTTTATTTGCCAGTAATGAGGTAAATGGTTTTATAGAAGAATGTTGAGAACACCATTGAATGGTTTTATAGAAGAATGTTGAGAACACCATTGAATGGTTTTATAGAAGAATGTTGAGAACACCATTGAATGGTTTTATAGAAGAATGTTGAGAACACCATTGAATGGTTTTATAGAAGAATGTTGAGAACACCATTGAATAGTTTTATAGAAGAATGTTGAGAACACCATTGAATGGTTTTATAGAAGAATGTTGAGAACACCATTGAATGGTTTTATAGAAGAATGTTGAGAACACCATTGCCATATAACATGTTTAGTGAACATTACTAGAAAGAAGTTAATTATAAAATAGAGTTGCTGGCTCGCTACAGAAGTAGGCAGTCCACATTCTGTGGATATATCCTTCGAAGGGGAAACAATGGAGCACATAGTGACAACAGGCAACAAGAGTGGTAGGGTAAAACCAATATAGAAGATGCTGGACAGCTTGGTATTGTGGCATAAAGAAAATATAGACAAACTACTGTGGGTAGAGAAAAGACAGGCAGGAGCGACCTGGAATAAATGAAACTTAAACTGGGAAACTCAAGACACATTGGAAAAGGTTTTTCTTCATAGGTGTTAAAAGAAAAGGAAGAAGGATTTGATGAAATGGAAGATGTTAGTATTAGACCTGGTTAGATACATGGGGTGATCTCCATTATCTCTCATATATAACAGCCTGCACAGGATGATAGTCAAATAATTTATGTCACATAAAGAGCTTACAGACAATTCATGTTTTTCTTTTCTAAATTGAAAGTTTACTAGACAACCAGGTGTTTAAAGGATATTTTTCATATCTGACTCTGTAATTGAGGTCATATACCTGTTGAGATATCATCTATTTAAAAAAAAATGGGGAAATCAATTTTTTGAGTATTTTTTCTTGGGATTAAATATACGGTTTCCACCTTAGCGTTGTTATCTGTCCTATGCACCTGTTCTTTGTGCTGCAGGGGCATGATAGATATGCAGAGAATGGGAAATAACATAGCTTGCTATAAAACTAGCAGCTCAGCGTACTTCAGACTCTCAGACTCAAATCACACGAATATAATGTGTTGATTATCAGGGAGCAAACGCAGGAGACAGAAAATAGATAGTTTCTAATAGGATGAAGCTGCAGTGCATAATCTTAAAGGACACAATGTTCATTATTCCTATGAGTATTGTTGCATACAGTCCGGACACAATACTCATTGTAAACCTAATCATTATTGACTGGACTCAGTCTCTCTGGATACTAATGTTCATATGTTTGATGTCAGAATTATTTATTACGAGTTCCTTTGTTTCACATCTCAATTATGAGAATGCCAGGAAATAGTGTAAGTTGCATGTAGTACTCATCTCATTGTAGTCGTTCCTTTATTTACTGCACTTGGCTTACCACCAAGTGAAATATACTGTAGCTTGGGGACCAAAAAAAGGTTGAAGAGACTTGTGTTCTTGTAATTTTTGTGTGAAGAAGTGAAATGAAATGAGGCTTGAGTGTGGAATGTTGCCAAGTAGTTTATTTGTTTATAAGGTAGCTCATAAGAGATCACTCAGTGGTGCAAATTTTATTATGAATTGTTTGTAAATTTACCAGGAAAATGTCCCTGAACCATGGCTGTCTGAGAGATTTTTGTTTAGCTGTTTGGTAGACTTTACCAGAAAAATGTTGATGAACAATACCTGTCTGATAGATTTTTTTAATGAATGGGAGACTTCGGTAAAACTGTATACCATATACATCATCATCAGGTGCCATGTCGACTGGCGTCGGTAATCGTGTTACTTCCACTATTCTCTATTAACAGCATCTTTTATCAGGATGTTGTGATTTTTTGCCATGCCACGATATCTGCCTGTCTAATATTGTTTAAGTTTGTCATCTTCATCTCTTTTGTCTTCTATCTTGCCTGTTGTAACTTTGTTCTCTATATCTCCCTGTCACATAACTTGTCCAAATAGAGATTCTCTTTCTAACATTATTAGCTCCAATCTCGCATTTGATTCTTTCTCACAATTGTCTTTCTTAGTCTTTCTATCTGTCTCTGTCTCATATTTCTATAGAACCACCTCTGCCTCCTCTAATTTTCCACTATCCTTTTTTATTTATTGTCCAAGACTGGTATCCAAATATTAGAATCAGTGTTATATAGCTCTGAAGAACTCCTTTCTCCACCTCTATTAACAGGTACATATTACACAGTATAATGCTTAATTTTTGTATGAATGCTGCTGATTACCATGTAGATAAAAAATTTTAACAAAATAATGATAAAATGAAATAGCTTTTACAGAGAAATTACAATCAAAAACAAATTTACGTTTCCACCGAAAGCTCTTTATCCAGATATAGACAAAGAAACCAAGAATATAGTGTCAATATAGAGTGAAACTACCTTATAGATATTTTGAAAGTGTTATTTCATAATCAGAATGTAACCTTGTTTTTGTAAATTAATGTATTTATTGTATTTGAAAAAAGGTGTATGTTTTTGCAGGATGCATGTAAAATCTGTTCTTTTCTTTCCCTAACATCCACGGTGAGACTGTTGTTATTACTGGGTTTGCCTTCTCTCTTTCCCTACTGGCTTAGCCGGACAGCAGTGATGCAGCCTGTTACTAGAGTCATCACTTGGAGGAGCTGGGGTAGGGTCTAGTTAACTACTATTTGCTCTGATCTTGATGAATGTAAATTGGTTTGGTTGCAATATGTTGTCTAAATCTTTGCTGCAGAATATATCTATTTTTTTCTGAAGTTTGTTTTATCAAACTCCTTTTATCAGAAGCATATTGTCTAGAGCAGTTTCTCAAGTTGTTTTTTTACCCATTTACTTTGCGGCTCCTCTGTGAGGTCATTGACTGTCTGTACTTTTTCAGCTTTGCCACTATAAATCTTGTTTATTGTTATAATTCCAGTGCCCCTCTGCGTCTCCATAGTCCTCAGGAGGGCCATAATGCTCATGTACAAAACCACAGATACAGGGCAGTGAGTTGAGATATCTCATAGCCGGCCATTGGGGACACAAATAATAAATACAAATTGGAGGAGAGGGTGGGGGGGGGCATGGAAGAAAGCTATTTGTACAGTGTCTAATAGGTAAAAGTAGATCCCATGTCAGCAACCTGCCATCAGGAAATGAAGATAATCTCTTCATGTACTAAGCAGCAGAAACTATTAGGTGGGGTGGCCAGTTCCCTTCCTTGTTTTGTTTACCTACCCCAACTCATGGCGTTAGGTACTCATTTAAAACTGGGTCACGAGTGGAGGAACGGTTATGTCAGGCGAGAAATCGTGACTAAAAGTTTTAAAATTGTTATCTGGACGTGGTTTTTTTTTTTTTTGGCAGAAAGTAGTATAGAAAGATTTGATTTATGGTTTGAGATAAATTTGTAATTTCTTGTTGTTTCTAGGCCAGACTTGATTAACTATGAGAAGCTCCAGAAATCCAACGCCATGCACAACCTGAGCAATGCTTTCACTGTTGCTGAGGAGAAACTGGGACTGGCCAGTCTGCTGGATCCCGAAGGTGAGAATATAATCACATTTACAGAATCCAGTCTTATTCCAGCCCAAAAACTGCCATCTGTAAAATTGTTTTTTAAAGTCAGCACTGCACAATGACTTGATGTGGATACTTCACAAACATTTAAAACAATAAATCAATTTATTGGACAATAAATAATTCATCACAAAAATCATTAGAGGCGGCGGAAATTTGGTTTATTCGAAGAATGTTATGCATTCCTTGGACAGCAAAGATTACTAATGAAGAATGTCTTAGAAGGATGGATGTGAAAAGATGCATTATTGATAATATAAGAAAAAGACAGTCAACATTTATTGGGCACATAATGAGAAGAGGAGTCATTCAGAATATAGTGACAACAGGAAAGATAGAAGGGAATAGATCAAGTGGAAGACACAGAGAAAAGATATTGGACAGTTTGACTAAATGGCTTCGATTGACGACACCAACAGAGATGATGACATATATGAGAGATCGATGTACATGGAGAAATATGATAGCCAACGTCATTCGACACAGCACTTGATGATGCCAAGTCCATCTTTCTCTACAACTTCCCATCTCATGTTGTTAAGAAGTTCATTTGGTGACATTCTTCTATACCATATTGACAACTCATCTAGCAAGTTCTTATTCTGTCTTCCTTGTCACATCTCACCGGGGGGTCTGTTCTGTGACTAAATGTTTAAGTTTTTCTCTTATTATATGACCCAGTACTTGAGTAAAACACAAAGTGGATCAGATTTACAATTAACTCACAGAGCTATCAGTCTATTCATTCATGTTCCTTTTGCGCTGAAGTTAGCGCATAGGGCAGAGGTCAGATCTCACCAATTCTGTCTGTTCAAAGCTATTCTGTGCAGTTCTTGAATAGTATGAATATTGGTTGTTTTATTTTCTCTAAGTATTGTTCTTCTGAGTGTTGCTTTTGGTCTACCCCTTGCGGTTTTGCCTGTAGGTATCCATTCAAGAGATTGGTGGTGTATTCTGTTGGTGTCTGCCTGTAGGTATCCATTCAAGAGATTGGTGATGCATTCTGTTGGTGTCTGCCTGTAGGTATCCATTCAAGAGATTGGTGATGTATTCTGTTGGTGTCTGCCTGTAGGTATCCATTCAAGAGATTGGTGGTGTATTCTGTTGGTGTCTGCCTGTAGGTATCCATTCAAGAGATTGGCGGTGTATTCTGTTGGTGTCTGCCTGTAGGTATCCATTCAAGAGTTTGGTGGTGTCTGCCTGTAGGTATCCATTCAAGAGATTGGTGATGTATTCTGTTGGTGTCTGCCTGTAGGTTTCCATTCAAGAGACTGGTGGTGTATTCTGTTGGTGTCTGCCTGTAGGTATCCATTCAAGAGTTTGGTGATGTATTCTGTTTATGCCTGCCTGTAGGTATCCATTCCAGAGATTGGTTGTGTATTCTGTTATATTCTATCAGACTATAGGGTATGCAAAAATAGAAATATGTAACAGTATGCAAGACAGTTTCAGTGTTTTAAACTTGAGGTCTTTTTCAAGGAAATATAAGACAAACAGTGAAAATAGTAAACAAAAATAGTGGCACTATCATAAAAGCATTAAATAGCTGACATTTAACAGTTGTCATTATAATAGTTTAATAGATGTCTTCTGCCATCTAATGCTTTTGTGAGAATGCCATTACTTTTTTCTGTTCTCACTGTTTGTTCGTTTTGTCTGGTATTTTCTTGAAAAAGACCTTAAAGTTGAAACTGTCTTGTATGCTGTTGCATGTATTTTGTCATAACCCATATCCTATAGTCTGATATTCTGTGTGATCATTGTAAAACTCATCAACTGTGTTTTATCAAAGTGCTATTGTTATACAATTTTAAAGGCTGACGGGAATTGAAGGTGAAGTATGGAGAACCGGTTTACTTATGTTGCAAGACGATTCAGTGCTGCTAGAATGTACCTGGTTCAATTTCTGTCAGCCTTCAGAATTTTTTCATTTATACTCATGCTTCCTACTTGAATGTGCAGACCCAGTTTTACAGCAGTCTCACTGATTATCAGTTGTTGTATTATGTGTCCTTCAAATCTCAGACATTAATATGTATTAGCTGAAATGTTCTCACGGATACTAATCACATTTATTGGGATATTAGCAGTGATAGTCTGTCATTTATGAACATTCTTGGAAGACATTATTGTCTGGATAAATCCAAGGAATGTGAATAATCAATTGTAACTTTGTTTATAGATGTCAATGTGGAGTTTCCTGATGAGAAATCCATCATCACATACGTGGTGACATACTACCACTATTTCTCCAAGATGAAAGCTGACTCTGTACAGGGAAAACGTATTGGAAAGGTGAGTTCATAATTGTAAGGGCAGTGAGCACTTACAAAGTCCATTTGTTATGTTTAGGTTTATAATAATAATAATAATAATAATGATAATGACAATAATAATAATAAGAAATATAATCCATCAGGGTCATCAGAGGTGCCACAATGGAGACATCATCACAAAAAGCCCTGCAAACTCCTATGTCCTCAGCCATTCTGACGAGTGTAGAAAATTCCTACTCAGACCTTTCCTTGAGTGTTATCAATTCTTTGACCACTTCTTCTACTTCCACCCTTGACCGTTTATTGCAAAATCACTTTAGAAAGTGAATTATATCTCGTTACATGTCCAAACCAAACGTTTACGTCATGTTACCACTACCAAAAGTGGTTGTTGATAACCTGCATGCTTGTGAACAAATAATATAATAATGAGGTTATTAACAGAAACATGTGAGAGGCCATCTATATAAACATTTTTTCTTTATTCACATGTATTTGTTCTAAGTCACATGGCATAGAGGGCCTGAGCTCTGAATTTGGGAGTCCAATGTGTAGTGGTATCGGTAACTGAGCCAGTGGGTGTAAGATTTCTACATTATTGGCAACTGGTTCTGTTGATTATCTTGATTATGCCATAAAATGTTGACATTTGTGGTATAGTAAGTAAAGTGACCCATATCATTTATTAATGCCATAGGGGGTGTGAGATGTTAGCAATCTCACATTTCAGAGGCTCTGCAAATGAGGGCAGTAGCCATCTCCTCTCCCTTGCAGTCTCTACTTCTCGGATTAGTCCGGTACCCATTTAAGGCTGTGTCGACCCGGGAGCCGCTGCGATCTGAAAAACATTTTCGCTTCAACTTGGAAATGAACCCAGGACCACTCATGCGAAGACAGTGCGCTAACCAATGCGCTAACCCGGCTCCCTTTGGTGGTAAATATTAGATTGTATTGCCATGTCCTAGCACATGCACAAGATACTGAACAATCTGATCAGGTTGTATGGTCATCATACCCTAGCTGACTGCTTGCATCTAACTGGACCTAGACCCTACTTCTTGTTGTGTTGCAGACTGCAACTTGACAATCTGACCAAGGAGTAGGGATCAAACAAGAAAGGCAGTCAGGTACCCAAAATTAAAGTGCTGACGTCATAAAGCAGACTTAATCTAGGCAGTAATAAATTCATTTCAAGAGGAAGATGATGTCAATGAGGCTGAGAACGTATACATACAGAGAATGTTAGAAATGGGAGTATCTAGAGGGGAGGGAAGATAAGGAAAATTTTTGGAAAGTCCTGAAGATCACACAATCAACACCTGACTGGGAGTCTACATACACTGGGATGGCTGCTGGAACGGAGGGCAGAGCACTTATGGAAATGCCCCACATGCTGTGAATCCAGTTTCTAATCAAGACGAAAGTGCTAAAGTTAGATATGCTGGGCCTAAATGATGCACGCATGCACACTCTCTCTGCATGGAAACTAAAACAATTTGCAGCATACTCCAATTTCTGGACTAAATCTTGCTACTCGATAGAAGTTTGAAATGTCCAAATTATTTTATTGTCTTGCCTCATACATTTGAATCAAGTTATAGTTTCTACAGTTTTCTTGATGTCATATAATGTCTGACTTGGTGTGCCTTCATTTAACATTGACGATTTTCTTACACCTCACACCACCATCTTATTGTGAAAATAATGCCAAAGTCAGACCTGTCAGGCCATTGGCACGAATAAAACAGTGGCACAATGCATTTCCGTTCTCTGGTCTACATTCTACTGAAAATCTTTAGAACATTGCGCTGCTACAAGAGATGTGGTGGGAGTTTGAGAATGAACATCCAACATATTGTGAAGCTGAAACTTGAGGAATGTTTGTGTCTTTAAGGTTCATGAGAAGCATCAAAGGGGATTTTAGTTTCAGGATTATGATTGTTATGTTATGTTATGTTCCTCCAGGGCCATAGGCGGCGCATAGGGCAGAAACCATAGCTTTCCATTTCTGTCTTTGTGTTGCCAGGTCTTTCAATTGTTGCGTGTTGTTTAGGTTCATTGACATGCCTTCTCTATTAATGGTTCTTCGTAGAGTTTCTCTAGGTCTCCCTCTTCTTCTTACTCCAGGTGGCACCCAATATAGTGATTGAGGATTATGATTACATGATCATAAACTCTTGTTCATATAGCAATATTAGAATTGTTGTTTTCAAAGATTTCATCCACTGTTTTCTGTTGAAATAGGTCATTGACAATGCTGTCAACACTGAAAACATGATTAATCAATATGAGAACATGACCTCTGACCTGCTGGAATGGATTGAGCAGACAATAGCCATTCTGAATGACAGACAGTTTGCCAACTCTTTGACAGGGGTGCAGCAACAACTGGCTGCTTTCAGCACTTATCGAATTGTGGAGAAACCACCAAAGTTAGTGCCCCTCATTATCTTTTTTTAAAAAATAACAATTAAATTTAGATAATTTTTTATGGCATATTAGTTAAGATATTTGTTTTGTGTTACAGGAGTTGTGGGCTCACAATAAGTCTGCAATGTCTTGTTTATGTAAGTTGTGGGTTTACAATAAGTCTGCATTTCCTTGTTTATGTAAGTTGTGGGTTCACAATAAGTCTGCATTTCCTTGTTTATGTAAGTTGTGGGTTCACAATAAGTCTGCATTTCCTTGTTTATGTAAGTTGACACATGGAGTGTAATGAAAAGCAACATTTTGCAGGATGTGACAGTTGTCTGGGAGAGCCCAGAATCAGACAAACATGTTAGAACTGTATAATATGAGATCCCAGAGTCAGACAAACATGTTAGAACTGTATAATATGAGATCCCAGAGTCAGACAAACATGTTAGAACTGTATAGTATGAGATCCCAGAGTCAGACAAACATGTTAGAACTGTATAATATGAGATCCCAGAGTCAGACAAACATGTTAGAACTGTATAATATGAGATCCCAGAGTCAGACAAACATGTTAGAACTGTATAATATGAGATCCCAGAGTCAGACAAACATATTAGAACTGTATAGTATGGCTGACAATATAGGTGGCAGCTATAGTGGCACAAAAAGTCCTAGGACAGTTTGTAGATGGCTGACAATATAGGTGGCAGCTATAGTGGCACAAAAAGGTCCTTGGACAGTTTGTAGATGGCTGACAATATAGGTAACAGCTATAGTGGCACAAAAAGGTCCTAGGACAGTTTGTAGATGGCTGACAATATAGGTGGCAGCTATAGTGGCACAAAAAGGTCCTTGGACAGTTTGTAGATGGCTGACAATATAGGTGGCAGCTATAGTGGCACAAAAAGGTCCTTGGACAGTTTGTAGATGGCTGACAATATATGTGGCAGCTATAGTGGCACAAAAAGGTCCTTGGACAGTTTGTAGATGGCTGACAATATAGGTGGCAGCTATAGTGGCACAAAAAGGTCCTTGGACAGTTTGTAGATGGCTGACAATATATGTGGCAGCTATAGTGGTACAAAAAGGTCCTTGGACAGTTTGTAGATGGCTGACAATATAGGTGGCAGCTATAGTGGCACAAAAAGGTCCTTGGACAGTTTGGTCATGGGATGATCGCTTTCAGTGGTATTTAATCCGTCTTTGAGAAATCACCCCATTCTATCTATCTATACGCTTTGACCCTTATTTGCCTTGCGGTATAAGGGGTAGAAGAGTTCCCTGGAGATGGCCTTTCTGTGTGCTGTTTGTAAGCTTGTTCCTGTGGCTTCTTTGATTTCTGTGATCCATCTTTTGCATGGTCTGCCACTGGCTTTATAGCTGTTTTGTCTATGTGTCATGGCCATCTGTGGCATGCTGACTGGTGGTAGTCTGGAAGCTTATAATTATATCTCTTAATGAAACTCCAAGTATTATTTACAGGCTTCTTCCTACGCTCAATATATACGAGCGTTTCCTACGAGGAATTAAAGAGCTAATTGCTGATAATTCCTGGGGATCGATACAACAACCAGGAAGTAAACTTTAAAAAGAATATTTTACATTAAAATTGTAACTGTAAATCAAATGTTTACAGTTACAATTACTCGAGTGAATGGATAGTGTTCAAGTTTCCTGGTCTCTAGTCCAATGCATGAGTTTTTTTCTTTTGGCAGGTTCGATGAGAAGGGCAATCTAGAAATTATGTTGTTCACCATCCAGAGCAAGATGCGTGCCAACAACCAGCGACCATACCTACCTAAGGAGGGCAAGCTACTGTCAGACATTAACAAAGCTTGGGAGAGGCTGGAGAAGGCTGAACATGAAAGAGAACTCTCTCTCAGAGAAGAACTTATCAGGTACTTTTTACTTTCAGGGGGAGAATGATATGACAAATTTTGGATGTAGTCAACATTTCATCAAGTAAATAACACAAACTTCTGTAGACAATCATGGTAGTCAAGCATGTATCAGTACATGCATACACAACTAATCTTCATTAGACAGTGTTATTACCAGGGTAGGATGTGGAATAGATCAAACATTCATACATGTCTGTACATGGATACACAACTAATCTTCATTAGACAGTGTTATTACCAGGGTAGGATGTGGAATAGATCAAACATTCATACATTTCTGTACATGGATACACAACTAATCTTCATTAGACAGTGTTATTACCAGGGTAGGATGTGGAATAGATCAAACATTCATACATTTCTGTACATGGATACACAACTAATCTTCATTAGACAGTGTTATTACCAGGGTAGGATGTGGAATAGATCAAACATTCATACATTTCTGTACATGGATACACAACTAATCTTCATTAGACAGTGTTATTACCAGGGTAGGATGTGGAATAGATCAAACATTCATACATTTCTGTACATGGATACACAACCACCCCTGTCATATTTTATTCTGCATGCAAAAACAAATATAGCGAAGCTTTTCTCATATGGAAGATGCACAACACTTCATCTATACATTTATGTTTTTACCCACTCCGAGTAGGAGGCTTCTTCTCAGGGTATAGCACACAGCTAAGAGTTAGTCTTCTGTGTATGAAATCAAGCTTTTAAGACCCCTACTCCTCCAAATTGCAAAAATAAAGGATTCTTCTTATGGTCCATGCCGTATTGGGTTGGTTATCATGTCATTCCACTGCCTTCTATTTCGTGTGCTCTCAATAATTTCCGATACAGATGTCCTCCCATACCACAATGTTAGGTTGTCAATCATCTTCGCTCTTGCTCTTTCCCTACCTCTCTTGCTCTTTCCCTACGTCTCTTGCTCTTCAACTTGCCTATTGCTAACAATGTCTTCTATCTTCTATCTTCTCATGATGTGTCCAACAAATGTGAACTGTCTCTTTCTGATGCAGGTAAGCAGCTCTCTTGTTGATTTAACAAGTTTCAAGATATCCTCATTGCACATTTTTCTGCCTATGGTGTTCTTAAAATTATTCTATAAAATAAAAAAGCAAATACACAGACTTTATTACTTGTAATTATTGAGGATTTAAGCAAACAAATAATTTATGTGGGTGTGTTAAGTTTGTATTACATTCTCAACGTTTAGTTCAGGGCGCAAAGAATAAGGCTAATGTCCTCTTTCCAGACACGACATAGGGGAGGCAACTAAGGAAAATTGAGGAATGGGCTGACAACCTGTCACCTGTGAAAAGTCATTGTCACTACATGTCTGTCTTGCCTCAATTTCGTACTTTTGTCTTCTGTCAAATGGTCCCCTGGTTGACAGAGATGCAGGTCAGTGCACCTTTGTCCATTAGTGTTTTCTGTGAGATGAAAAGTCTGAGAAAAGCTGGACTGACCAAACTAGACAAAATGAGAAATAATGAAATCAGGAGAAGAATCGGTATAAGACCATACACAGAATACATCGAGAAACAACAAATAAAATGGTTTGGACACCTTATGAGAATGAACCATAACCAACAAGAACATATAAGAAGATCAAATACAGGGCTAGAGGAAGACCTAGAGCAAGATGGATAGATGACATCAAGACAACACTGAACAAATATGGATTCAACGCAGTCAAGGTGACACATTTGGCCTTGGATAGAGACTAAAGCTCACAGTCACCACCCATAAGCTTAACGACAAGTGAATATTCTGACCATCATCTACCTTGGGATAGACAATAGACTCCTAGGTGGCAGGGAATGCTAGGTTTGCCATCACTGCAGATGACTCAACAGATCTGATGAAAGAATGATGAACTTGTTGGCTCAGAAGTATGCGCTGCACTCCTGGCAGGACATGATACTGGCACACACTGGAATGCCTCCCTTCGGTGATTAAGCATGCTTCCATGCACCCCATTAACATGTCTGTGAGACAACAAACCATATACTTTTGTTGCCTAGGTTACTCAACTCAAGGGTACCTATGGTTTTGTCAGAAAGGATTTAGGCTTTTAAGAGCTACCTTCTGACAGCTAAAGGGATTACTTCATCATCATCATCAAGAACATAAACATGGCATAACCTTATTCCTTGTAATGTACATGACTCTTATCTAATTCTATTGTGAAGATATGTTTTATTGTAGAAATAGAAAAAATGAGGTTTAGAAATGTGACATGTTATTGTGAAGGAATGTTTTAGTTTAGAATTAGAAAAAAATGAGGTTTAGAAATGTACCGTAACATGTTATTGTTGGCATGTTTCAGACAAGAAAAACTGGAGCAGCTAGCCGCTCGCTTTGGTCGCAAGGCAGGCATGCGTGAAGAGTGGTTAAGTGAGAACCAACGTTTAGTAGCTCAGGATAATTTCGGCAATGACCTGGCTGCTGTTGAGGCTGCCACCAAGAAACATGAGGCTATTGAGACGGACATCAGTGCGTATGAGGAACGGGTACTAGCTGTGGTCGCAGTTGCCAATGAGCTGGAACAAGAGAACTATCATGACATCGATCGTATTAATGCCAGGTAAACATTGGTGTTGTGTCTATATGTCCTAGAATTATTTCATTAACATTGTATTCATATTCTGTTTTGTTGAAGTCACAATCTCGGAAAGCAATGGAAGCCGTTTGTCTTATTTGCTCTGCTTTTGCTGGTAGGCTTTGCAAGATTGAATTATGAAAGGTTTTTGGATTATGGCACATTTGGTTGCATATGTAGTAAATGTGACATCTCATGACATCTGTGCCTCCTTCAGTCCACCTTTGTGGTCTTCCATTGACTCTTGGTGTTTCCATGCTTATGTTGTAGCTCTTGTTGCTGAACAGTTTGAGTTCATTCTCATTCAGTAACATAACTATTTCAGTCTCTGGTGTTAAATATATTTGAGCACAGACATTGTTCCAACAGTTTTCTGTAATCTCATCTCTCAAATGATCTCTTCTTGGAAACTCTACTGAACATACATATTTCCTAAAAGTCACAACAGCCAAACAATGCTGTGTGGATTGGTGTGCCTGCAACAAGATATGCTACCAAATGTCTAGTGTCATGCATATCAACATAGGTAGTTCATAGAGTTTAACACAGTGTTACATGAGTATCTCCCCATGATTTTTCTAGGTGACTAAATGTTCTAGGTATGCACATATTTTCATCATATGCTCTATAAATCTGGACTGCATGTCTCTCTAATTTATGCTATAATTTGTCTCTTTACCCCAGCATCTCACAGGACTGCCACATTAGTTTTATGAACTATCCATGTTATTTTAAGCATACTTCTCAAACGCAGCATCTCAGCACAACATACGCCACATGGTCAACAGGAGGGGAGCAAAGAATAGCAGCGCTGTTTAACTTCAATACATGTCATAAGAGTTGAATCAGGAGGATCTGGGGTGGAGTTGACTGTCCCATAGGTTCAATATGACTTAGTCATATTGAAGTCAAATGTGTCAAGCTGATTAAATCTGACCATTTGATGTCAGCTTCAACATATTCTTGCCTGAAAATTAAACGTTTCAACAAAATAAAATATATTTCAAAATAATCATAAAATAATACTTGTGTGTCAATTGATATCAAATAGTATATTTATATAATTTTTTTTCCATTACACCTAAACTTTTCATTTTTTAACCAATCTTTTGAGGTAATTCACCAATCACTGCTTTTTTATAATTCTCATTTGCTAGTTAATTGCTATTCTTTTTGTCACTGAGTTGTTTTGTGAGACTGCTATACAAATTAATGACTGTCACCAAACTGATATGACAGTTAATTAAATGGTTAAATGTGTCACTACTGCTCATTTCAGAAAGGAGAATGTCCTACGTCTATGGAACTATTTGTTAGAACTGCTGCAGGCACGTCGCATGCGTCTGGAGCTGACCCTCAACCTGTACAGAGTCTTCAAAGAGATGTTATATATACTGGACTGGATGGAAGAAATCAAGGTTTGCATATGTTGTGTGTGGTCTTTGTCCAATTGAGGAAAGTGACAATCTACTCTGCAGTTCTCTTCATCAACAATAGGTGCCATGTCCACAGTGAAGATTGACTGTAACAAGCTTCCTCTAACCTGTCGCAAGGGCCAGAGTTGTGCCCTGATGTCAACGTCTGTTTCGGCGGCATTAGACTCAAAACATCAAGCTGGATGGCTGCTGGAACAGAGGGGGGAGCACTTATGGGAATGCCCCATGTGCTGTGAGGCCAGTTTTTAATCAAGAATCAAGAAGCTTCCATCTTCTG
The DNA here is from genome assembly GCA_034231615.1 of Meghimatium bilineatum. Classification (NCBI taxonomy): domain Eukaryota; kingdom Metazoa; phylum Mollusca; class Gastropoda; order Stylommatophora; family Philomycidae; genus Meghimatium; species Meghimatium bilineatum. Next base: position 1,799,968 of record CM067313.1, on the reverse strand, counting down.
TCTCTAGTCTTGCTAGTTCACTCTTCTAGACTGTATCTTCTCCATTTTAAGCTGTTTCCCTCCCATTTATATCTCTGCATGCCTCTTGCTTGCCTCACCTAAACTCTACCTTCAGGTAATGTTTTCAAAAAGGTATCGGTCTTTTAAAATAATCCTTTTTTCATACGCATGTACAGTTTTGCCAGAACCTCTTCGTTTGGTTTCTTCTCTTTCCATGAAATTCTCCCTATTCTTCTATATTGAGCATTCCTCAATATATTGAGGCTCCAGATATGCAGTGGTAGAATATATAACTTGGTTATGTTCACTTAATATATTGTTACACATGCTCAGTTTTCTTGATCTCATCTACCCAAAGTCATTGTGGGATTTGATCCCCATGAACTATGCAGAAGATTCTTGTTTCCTATCGGCAATGACAGGGTTCTGTATAGTTTTTTCTAATACCCAGAAGACTCAAACTCTCGGTGGTATGTATCACTTTGAGAAAAAGTCTTCTACTCAGAGATTCTATGAATGGTCTGGGCATGATTTTTCTCCACTCATCTGAATGGCTGAGGATAGAGATGTTTAGATGGCTTATTGTTCTGATTACTCCAGTGTGTCACCCCTATGATCCTGACTGGTTATGGGTCTTATTATTATTATTATATGCAGATATCCAATCGTATGAAAGTTTGCAACCATTTGGTGCTATCAATGCTCACCACTTGTGACAACACATTCCAGATAACTACATGGCTTCAATACATCCACAACAGGGATATATATTAAAGAAAACATTGCAACATGAGGCTGAGATAACTTGAGGAATATTTCTGTGCAGAAACTGACATCTGAAATGTGGGCAGAATCCTCATATCTTACATGTGTAAAACTAGGATGCGTTATCATGCAGCGATAGTTAGTCATTCATGAAACTAGCACGCGTTATCATGCAGCGATAGTTAGTCATTCATGAAACTAGCACGCGTTATCATGCAGCGATAGTTAGTCATTCATGAAACTAGCAAGCGTTATCATGCAGCGATAGTTAGTCATTCATGAAACTAGCAAGCGTTATCATGCAGCGATAGTTAGTCATTCATGAAACTAGCACGCGTTATCATGCAGCGATAGTTAGTCATTCATGAAACTAGCACGTGTTATCATGCAGCGATAGTTAGTCATTCATGAAACTAGCACGTGTTATCATGCAGCGATAGTTAGTCATTCATGAAACTAGCACGCGTTATCATGCAGCGATAGTTAGTCATTCATGAAACTAGCATGTGTTATCATGCAGCGATAGTCATTCATGAAACTAGCACGCGTTATCATGCAGCGATAGTTAGTCATTCATGAAACTAGCACGTGTTATCATGCAGCTATAGTCATTCATGAAACTAGCACGTGTTATCATGCAGCGATAGTTAGTCATTCATGAAACTAGCACGTGTTATCATGCAGCGATAGTTAGTCATTCATGAAACTAGCACGTGTTATCATGCAGCGATAGTTAGTCATTCATGAAACTAGCACGTGTTATCATGCAGCGATAGTTAGTCATTCATGAAACTAGCACGCATTATCATGCAGCGATAGTTAGTCATTCATGAAACTAGCACGCGTTATCATGCAGCGATAGTTAGTCATTCATGAAACTAGCAAGCGTTATCATGCAGCGATATTTAGTCATTCATGAAACTAGCACGCATTATCATGCAGCGATAGTTAGTCATTCATGAAACTAGCACGCGTTATCATGCAGCGATAGTTAGTCATTCATGATTTGAAATAAAAATTATTCCCAGGGTTCACCAGCCACCAGGGGGTGCAAAGGGAACGCATTGCTCTAGGCGGGCCCAGGGTTAGCAGATAACTAAGATCCCAAATGTACCTCCACGCGGTGCACCCTGGAAACAGAAATACAGCAGCTCGAGCTGATTCTGGCCAAATCTTTTGGGGATCGTGTCCGAGAATGTGGAGGTAGCAGATGGAAAGAGATTTGACTGCACAAGACAGACAATATCTCCGACACCACCAGCATCACCACATATAGCGACACTGTCGACATACAGTGAAGCAAGTCAGTCCAGTCCGAACATTGGAGGGGCGGCCAATGTAAAATGCACGTAAAGGTAGATGCACGGCGAGAGACAAATAGATTTCATACCGAGTACAATGATACAATGAAAGGGCAGAACAGCGCTAGAGGGCAGCGCGAACTGCAAATAGAAAGTGAAAAGTCCCTAGGAAAGGGGGAGCTACAAGCTCCGTCAGCTCGAGACGGGCTTCTAGTTACCTGAGTTCCTTACAGGCAGAGACCCAGACCCATCCACTGGCGTTTGGTAAAGCAAGAAGACCTAACCCAACTCTAATGTCGAGCCTTCCTAAACCGGAAATATGCTCGCGAAGAGAAAGTGTTCTGTACCCAATGGGCTTAGGCAAGAAAGGGACAACGATGGTAGTCCTGGCCCAACTCTACTGTCAATGTTTCCTATACCGGAAGTACACTTGCAGAGAGAAAGGGTTCCGTACTCAATTCGCTCAGGCACAAAAGGGACAACGATTTAGCCCTGGCCCAACTCTACTGTCAAGTTTTCCTACACCGGAAATACACTTGAAGAGAGAAAGGGTTCAGTACCTGATGGGCTCAGGCGCTATTGGGACAAGGACGCTCAGCTCGAGAACGCCTTGCTCTCAAACGCGTGGTGTGAGACTCGAACTTGGACAAGGGGTACACGATGTCGGTGAATGACACCTCGGCTAAGAGGGCGAAAGAGCCAGGGTCCAACTCCTCTGTTGAGTTCTTCCCCTTAAGGAACCAGGCTCACGGATGAGAAACGGTTCAGTACCCAATGGGCACAGGCACAGCACGTCCAATTACACGAGGCAAGTTCATAGACAGTGGAACACCTCGTGCGAGTCAGACTAAGAGCAAGAAAATCGTCTGGGCGAAGAGTCTCCACTACGCATGCCTGGAGACAGATATAGAGGCTGTCACAGGCTAAGGGTAGCCTACCCGAATTGTCAAGGCATGCCGAAATCGGATGTGCTAGGCCTACAAGGCGCATAACGGTGGCACAACGTAATCACGCTCCCGGCGGAAATCGCACGGATATCCGTGATGGTTACAATGGAGCGAACGAAAAACAAACAAACAAACAAACCAGCCACCAGGAAGTAGGGCATTACGACTGGAAAGGTCATACTCTGGAAAGGTCGAAGAATGGCACCATCGCTACTGACCAAGTGCTGTATGAGACAATAGTCAGGCAGTTTTTGGTTAACCACTGACTTTGGAGTGCTGTATCCTAGTTGATAGGAGCTTGCTTGCTATCATTGGATTGAAGCGTGCCAGGTTTGAAACCACATCTGGATTTTAAAAATTCAGGTTGTGATTTCTCGCTAGACACGACCTCCCTTCCAGTCGACTCAGCTATAAATGAGTACCTGATGCATGAGTTAGGGGAGGTAAAGACAGCAAGGAAGGGAACTTGCCACCCCACCTAATAATTGCTGCGGCTTAGTACATGAAGAGTTATCTTCATCCCCGACCGCAGATTGCTGTCATGGGACCTACCTTTACTTTACTGACTTGTGCAGCTGAACACTCATGGGAAACCGTGTGCTATAATGCTGGTTCATAACTCTGCATTTTGTTGTCCTTCTTTACCAATTAATGGATTGATATCTTGAACAATTCTGGCACGATTACTCGATACTACAATGTTGGCTAGACAAGTTTCAATCTTACAGTTGCCATTTTTCCAGCTAACCCAGAGAGATACAGAAATATAGTTCACATATTTTCCACTTTAAATTTTACTCAAAGAATAGGTGATACATGACGTAGATGATGTAAATAGACACACGTGTTACTTAAATTGATGTATTCTGCAACTGTTTCATGACATAGTTTTGTTTCTGTTTTAGGCTCGCCTGATGTCAGAGGACTATGGCAAGCATCTGATGGGTGTTGAAGACTTGTTACAAAAACACAACCTCCTGGAAGGAGATATCAATGTTGTTGGTGAACGAGTGTCCACCGTGAACTCACAGGCACAGCACTTTATCGATGATGACTTTTCAGAAATTGGAGGTAATCAATATTATTCACCGTATGTTTGTTTTTTCAAATACAATCAGATGTGGTTATAAGAACATCTCATTCTTTTGACAATGTTATGTGTTTATTTCTAGTTCATTGTTTCTTGATAAAGGTCCCTATTGGACAGTAACATGAAAAAGTCCTTGTTCCTTAGTTTTTTTCTTAGTTTTCACTACTTTGATATACATAATTAATGAATGTATGTGACAGAAATGTATGCTCTAGTGTTGTACTCTGAACATACCTTGAATTACTTTCTCAATTTTAATAACAAATGGTTTTTTTAAATATTTTTTTTTTTACAAAAGAAGAAACATGTTAAGATAACAAGTTAGTTTTGTAATTCTATTAATGTGGACAAAAGAAATATATAATTTGTCAGAAATTCAAACATTATTGACATTTAAATGATCAATATTTGATGATCACCAAAGAAGAAATGATCAATATTTTAAACTAGCAAATTTAGTTCCAGAAAATATTGATTTATTTAAAACATAAGGAATTGCTTTAATCTTGAATTGTCATCTCTGGATGATATTCTAGGGAGTGATAAATGAATGTCCGATATTAGTTTCAAGCTAATCTCTACAATTGTCTGTGTTGCAGGATATCGACCATGTAATCAGGAGATGATACACGAGAGGATGAGCATGCTGGACAATGCATACGAAGAGTTGAGACAGCTTGCTGCAGAGAGACGTCGACGACTAGAAGAGTCACGAAAACTGTGGCAGTTCTACTGGGACATGGCTGATGAAGAGGGTTGGATCAGAGAAAAGGAGCAGCTTATGTCATCTCCTGATCTAGGTCATGACCTTACCAGTGTCAATCTTCTGCTAACAAAACATAGGGTACGACAGTTATAATTTTGAATCAATAATAACCAGCAAAAATAACCATTTATTTTATGTTTTTGTTTGTCAAATATGCTGGTATGTAGTAGCAGTAAGTGCGTTCCAGTGTATTGTTTGTGTTTAATTGTTGTTTGATTATTAATTCCTTGATAAAGGTCCCAATTGGATTGCACTGTTTGTGTTTGTTATTTTTCATTAATGATATTTTGAGTATTTTTACTATTTATTAGTAACATTAAGAATAGTGCATTAATCATTAGTGCTATCACTTCATGTGTGGTAACTGACTCTGTACTATGTTGATTAATCGTTAGTGCTATCACTTCATGTGTGGTAACTGACTCGGTACTATGTTGATTAATCATTAGTGCTATCACTTCATGTGTGGTAACTGACTCGGTACTATGTTGATTAATCGTTAGTGCTATCACTTCATGTGTGGTAACTGACTCGGTACTATGTTGATTAATCGTTAGTGCTATCACTTCATGTGTGGTAACTGACTCGGTATTATGTTGATTAATCATTAGTGCTATCACTTCATGTGTGGTAACTGACTCGGTACTATGTTGATTAATCGTTAGTGCTATCACTCCATGTGTGGTAACTGACTCGGTACTATGTTGATTAATCGTTAGTGCTATCACTTCATGTGTGGTAACTGACTCGGTACTATGTTGATTAATCGTTAGTGCTATCACTTCATGTGTGGTAACTGACTCGGTACTATGTTGATTAATCATTAGTGCTATCACTTCATGTGTGGTAACTGACTCGGTACTATGTTGATTAATCATTAGTGCTATCACTTCATGTGTGGTAACTGACTCGGTACTATGTTGATTAATCATTAGTGCTATCACTTCATGTGTGGTAACTGACTCGGTACTATGTTGATTAATCATTAGTGCTGTCACTTCATGTGTGGTAACTGACTCTGTACTATGTTGATTAATCATTAGTGCTGTCACTTCATGTGTGGTAACTGACTCGGTACGATGTTGATTAATCATTAGTGCTATCACTTCATGTGTGGTAACTGACTCGGTACTATGTTGATTAATCATTCTTCTCAATTCCTATATGCTGCTTGTTTATAGCAACTATGTGTCACTCACAGGTCCTGCATCCTGGACATAGATACATAAGGAGAAACACACCCTACATCTTTCAACTGGCCAAACTCGATTGCATTACAATTATCTATGCAGTCCATTCAACTAGCAGTTCTCAACTGTGGTCACTCTGACAAGTCTGTCTGAGCTTTGATTTACCCCAACAACAGTCACAACATATTGCTGAGCCATACTCTACTGTTCTCAGCATATGCTCTAAGAATATTGGCTATCTGCTTCTAACAACCAGCATACCAGAAAATATCTGGGGATAAAAGGCACCTTTGCCTACAAGATCAAAATTGTTCTTGTTTGTTTCATTTATATCAATTACTGTGTATACTTCTATGTTCTCTGGATTTAGTCCAGAGAATGGAATGTGTTGCCATTGTTACCAGCTTGGCTGAAATATCCGCATATTTTGGCCTGACACATGTGACTTCAGCATGACTTCTGAGTCACTTTGACCCTCTATGAGATGAGTCAAGCCCAGCCCCCAAAAATTCTCAGTCCCCTCTTATGATATACATGGCAGATCGCAATATGCTATTCTGTGCTTCCTTTTCTGTCCCCTGACAACACAGAAGTGGCTGTATACTGACTTGGATATATTTTGTTAGATATGATGACTTTCCTGTTGGTAAGTGAATAATGTTTACAGAAGATTGATTGCTCGGTATACCACCATTTTATGTATCCTGTCATTTTCTGATTCTAGGTGATGGAAGATGAGATGACCCACCGACACACTCACCTTCAGGATGTACAGGCTTCCAGCAATGAACTCATTGAAGATGGCAACTTTGGAGCAGACCAGATTGAGCAGAGAAACAATGAAATTTCCTCACAGTGGGAGAGCCTCATAGATTTAGCCACTTACCGCAAGAAGAGGCTGAATGAAGCAGTTGACTTTTACCAAGTAAGAAATCCTCTTATAACTTTCACCAGTGTCGTAGACATTTATTCTATGTATCTCTACATATTGACATCAGTTGATATGTGTCTTGGTAGCTGGATGGAAGAGAGATTATCTCTACGTATTGACATCAGTTGATATGTGTCTTGGTAGCTGGATGGAAGAGAGATTATCTCTACGTATTGACATCAGTTGATATGTGTCTTGGTAGCTGGATGGAAGAGAGATTATCTCTACGTATTGACATCAGTTGATATGTGTCTTGGTAGCTGGATGGAAGAGAGATTATCTCTACGTATTGACATCAGTTGATATGTATCTTGGTAGCTCAATGCTATGAGAATAAAATATGAAAATAATGTATGCAGAACAAACAGAAAATATTAGTGAGTGGATCCCACCTTTCACTTTGAGATTATACTCTTCTTCTTCTTCAGCGTTCATTCTCAAACTCCTGCTGGATCTCTCCTGTAGCAGTACTACTAGATCTCCAGCAGGATGCAGTCCAGAGAATGGAAATGCGTTGTGTCGCCGTTTTATTTGCGCCAATGGCCCGACACATCCGTCTTCGGCGGGGAGATTGTACTCAATCCGATTGATATTACAGGCAATCATCTGTTTTGTTTTAACACGATTTATATGATTACACTCAATCTAGTTGTTATTTTACTACAGGTAATCATCTGTTAACATTTTTAGTTTCACATTATTTATTTGATAGAAAATCTATATCTGAAACATGTTTGATGTTACTTGTTTTGACTGTTATGTATTACTTAATTTATCCCCTATTTATGATAGCTTTCACTATAAACATTAGTTTTGATGAAATATGATTTTCTTGTTCAGTTTTTCGCTGATGCTGATGATGTTGACACATGGTTGATGGACACCTTGCGTATTGTATCAAGTGAGGATGTGGGCAAGGATGAGGCCAGTGTACAGTCATTACTCAAAAAACACAAGGTGCTAGAATTTTTATATATGGAACATATGTTAGTTTTCTGTTGAAACGTAATATAATATGCATGTAGTATATTGTGGGTGGGGGGAAGATAGAAAGATGAGGTAGTTCTTAAGATGTTGTGGCTAGTGATGTTTTTTAGTATGACCCATGATGGGTTGGTTGGTTGGTTGCTGATCCAGCTGTCCATGGTCTCATGCCCTTTGACCTAATGGTATTATATTGCTGGGAAGTATGGAGAATAAACAAATGGTAAAATTCTTGAGGCTATAGATATGATTTTACAGGTGAATGTTAAAAATACAATAGACAAGGGCTGTGTAAAAAGAAATGATAGCAGTTCTTAAATTGTAGTCTTGTGAGTCCTGTCAAGGGATCAGTGAAGACTTGAAGAGATATTTTAAGTGTTTACATTAAAAAAAAAAAAAGATAGTGGTCAAATATAAAAATAGAAACACAGACTATTTATTTTATACCATTTTCACACAATTAGATAGACAAATACACCGGTGAAAATTTCAGCTGGTGAAGTTAGTACAGAATATTAAAGCAGAACTGGACTGAGCGCAGGAAGACTGACATGTACCAAAATATTTTATTGCTTATCAGGGCTGGTCTTAGGCCATTGCAACCTATGCGGCCGCAATGGGTCCGCACTTCATAGGCCCATAAATTAATATTAGAATTTATTTTATTATCCTCTTCCCAGACTGGGCCCTGCGTAATCCGTTTCGCATTGTGCCCCGCAATTGTTAGGGCCGGCCTTGTTGCTTATTAGCAACACATTAGCATTATATTGTAAACACTGTTTATTTGTACAATTGTTGTGCACATTTACACAGATAATTCATTCCTGATTATTTTCAAATATGGAATATTTTGGCGGTTCACAGTAGAAAAAAAATATTTTAAGGGAGTCTGCGACAGCAGAGTTCAAGAACTGCTGCCATAGATTGCTAAAAAGAATAATATTAATGTGCTGAAAGAGGAGATCAACACAGAAAACTCATCAACACTAGAAAAGAAAATCACAGCACACATTTTAACAATTGAATATAGTCAGTTATGAAAGCAGCAAAATGTTTCACAATGTAGTAGCAACAATCTCAGAATTTGTGTGCATAGAATTATGTATTTGTGCATCAGTTTAAATTAAACATAGGATAAAATGTTTTCATGTTTTATCGACCAGGACATGAGTTTTTTGTTACAGGTATTTTTTTATTGATTGCAGGAAGTGACAGAAGAACTGAAGAACTACCAGTCTGTTATTGAAGGGCTTCATGAACAGGCTGCCAACCTCGGAGATCAGGTCAGATATTTGTGTGAGATTAACACATTGAAGAGTTAATTTAAAAAATAGAATGTTGACCTTTCTAATGCTCTCTCTCTCCTTTCTCTCTGTCTCGCTCGTTACTTGTGCATAAATCACATAAGCTATATTACTGTGTTACTTCTTTCTATGTTGCTGTTCTCTAGATGAGTATAGTTCATATTATTTTCTAGTCTCCTGGTTTACCAGTCGTGTGTCCTCAGCAACCTCCTCTATGGCTGAGAAACCTATATGCCTCAGGAGAGATGACTAAACAGCTTTCACATGCAGTGCCTACATAAAATTCAAAGGAGTTAGGTGGCAGGACAGTCACTAACGCTGGTGTATTGGGAAGAACAGGCAATACCACAGTATTTTCTATGCTCAGTCAGTGTACACTCGGATTACTGGGACATGACATACTAGGAGGATGGAAAGTGACAGATGAGTGGACACACTAGGAGGATGGAAAGTGACAGATGACTGGGACATACTAGGAGGATAGAAAGTGACAGATGACTGGGACACACTAGGAGGATAGAAAGTGGAAGATGACTGGGACATACTAGGAGGATGGAAAGTGGAAGATGACTGGGACACACTAGGAGGATGGAAAGTGACAGAATATCAAATGATCTACTTTATAAATTTAAGAGCAAAAACATTGCTGAAGTTGGATGTGTAGGCCATTGGTGCAAATGAAACAGTATCACAAGACTTACTTATTTCTGGACTACATCCTACTGGAAATCTAAGCAAGACCAGTGTCCTGCTACAAAATAGTACTGGTCAAATTTTGAAATTGAACACTAAGAAAAGCAGATGTGAAAGAAAACAACATATCAGCTCCTAGAATAAGATCATAAGATTGTTCAAGATTGATCATGTTGTGAAATGTTGTTTCTCTTTGTTGTTCACTTGTTTTGTGCTACTGTTGTATATTATATTTGAGAAGGTTGATTGATTTTTGATAGATAAATTGTAATCTGTTCATATACTGACAGGATCGTGAGTCACCAGATGTTCAAGCTCGTTTGAACTCAATTGACAGACGTTACCATGAACTCCTAGAATTTGCCAAGCTGCACAAGCAGAGACTCATTGATGCACTTTCGCTTTACAAACTTTTCAATGAGTCAGATGGAGTGGAAACTTGGATTGATGAAAAGGTATGTACTTTGTTTATGACAAGCAAATTTAACGTCATCTTTCATAATCCAAGTAAATATCAATTGATAAATGTGTGCCTTTGAGGGTAATGTGGATTGATAAATATGTGTCGGGGGGGGGGGGAATGTGAACTGATTGATGTGTGCCTTGGAGGGTAATATGAATTGCACAGTGATCAGAAGAGGCAGCCTTTATTAATGAGGCCAGTCATGGGTTCACTGGAAAACAATAAAGTGGAGACTAAAAGAGTGCACATGTTCAGAAAATGATAGAAATGACTGACCAAGGAAGAGCGGAGAACGTGCATCATCTCTGCAAAAATCAAAATAACCGACAACCAACACATGATTTGAAGATTGAGCTTATACACCCTCAGATATATTTTTGGCTGTGAACTTATGGGAATTCCCCCATCACTGTAATTCTAGTTTTTAATGGAGAATAAAAATTCTGCAGTAAATTGGTTCTCTGAATCATCTTTATGCAAAAATGATACATTTGGAAGGATAGACGCTGGTTTTGCACTGCAACAATTCCAATAACCAATACACAAATACTTAGGAGGAAATATCAGTTTAATATTTCTCAGATGAGTGTGAGATTGTATCTCTTTCTCCTTGAACTATTCTGCATGCATGTTTCCTTTCTTGATTTGCCAAAGGTACGAGCACCAATATTTGATCCCTATTACATCTACTGTGACATCTGAGAAAAGCAAAGACAATAAACTAACAGAGATCAGTTAACACTTTATATCTGGCAAAAACCTGTAGCCGCTTCTTACGACATGCTTAACAGGTAACAGTATTGCTATTGTTTTGGGCCCTGACAACACACCGGCTGTCTGTGATCTTATCATACCATTTACAACAATCAATTCTACATAGTATCCATTGATGAAAGTGTATATTGTTCTGGTTATCCTGCATGTCTGAGAGCCATACAAAAGTACAGATATAATATATTCTTATATTGCTTCCAACAAATTCTCTTTTGACTACACTGGATTACAGATAAGTAGTCTGTTCTCTGTTAGTATCACTTAGATTTTTCTTCTTTTATTATACTTGCTCTGTGGGCTTTCCTTTTACCCTCTCTTCTGTTCTGACGTGTTTGTCATTTTCTCCTTGTTTTTTTCTCTTTTTTTCTTTTTCTCATCTCCCTTATCATCTTCTTATACTACTACTACTCTACTACATAATGATTTTTTTGTAATAGTTATTTCTTGTTTGTTTATGTGCTGATGAAGACTTTAGTTGAAACATCATTCGTTTCTGTTGATTCCATTAGTGAGCTTTTTTATTTTGTTGCAAATACATATCACTGTTTGTTTCCCCTCCGCTTGAATATTCTGTTTTGTGGGAGAATGTATATTTAGCAGGAAAACATGCAGACCAAAAATTATATGACCTTCATTTCCATTGTTCTTTTCTCTTAACAGGAGAAATTCTTAACCACCATAATCGTCACAGATGATGTTGAAGAGCTTGCTATTATGAAGCACCGTTTTGATAGTTTCGAACATGAGATGAACGCAACAGCATCTAAAGTGGCTGTCGTGAATCAGTTGGCGCGTCAACTCATGCAAGCTGAACATCCGAATGCTGAAGATGTGGTACAACAACAGAACCAGTTGAATGCTACGTAAGCTGATAGATATTTGTACACTCTTAACAACTCTGCAGATTCATGCTTTACTTATCACTCTCCTCTGTGATGTTTTCTTTCTCCTCTGTGCTGTTTTCTTTCTCCTCTGTGATGTTTTCTTTCTCCTCTGTGCTGTTTTCTTTCTCCTCTGTGCTGTTTTCTTTCTCCTCTTATGTGCTCGGTAAGTTTGTCATTTTAGATAGCATGACATAGCTTGACGAAGTTAACAATGATCATGATAAAAGATTCTGAAAATAGAGAGATGTGGAGAACCATGATTGCATAAGATAGTTGGCAAGGCACCTGATGATGATGTTGTCATGGTACAGTGCTACCTATGATCACATCACAATACTAAATGAAAACATACACACACAAAAAACAATGGTCTAGAAAAAAGTCAAGAAAACTTGAAATACTGAAAACAAATAGTACACAGAAATATATACAATATTGAGTGATATGTGTATGAGTGATATTTGATGTGTGTTTCAGATGGAACAATCTTCGTGAGCTGGTTGATCAAAAGAGGGATGAAATCAATGTTGCTCATGGCTTCCAGAACTTTAACATTGAATGCAACGAGACAATTGTAAGTAGGACCATACACAAACTAATACAAATATTTCACCATTTGTTGACTGTTACTTATCTCAATTGATTAATAGTGAAGTGAAATGTTCACTAAATTCGAGCTTAGCATGTTAGTTGCAGTTTTTATTAACAATTGTATAAACTACTTGAGTAATTTATTTAATTTGCTAAAGTGTGACCTAAAGTCATAATAGATAACTATCAACTGGAAGATGTCATTAATTGGGAATATTTGGGTGAAGATGTAAACAGTTCAGGGATTAGTACAGCAGAAATGTGGAGCCGCGTTAGTGCAGTGGTTAGCGCACTGGCTTCGCATATGAGTGGTCCTGGGTTCATTCCCCAGTTGAGGCGGAAATGTTTTCAGATCGCAACGGCTCCCAGGTTGACCCAGCCTTAAATGGGTACCGGATTAATCCGGGAAGTAAAGACTGCGAGGGAGAGGAGATGGCTACCGCCCTCATTTGCAGAGCCTGTGAAATGTGAGATCGCTAACATCGCATACCCCTACGGCATTAATAAATGCTATGGGTTACTTTACAGCAGAAATCAAGAGTTGTAATATTTGGGTGAAGATGTAAACAGTTCAGGGATTAGTAGAGCAGAAATCAAGAGTTGTAATATTTGGGTGAAGATGTAAACAGTTCAGGGATTAGTACAGCAGAAATCAAGAGTTGTAATATTTGGGTGAAGATGTAAACAGTTCAGGGATTAGTACAGCAGAAATCAAGAGTTGTAATATTTGGGTAAAGGTATAATCAGTACAGGAATTGCACAGGAGAAATCAAAAGTTGCAATAGCTATTAGGTAGGCAGATAGTTAATGAGTTTACCTCTTTTTTTGTAGAGGCGCACCCTTTTCAACCAGCGGACAACAAAGTCCAATTAGGTTACATTAGGACACACTACTATAAAATATTAGAGGTAACAAAGATCCCAAGCTGACTATGCTATAGCTATTTCAAAATTAGCATATGTTAAAAAACTTTGACAAGGCACCAGCTGTACGGCTAATTACATTTGATACCATTCATCCACAACCCATAACCTGTCGGGGTCGTATGGGTACTACAATTGGATGCGTGAACACAGTCTTCTAGTGATTTCTATCCGCAGCGAAGCAGATGAGTGGTGAAAAAATCTTGACCTGACCAGTATTTGATATTATCTGTCTGATTTTCTTTAACCCCCTCTTCTTCCATCAACAACTGTACTCTAAAGATCATTTTTGACAGGAAATCACGTCAAAGCCATGCAAATTTTATATCTGATTACAGCAAGCATATTTCCAGTAGCAATCTACAGCTGTGAAATATGGACACTTAATAAATCTATGGTATAGAGAATAGCTGCCTTTGAAATGATGAGATGCTGCAAATAAATAAAAAAGTGATAAAAACATTAAACCTCAAAGAGTAACAACATTATAACAAGAAGGCTAAGGTTTTCTTCTGGGACGAGAACGACTATGATAATGTATTATTGTCACATAACTTATAAATATTAAAACTAATGTCAATGAGAAATAAAAATACAAAGGAACAAGGACTTTTTTCACATTACTGTCCAAGAGGGACAGTAATTTCTCAATAGACAAAAATGAACCAGAAATAAACACACACAAAATTGTCAATGCAAAGAGATGGTCTCACAACCCCCATCTCCTTATGTTGTTAAGACCATCAGTAGTGCATAAATTTCAGGCTAACACCGCTTCTGCTTGTAACTAAACATGATTGTGCCTTTTTTCTTTTCTAATGAAATGAGATCTTTTCTTTTGCCAGATTGATCTTTTAGTTCATTTTTTTCATCTCCTATCACATGTTGTTTACCATACTCTAATCTATCCATTGTCTTCAACTCTGTCCATTACTCTCTTCTCTGCTGTGACTTTTCTTTCATATATTTTCTTTCTCCTCTTATGATTAATTACTCATTGTGCCATATGTATTCCCATGTAAATTTATTTCTGTTTGTCAATTTCTTTTCTTCCAGATCAAGATATTTTTGTCAAAACATTGTCTGTGCTCATGTTTCTTTTTTAATATGTTATTTTTACTTTTGGTAACACTTTAGTCTGCTATTAATTTCTTTTTAGACTCACATTTTCCCTGTGTTATCGTAGCCCCCACATTTCCTTCGTGTAGGTTACCACTGGCAGTCTGATGTTGTGATCTCTCTAGCTGTTAATTTGTTACAGTACATTGTTGTTTCCCTTGTTGCAGAGCTGGATTCATGAGAAGGCTAAAGTCATAGAATCTACAGATGAATTAAGTAATGATTTGGCAGGAGTGATGACTCTACAGCGTAGACTGAGCACAATGGAAAGAGATCTTGCTGCCATTCAGGCTAAGGTTAGTTGTATCACGTTTGTGTTATAATATCTATAATAGCCGTCTATCGCAGGCAATGATGACAATGGTTTGGGACTTGTGCTGTTGTGTCTCTCTGGTGTGTGCCGGATGATAGAAAAGTCAGATCCTGGCATAGAACCCCTGCAGTATTTGGGATATGGATGATCAGATATTGGCATCTGTGTTTTTTGTTCTGTCTGTTTGAGCGGCTCTGAGGTTCAAACCTTCTCAGTGATGCAAGCGCATTTGTGATTTTGCTGCGCAACATTGGCCAATATTGAGTCCCAGGATGTGGTGTTGATGTTGAAACTCTTAAGAGGCTTTAGATACTTTGAATGTCTGGAAGCGTTTCTTCTGCCCACAGGCCAGTCACTTTCATCATACATCAGCTGTTTTGTGATGCATTTACATATTTGATAGTACATGTATTACCTACATAGATGAATCAATAAATCTAGTGCCAGGCTGTGTTGTGTAGGCTGAACAATTTCAGAATGAATGCAAAGGAAAATGATGAGAAATAAGAAACATTATGAGCAATAGCAGACATGATGAGGTACAAGAAAGATTGTAAAGAGAGATTGTGAAAAAATGCACTTGTATGTATATTTTACCTGTTGTTAATTGCATTATTTCTATCCCCAATAGCTGGAGTCTCTACAGAACGAGGCAGAACGACTTGAGGAACAGAAACCAGAGGAAGCTCAGGCCATCAGGGATAAGATTTCTGAAATCAATAATGTTTGGTTGGACCTCAAAGATATGGTATGTTTCTAACATCATATTGGAAATTAGCTGATTAGTAATAGCCAACAAATAAAGCAGCAAATGTATCTTTATCATAACATTCTAGATGCAATACATTGATATTCTTGCTCTTTGGAGCTAGCATTTATTTTTCTTGCTTAGAGTCAGGATCTGTGGTGACGAGGTACTACATCTGTGACAACCAAGGTAGAGGGTTCAAGTAGAGGGGGGGGGGTCTCAAAACCTTACATACACACATGCACCTCTCTAAGTTGAAAGGGGGGAAATTTTCCCAAACATTACATACACACATACACCTCTTTAAGCGGGGGGGGGGGGGGGGGAACTTTCAAAACTTTACATACGCACATATACCCCTCAAGCAGGGGGGGGGGGGACTTTTTTCTCAACCTTATTTACGCACATACACCCCTCTAAGAAGGGGGGGGGGGAGAATTTCTCAAACCTTACATACACACATACACCTCTTTAAGCAAGGGGGGGGGGACTTTCAAAACCTTACATACGCACATAAACCCCTCTTAGCAAGGGGGACTTTTTCTCAAAACCAACCTTACATACACCCCATTAAGCTGAGGGGGGAGGGGAACTTTTGTCAAAATCTTACATACACCCCTCTAATACGGGGGGGGGGGGGAACTTTTTCTCAAAACCTTACATACTGATTGAGAATTGGGAGTTTACTGGGTATGAAAGAAAGTTTAATCAGATGCTCCTATTGCACATAAAAAGCAAGAACTTCATTGTTCGTAGTTGCTGAGTATCAAAGCAAACAAACAATGTCGGTTGGTAATAAAAGCTACTGTAGGATACATTTTGTACTATATCCAAGTTGTTCATCAATATAAATATGTATCAGCCAGTCAGTTTAGCAGCAGATGTAGAAGAGAATAGGGAGAAACTTCATGAAAACACAAGGAAATCAACAAATACGTTCTGACCATGAAACACTGATCATGTAAATAGATAAATTAAAGAAATAAAACAAATACAAATTTTGAACATATTTAAAGACATAAAGGCATATTGAAATTGCCATTACATCCAACCTTTATTGTTAAGATGGCACTTGATGATGATGCAGTGTTACTTACCATTATTATTAATTAGGAATTCTTAAAAATGACTTACACAATTATAGACTTCATTCATAAATATATTACAAATATTTCTTTCACAGCTCAAAGAACGTGATGAGAAACTTGGAGAAGCTGGTGAGCTGCAGCGCTTCTTGGGAAGCCTTGATCACTTCCAGTCTTGGTTGTCACGTACTCAGACAACTGTAGCCTCTGAGGACATTCCCATGTCCCTAGCAGATGCAGAAAAGCTTCTTAACCAGCACCAGCAGCTGCGTGATGAAATTGACACCTATGCACCAGAATATGCCAAGATTAAAGAATTTGGTGACAAAGTTACAGAGGGAGAAGAGGATCCTCAGTACATGTTCCTTAGACAGGTTATTCACATTTTTTTCTCAGTACATGTTCCTTAGACAGGTTATTCACATTTTTCTCTCAGTACATGTTCCTTAGACAGGTTATTCACATTTTTCTCTCAGTACATGTTCCTTAGACAGGTTACTCACATTTTTCTCTCAGTACATGTTCCTTAGACAGGTTATTCACATTTTTCTCTCAGTACATGTTCCTTAGACAGGTTATTCACATTTTTCTCTCAGTACATGTTCCTTAGACAGGTTATTCACTTTTTTCTCTCAGTACATGTTCCTTAGACAGGTTATTCACTTTTTTCTCTCAGTACATGTTCCTTAGACAGGTTATTCACTTTTTTCTCTCAGTACATGTTCCTTAGACAGGTTATTCACTTTTTTCTCTCAGTACATGTTCCTTAGACAGCTTAATCACAGTTTTCTCTCAGTACATGTTCCTTAGACAGGTTACTCACATTTTTCTCTCAGTACATGTTCCTTAGACAGGTTATTCACATTTTTCTCTCAGTACATGTTCCTTAGACAGGTTATTCACATTTTTCTCTCAGTACATGTTCCTTAGACAGGTTATTCACTTTTTTCTCTCAGTACATGTTCCTTAGACAGGTTATTCACTTTTTTCTCTCAGTACATGTTCCTTAGACAGCTTAATCACAGTTTTCTCTCAGTACATGTTCCTTAGACAGGTTACTCACATTTTTCTACTATTTCAATGTTTCAATACATAATAGATTCTCAATTGTCATCTCCATAATGGTTTTTTCATATCAGAAACTGTATACAATTTATGTTCTCATCTCCATAATGGTTTTTTTCATATCAGAAACTGTATACAATTTATGTTCTCATCTCCATAATGTTTTTTTTTCATGTCAGAAACTGTATACAATTTATGTTCTCATCTCCATAATGGTTTTTTTCATGTCAGAAACTGTATACAATTTATGTTCTCATCTCCATAATGGTTTTTTTCATATCAGAAACTGTATGCAATTTATGTTCTCATCTCCATAATGGTTTTTTTCTTATCAGAAACTGTATACAAGTTATGTTCTCATCATGTTAACTCATTATCTCAGTAATGGTTTTTGGTTTTCCTGTCCTGCTATAAAATATTTAAAAATCACTTCAAAGATAGAGTCAGCCTCCCAGCATGGTATGTGGGATTAATTGGTGCTAGCTTATAGAAGATAACAAGTTAATACAAGTCATACATCTCAAATAGCAGTTTTACTGAGCTGTCATCTTTTCATCATTCATAAGCTGCATTATGTTTTCCATTTGTTGACAGAGACTTCAAGCACTTGATGATGGTTGGCACGAACTTCTCCAGATGTGGGAAAACAGACAACAATTGCTATCTCAGTCTTTGAGCCTACAGGTAAAAAAAAAGGGAGACTGGTATAAAATTATAATGTTTTTATATTTGTATTCTCATGACATGAATCATTAGTCGATAGAGCTAGCTACCTACCCCAGTAATGGAGTACTTTTCAGTTAATTGAGAGTCTCCTACTCTCAGAGGGGGGGGGGGTTTGGGGTTTTATTTGTAGCGAGGCATAGTTCATACTTTGTGTAGCTTTCAGGCACTGAGCCACGTAGCTTTCAAGGATGGAGTCGTGTAGCTCTCTGGTACCAAACACTAACTTTCAGGCACTGAGTAAGGTAATTCCCAGCTTTGTTGATCACATGATCCGGGCACTAAGCAGTATTCTGTCAGAGAATGTTGGGTAAAACTAAATCGTTTTTTAGTTTTGGCATTGCTTGTAATTTTATTTCAACAAGCAACTCTGTATTCGGGGAGTCAATACCAGTTATCATAACTTCTCATTAGTGTTCATTTCACTGTCTGTCTGCATCGAACCAGGAGCTGATTCCCATCTGAGGAACTTTCTTTGTGGTATTCTTGATTTTTATCTGTTCCTTATGTGGTCCCAGGTGTCGAGGTAGCTCTGTGGGTTAGAGTAAATGTGTACCATATCTTTTGGGAAAGTAAAAGTGACATGCCTGATACTGACCACATCATCTGTTGATCATGAAAATATTGACGTAACACCTTACTCATTGAAACTTCTCATACGGGAGTTAGGGAAACTTTACTTGTTATATGTTGCCAACATGTTTGTTGTCTTTATGATTGGTCACAGAGTGAGAAGATGAAACTGTTGATTGTATGTACAGACACAACACAAGAGTATTTGAATGTTGCTTTGACATGATTCTACAGATGAAACTGTTGATTGTATGTACAGACACAACACAAGAGTATTTGAATGTTGCTTTGACATGATTCTACAATATGGATGTCTATATGCATATAATATAATGGATGCCTGATAATATCATATTTTGTGTGTACTGCGCTGATATTCTGCCATGAGTGAAATATCACACAGTTGTAATACATACTCGCTGTAATATGAACAATTCATCTATTCTTCACAGATGTTTTTGCGAGATGCCAAGCAAGCCGAGGTGCTGCTTAATCAGCAAGATAACTTCTTGTCCAAGGAAGATGTTCCTGTGAGTAGAAGATTCCTCAGTTCATATTGTGCTGTCCATGAACAATTCTCATCCTTGTTACTATATTGGAATTTTTGTTAAACTAGTTAATCTTTATAACACCAGATTAAAAATAATAATCCCCCCTCCCCTCAAAAACTAGGTTTTTGTGTGTGACAAAGTGTGTTATTTTGGTGTTTGAAAAATGCAATAACTTTTATTTTTATAGATATTTACAGATTTTGTATACATATAAACAAGAATTGAATACTGCATATATTGGTGGTAAATTCAAGTAGGAATCATGAGGATAAATGAAAATAATAGAACAGACCTGGTTCAATTCCCGTCAGCTGTAAGAATTATTTTCATTTATCCTCATGCTTCCTACTTGAATTTACTTGTATAAGATATTATTTGAAGCAACATTGTTCTGTCTCTATGTTATTTATGTTTACAAGAAGGCCTTTAGGTCCTTGTGTACGAATATGCATGTTCTGTGTTTGTGTATCTGAGGATACTTTAATACTTGTACGGGATGTTCGTTAATGTTGTAATAGTCCTTGTTTCGATTGGTCTGTTCTCAGTGACTTGAGTACACAGGCTGAAAGTCTTGACCGTGCCACATCTTTTTTTGAGGGTGTGGTTGGTCAAGTACGGAAAACCTGTTTACTTGTGTTGCAAAGCGATTTGGTGCTGCTAGAACAGACCTGGTTCAATTCCCGTCAGTTGTAAGAATTATATATTGGTGGTGTAAGTTCTGTTTGTGCAAGAGTGATACAAGAGGTGTGAGAAAGTTGTAAAAAGGGGTAAAATAAAAATAATTTACTCACCTTTATTATCAGATGTGGCAGTCCTGATAACATTCTCTCACACACCTAAGCCTAGTTCACGTCAATCTATTAGGTGCATACTTTTTCGATGTCATTTCATAATGAAACCAACTTGTTACTATATCTACTTTGAATAGAAATGTAATTCCCAGGAATTCCTTATCAGAATCACAATTCATAATGATTTTCTCAATTATACATATTGACGTTCATTATAACCAGATTGGGACAGATGTCTAGATCTTTAGCATTTCTTGTCTGTTGTTCACCAATTTTCCAACCACTATGCTGGAATAGGAAGTAGAATACTATTTCTGATTTGCTGATTCAAGTCACATGGCATTAACGATCATGTGATTTCACATCGCTGAACAAGGGGACATAGCAACGGCTGAGTACACTCGATAACAGCCCTTTCTAACGGGAAAACTTTTGCTGAGCCCACTTGACACAGGCATGCTAAAGGTTCTTGATTTTTTATTAGAAACTAGCTTCACAGCACGCAGGGCATTCCCATAAGTGATCCGCCCTCCGTTTCAGCAGCCATCGCAGTGTATTTTCTAAATATCTAATAATAATTCTAAGTATCTTTCTGTATCATTTCATCTCAAAAGCGTTGATCTTCTTTGCAGCTGTTTTACTTAGGTCCATGTTTCACAGCCATATGTTGCAACCGGAAAAATAAAAGTTCTTAGCATTAGCAGTTTCATTTCTATTCTGTTGTTTTTCCATATGTTTTTCAAACGTGTTATTTTACAATATGCCATTGCCAATCTCTTTCTTATCTCTCTTATCTCTGCCATGCAGTCTCCTGCACCGTTGATGTTTGCTCATTAAGTATTCAAATTTATCCAAGCACTCTATCTCGGTATTGTCTATTCTGATTTTTGGTTGTGGTGTTGTTATATCTGTTAACCTACCGTATTTCATCTATAGATACATTTCACGTTCATCTATACAGATATGTTTTACATTTATCTATACAGATGCGTTTCACATTCATCTATATAGATATGTTTTACATTTATCTATACAGATACGTTTTACGTTCATCAATACAGATACGTCTTATGTTCATCTATACAGATACGTTTTACGTTCATCTATATAGATACATTTTAGTTTATCTATACAGATACGTTTTACATTTATCTATACAGATACATTTTACGTTTATTTATATAGATATGTTTTACGTTAATCTATACAGATATGTTATATGGACATGATTTTTGTTTTTTTGCGTGTTTAAATATATGTTTTCTGATTCGCTGTATTTCTTTGTGTTCTTGATTAGTTATTATAATCTCTTTATATCATTTGAGAGAAGCACAGTGTCGTCTGCGTAGCATGTTTCAGGAATTTCAAAACCACAGATGTTTGAAGTGTTGTAGTCAGCATTGTGTATGTTGTCTCTCACATTCCTCATTATATTTTCTGCATAGATTTGAACAGGTATGTGGAGAGTGTGAATCCCTGCCTTACTCCTGTTTATTGCTACTGGGAATATATAAGTCAAGCATATATGCATACACTTTATATATCAGAGTGTGCAGGGTCTGTGCACACAGATATACACCAAGAAAGAGAAACAGAGATAGATATAGAAACAAAGACAAGAAAAGATATGAACATACAAGATCTGTAGATACCATCTGATTTTAGGACAAATCAAGGGAGCACATTTTCGTTCCTAGTGTCTGAATTAAGAAAAAACTGTTCCTGGTCAGGACCTTGGATGATTTAGCAAAACTAATGACCTGAATACAAAGGATGAATAAACTATATGGGCTAATTCAATTAATAGTATTACCCAAGTTACTGAACCCTCATTTTTAGACCGTTGGTCCTACATCGGGCATGTCCTACGCTCAGACACCAACAGAATACACCACCAATCTCTTGAATGGATACCTACAGGCATAAGAGCAAGGGGTAGACCAAAAGAAACACTCAGAAGAACAATAGAGAAAGTAAAACAGCCAATATTCATACTATTCAAGAACTGCACATAATATCTTTGAACAGACAGAATTGGAGAGATCTGACCTCTGCCCTATGCGCTAACTTCAGCGCAAAAGGAAAATTAATGATTTTTTAGAGACTCTTTATTTCATTGGCTAGTAATGTCTATATCTGAATTGTTGTTTCTTGGAATAAATTGGACATGCTTACCATTTCTTAACATAGAGTCTAACATTCATATATCAGAAGGCCAGCATGTGTGTTCAGTTGTGTGTCCAAGTCAGATGTGGGTACAGTAACACAAATACTAAAGTGATAATACTGAATAAGTAAATATGTGTGGACAAACACATAACCACTACTAATAGAAATATTTTTTTACTATTATTAGGTATTTTATAATATATATTGACTTATTCAGTGGTGACACATCTTGCTTTGGATCGCACATTAATACTTGCACGGTGCTATTAATGGCACATGTTGAACACACCACCTACTGGGAGATACATAATAAGAGTATATAAATTATTGTCTGTGATTTGCTATGATATAATTTGTCTGTGCCACAACTGAAACAAGCTATTTGATCTTACTGCTGGTTCTGACAGGTCGCACCTCTAGACAAGCAGGTAACTTCAATATGGAAGATATGTGTTCGTCCCATGATTTGCTTCACTGTGATTGCTTCACTTGTGTGTGTGTGTGTGAACACTTGTTTGATCATTTGTGCTATTATTTCTAGACATCTCTGAAGCTTCATTCACTTCTGATGCATGTAATATCTGCTTATTCCCTATGTGCTTCCTCTTAGACAGACACAAAGATCTATTTCCTATGTGTTTTTATTCCGTATGTGTTTGCTCTTAGACAAATAGACACACAATTCTCTTATTCCCTATGTGTTTGCTCTTAGACAAATAGACACACAATTCTCTTATTCCCTATGTGTTTGCTCTTAGACAAATAGACACACAGTTCTCTTATTCCCTATGTGTTTGCTCTTAGACAAATAGACACACAATTCTCTTATTCCTTATGTGTTTTCTCTTAGACAAATAGACACACAATTCTCTTATTCCTTATGTGTTTGCTCTTAGACAAATAGACACACAGTTCTCTTATTCCCTATGTGTTTGCTCTTAGACACACATATCTTTTATTTACTGTGACAAGTTAAGTATGTTTAAAATTCATATATGAAGCACATAAAAAGGCTGTCTCCAGAGAACTCTTCTACCTCTAATGTTGTAAGGCACAAAGGTGTATAAAATTAAAAGAAAGAAGAAAGAATTAGATGCAACAAGTACACATATGTATGCTATCTTCCCCTATTTTTCTTCTTTTCTTGCAACTCCATCGAAGGAAATGTTCAACTGTAATGAGCAAACACTGTTTAAAGTAATGTTAATTTTGGTGTGCTTTTTATTATGTTGTAGGTGTCTGTATGAGAAATGCTTGTACTGTTTGCCTGTATTATTGTTATTTACATCGCTGAATGTTTCCTTAGGGTTTCACTTTGCTTTATTATTGAAAATATCCATTTGTTTGCAGCATTATTGTACAGACACATTTTTTGAAGTGAATTATACAACTGTCATCATTCCTTTCTTTCTTATAGTTTTTTTGTGGTTTTCTCTTCCGCATGGGAGCCTGCTTGTTGTGTCTTCTCTTCTACAATCATGTTTGACAGATATTCTTTGTTCTCCAGACATTTATCTTTTTCTTTTTTGGTACATTCTGATGATATATTTTTGAATTACTCAACTTTCTTCCTTAATCTGCAAATGTATCTATTTGTGTGTTGTTTTCAACTACAAGTCTGCGAGTCTTGTTTAATCTTGCCATCTAGTAGACAATTGTGTGATGACCAGTCATCAATATTTTAAAGTTGGAGAGGGAATATTGTCTTCTAGTCATGTCACCAAGTTAGACAAGCAGGATATATTTATATGAACTGTCTAATATCTTTTTTTGGGTCTAGATAAAAGATAGCTTATGCTGTGAAGCTTTGCATGATTTAATTAGTTTTCGGACTATTGCATGTCTGGTCACTTGATATGCAGTAATACTGTGCCATGTCAGAATGTTGTTAACGCCTTTAATCCACCTTCTTCTTGGTCTTCCTCTGTATCTTGCTGTTTCCATTGTCATGTTTTGTGCTATTGCCGCTGGCCAATAAGAGTTCATTCTCATTAAGTGGCCAAACCATTTCAGTCTCTGTGTGAGTAATTACTATAAGCTGTCCAGCCATTTCAGTCTCTGTGTGAGTAATTACTATAAGCTGTCCAGCCATTTCAGTCTCTGTGTGAGTAATTACTATAAGCTGTCCAGCCATTTCAGTCTCTGTGTGAGTAATTACTATAAGCTGTCCAACCATTTCAGTCTCTGTGAGTAATTACTATAAGCTGTCCAACCATTTCAGTCTCTGTGTGAGTAATTACTATAAGCTGTCCAACCATTTCAGTCTCTGTGTGAGTAATTACTATAAGCTGTCCAACCATTTCAGTCTCTGTGTGAGTAATTACTATAAGCTGTCCAACCATTTCAGTCTCTGTGTGAGTAATTACTATAAGCTGTCCAACCATTTCAGTCTCTGTGTGAGTAATTACTATAAGCTGTCCAACCATTTCAGTCTCTGTGTGAGTAATTACTATAAGCTGTCCAACCATTTCAGTCTCTGTGTGAGTAATTACTATAAGCTGTCCAGCCATTTCAGTCTCTGTGTGAGTAATTACTATAAGCTGTCCAACCATTTCAGTCTCTGTGTGAGTAATTACTATAAGCTGTCCAACCATTTCAGTCTCTGTGTGAGTAATTACTATAAGCTGTCCAACCATTTCAGTCTCTGTGTGAGTAATTACTATAAGCTGTCCAACCATTTCAGTCTCTGTGTGAGTAATTACTATAAGCTGTCCAACCATTTCAGTCTCTGTGTGAGTAATTACTATAAGCTGTCCAACCATTTCAGTCTCTGTGTGAGTAATTACTATAAGCTGTCCAACCATTTCAGTCTCTGTGTGAGTAATTACTATAAGCTGTCCAACCATTTCAGTCTCTGTGTGAGTAATTACTATAAGCTGTCCAACCATTTCAGTCTCTGTGTGAGTAATTACTATAAGCTGTCCAACCATTTCAGTCTCTGTGTGAGTAATTACTATAAGCTGTCCAACCATTTCAGTCTCTGTGTGAGTAATTACTATAAGCTGTCCAACCATTTCAGTCTCTGTGTGAGTAATTACTATAAGCTGTCCAACCATTTCAGTCTCTGTGTGAGTAATTACTATAAGCTGTCCAACCATTTCAGTCTCTGTGTGAGTAATTACTATAAGCTGTCCAACCATTTCAGTCTCTGTGTGAGTAATTACTATAAGCTGTCCAACCATTTCAGTCTCTGTGTGAGTAATTACTATAAGCTGTCCAACCATTTCAGTCTCTGTGTGAGTAATTACTATAAGCTGTCCAACCATTTCAGTCTCTGTGTGAGTAATTACTATAAGCTGTCCAACCATTTCAGTCTCTGTGTGAGTAATTACTATAAGCTGTCCAACCATTTCAGTCTCTGTGTGAGTAATTACTATAAGCTGTCCAACCATTTCAGTCTCTGTGTGAGTAATTACTATAAGCTGTCCAACCATTTCAGTCTCTGTGTGAGTAATTACTATAAGCTGTCCAACCATTTCAGTCTCTGTGTGAGTAATTACTATAAGCTGTCCAACCATTTCAGTCTCTGTGTGAGTAATTACTATAAGCTGTCCAACCATTTCAGTCTCTGTGTGAGTAATTACTATAAGCTGTCCAACCATTTCAGTCTCTGTGTGAGTAATTACTATAAGCTGTCCAACCATTTCAGTCTCTGTGTGAGTAATTACTATAAGCTGTCCAACCATTTCAGTCTCTGTGTGAGTAATTACTATAAGCTGTCCAACCATTTCAGTCTCTGTGTGAGTAATTACTATAAGCTGTCCAACCATTTCAGTCTCTGTGTGAGTAATTACTATAAGCTGTCCAACCATTTCAGTCTCTGTGTGAGTAATTACTATAAGCTGTCCAACCATTTCAGTCTCTGTGTGAGTAATTACTATAAGCTGTCCAACCATTTCAGTCTCTGTGTGAGTAATTACTATAAGCTGTCCAACCATTTCAGTCTCTGTGTGAGTAATTACTATAAGCTGTCCAACCATTTCAGTCTCTGTGTGAGTAATTACTATAAGCTGTCCAACCATTTCAGTCTCTGTGTGAGTAATTACTATAAGCTGTCCAACCATTTCAGTCTCTGTGTGAGTAATTACTATAAGCTGTCCAACCATTTCAGTCTCTGTGTGAGTAATTACTATAAGCTGTCCAACCATTTCAGTCTCTGTGTGAGTAATTACTATAAGCTGTCCAACCATTTCAGTCTCTGTGTGAGTAATTACTATAAGCTGTCCAACCATTTCAGTCTCTGTGTGAGTAATTACTATAAGCTGTCCAACCATTTCAGTCTCTGTGTGAGTAATTACTATAAGCTGTCCAACCATTTCAGTCTCTGTGTGAGTAATTACTATAAGCTGTCCAACCATTTCAGTCTCTGTGTGAGTAATTACTATAAGCTGTCCAACCATTTCAGTCTCTGTGTGAGTAATTACTATAAGCTGTCCAACCATTTCAGTCTCTGTGTGAGTAATTACTATAAGCTGTCCAACCATTTCAGTCTCTGTGTGAGTAATTACTATAAGCTGTCCAACCATTTCAGTGTGTGAGTAATTACTATAAGCTGTCCAACCATTTCAGTGTGTGAGTAATTACTATAAGCTGTCCAACCATTTCAGTCTCTGTGTGAGTAATTACTATAAGCTGTCCAACCATTTCAGTCTCTGTGTGAGTAATTACTATAAGCTGTCCAACCATTTCAGTCTCTGTGTGAGTAATTACTATAAGATGTCCAACCATTTCAGTCTCTGTGTGAGTAATTACTATAAGCTGTCCAACCATTTCAGTCTCTGTGTGAGTAATTACTATAAGCTGTCCAACCATTTCAGTCTCTGTGTGAGTAATTACTATAAGCTGTCCAGCATTATGGCAGCTACTTCAAGATGAGAAGAAAACCTTAAAAAGAAATTGTTTGTATATAAAAGAAAGACAAGAGTTAAATTGTGAAGGATAAGTACCTGAAGTTGCATTGATTGCACAAAATAGTAACTTAGACAACATACCACATCTGGACAGATTTGATAGCATTCATAATCTCACTCCTGAAGATGTAAGTAACTACAGAAAATTTGATTGAAACTATTAATATAAAAACAAGGTATTCTAGGTTTCAATTCTGGAATCTTGTCACTTATAACGAATGATATGCCAGTGCATGTGCATGCATGTTTTATTTATGTAAGTTAAAGAAAGGAAATCACTGATGTTCGTATAAGATGTTAACACGACACAGATTCCTGTTATTTTTGTAATTTAAGTTTGGACATTAACATTAGACCACTTTATGTTGCAACCTTTGGTCTGGTCTGTATCTGTTCAGATTTTTCATTGTGTGTAAGACACTCAGAAAATTGTGTACAAAATGGTTAGGGATATTAAAATATAAATTACTTACAAGTGAAATATGTATCCATAAAATTATCGTTTAAAGTACCAATAAATATTATTTCATCCATGAAATAATGTTTCATATTTCATCTTTATCTATTTATTGACTTTTTCTCTGCTTTTGTTGTTAATGATGATTGATTTCTGTGCTATCACCTTTTCGATTGCTTGATATGCACTAATATTGTAACATCTCAGCACATTGGTAAGTCCTTCATCTGGGTACTGCCTTCTTCTTATTCTTCCTCTGCCTCTTTGTGTTTCTATTATCATGTTTAGTTCTCTTACTGTTTGCCAATATTGGTTCATTCTCATTAAGTGGCTGAACCATTTCAGTCTCTATTTTTCAATATATTTGACCACAGATGTTATTCCAACAGTGCTTGTAATATTTTCATTCCTCACATGATCTCTTCTTGTTCTATTTGCTGCTTTATCTGTGTCCACATCCGACATTGATAACACACTGTTGGTATGAAGATTGAATGTATCACTTGTTTTTGTTTCCATTGGGATTTTATCTTTATGTTTGTTCATTATCCACCTAATTGTGATAATGTAAGTCAACATATGAGCAGACACATTGACCACCCAATGTTCTGTTGTCTCCTTGCAGACATCAGTTCAAGCTGCAGAAAACCTCATTAAACGTCATGAAGCTTTCATCACTACAATGGATGCTAACGATGAGAAGATTAATGCAGTGCTGCAGTTTGCCAACAGACTGATTGATGAAAACCATTATGACCGTGAAAAGATTCACAAAAAGGCTGAAGCTATCAATGAAAGGTCAGTCAGTACTGGGAGCACTAAAAATATATAGACTTTTTACTTTTGATGAAATGATAGCTTCTTAGTGTGAGGCATCTGAATTGTGTGTAACTGGCTTTGTATGAAGTCATTAAATTTAGTGTCTTGTTGGAAGATAAAGGGAAGCTATCACTGGTTAGGGAAAGTGAACTTAAAATATATTCTTACAGAAATCATATTATAAACTCATATAAGGAGTTTAACTGACTTGTGGACAGGGACAGACCAGTGCCACAGACTATCACCATCTTAAGAGTGCAGTGCATGTAAAGTTGGTGACTCGAGGTGTAGTGAAATATAATAATAATAATAGTACGAATGTATAACTCATGAGAGTTGTAGTGGTGAGGACATCAGCACGAGAAAAGTATTTCAAATACTTGTATACTCAGCACATTCCGATGATTGCAGAACAGTCATGCCTGGAGCATTTCTTGATGTTGCTAATTAAAGATTTTCTGTGTCCTCCTCTTCTCCATCCTCTTATATTGAAATGTATGACACATGAATATCTGCACAAGATTTCATACATGTACTATTGATTACTGAAGTTATATGAATAGTTGGTAGTTGCTGAAGTAGTAAGACGTGACTGGAGATAAGTTTGTGGGGAGAGTTGGCTGTCTCATTCCATAGGTCAAAGTGACTCAAAGTTAGGTATGCCAGGCTGAATGATGCAGACATTGCAATCAAACTGTAAACCATGACACAACACATTCTGTTCTTTAGACTACATTGTTCTAACCTGCAGGAGTTTGAGAAAAAATTATGGAGAGGTGTATTGAGCTTCTGCTAGATGTAGATGCTGGTGTTTGTTGAATCTATACTGTGTATGAGGACATTTGGCATTAAGTTTGGTATGAGTAGGCCTGGATACATGTAGTTGTTTAGTGAGGAGTGTCAGTAGCCAGCAAGACATGGGAACCATCAGCACACACACTTGAAATGTTTATAACATCTAGAAAAGACTGAGCACCTATGGTTATTTCTAATGTGCAATGACATCTGTTCACATCTAATCAATATAAAAGATTTTGAAAGAGTATTTGTCTTTTTCATTCATTCTCAAACTCCCACTGGTTCTCTCTTGTAGAATATGTTCTCTCTTGAACAATAGCCATACTAGATTTCCAGCAGGATGTAGTCTAGACAATGCAAATATGTTATGTTGTTTTATTTGTGTCATGAGCCTGGCATGCCCATCTTTGGCATGAATAGAGGTATTTAGTAACTATTTGTTATGTTGTTTTATTTGTGTCATGAGCCTGGCATGCCCATCTTTGGCATGAATAGAGGTATTTAGTAACTATTTGTTATGTTGTTTTATTTGTGCCATGAGCCTGGCATGCCCATCTTTGGCATGAATAGAGGTATTTAGTAACTATTTGTTATGAAGTAGATGAACTGTATTTTATGGTGACAGATATGACATGAGAGATGAACTGTATTTTATGGTGACAGATATGACATGAGAGATGAACTGTATTTTATGGTGACAGATATGACATGAGAGATGAACTGTATTTTATAGTGACAGATATGACATGAGAGATGAACTGTATTTTATAGTGACAGATATGACATGAGAGATGAACTGTATTTTATGGTGACAGATATGACATGAGAGATGAACTGTATTTTATGGTGACAGATATGACATGAGAGATGAACTGTATTTTATGGTGACAGATATGACATGAGAGATGAACTGTATTTTATGGTGACAGATATGACATGAGAGATGAACTGTATTTTATAGTGACAGATATGACATGAGAGATGAACTGTATTTTATAGTGACAGATATGACATGAGAGATGAACTGTATTTTATAGTGACAGATATGACATGAGAGATGAACTGTATTTTATGGTGACAGATATGACATGAGAGATGAACTGTATTTTATGGTGACAGATATGACATGAGAGATGAACTGTATTTTATGGTGACAGATATGACATGAGAGATGAACTGTATTTTATAGTGACAGATATGACATGAGAGATGAACTGTATTTTATAGTGACAGATATGACATGAGAGATGAATTGTATTTTATAGTGACAGATATGACATGAGAGATGAACTGTATTTTATAGTGACAGATATGACATGAGAGATGAACTGTATTTTATAGTGACAGATATGACATGAGAGATGAACTGTATTTTATAGTGACAGATATGACATGAGAGATGAACTGTATTTTATAGTGACAGATATGACATGAGAGATGAACTGTATTTTATAGTGACAGATATGACATGAGAGATGAACTGTATTTTATGGTGACAGATATGACATGAGAGATGAACTGTATTTTATGGTGACAGATATGACATGAGAGATGAACTGTATTTTATAGTGACAGATATGACATGAGAGATGAACTGTATTTTATAGTGACAGATATGACATGAGAGATGAACTGTATTTTATAGTGACAGATATGACATGAGAGATGAACTGTATTTTATAGTGACAGATATGACATGAGAGATGAACTGTATTTTATAGTGACAGATATGACATGAGAGATGAACTGTATTTTATAGTGACAGATATGACATGAGAGATGAACTGTATTTTATAGTGACAGATATGACATGAGAGATGAACTGTATTTTATAGTGACAGATATGACATGAGAGATGAACTGTATTTTATGGTGACAGATATGACATGAGAGATGAACTGTATTTTATAGTGACAGATATGACATGAGAGATGAACTGTATTTTATGGTGACAGATATGACATGAGAGATGAACTGTATTTTATGGTGACAGATATGACATGAGAGATGAACTGTATTTTATAGTGACAGATATGACATGAGAGATGAACTGTATTTTATGGTGACAGATATGACATGAGAGATGAACTGTATTTTATGGTGACAGATATGACATGAGAGATGAACTGTATTTTATAGTGACAGATATGACATGAGAGATGAACTGTATTTTATAGTGACAGATATGACATGAGAGATGAACTGTATTTTATGGTGACAGATATGACATGAGAGATGAACTGTATTTTATGGTGACAGATATGACATGAGAGATGAATTGTGTCTTGTAGGAGAAACCAGAATAGACAGAGAGCTGATGAGCAGTTGGAGAAACTGAAGGATCAACATCAGTTACAGCTGTTCTTACAAGAATGTGAAGAGGTTAGTACACACTAGGACAGTAGCTAATAGAATGTGAAGAGATTAGTACACACTAGGACAGTAGCTAATAGAATGTGAAGAGGTTAGTACACACTAGGACAGTAGCTAATAGAATGTGAAGAGGTTAGTACACACTAGGACAGTTGCTAATAGAATGTGAAGAGGTTAGTACACACTAGGACAGTAGCTAATAGAATGTGAAGAGATTAGTACACACTAGGACAGTAGCTAATAGAATGTGAAGAGATTAGTACACACTAGAACAGTAGCTAATAGAATGTGAAGAGGTTAGTACACACTAGGACAGTAGCTAATAGAATGTGAAGAGGTTAGTACACACTAGGACAGTAGCTAATAGAATGTGAAGAGGTTAGTACACACTAGAACAGTAGCTAATAGAATGTGAAGAGATTAGTACACACTAGGACAGTAGCTAATAGAATGTGAAGAGATTAGTACACACTAGAACAGTAGCTAATAGAATGTGAAGAGGTTAGTACACACTAGGACAGTAGCTAATAGAATGTGAAGAGGTTAGTACACACTAGGACAGTAGCTAATAGAATGTGAAGAGGTTAGTACACACTAGAACAGTAGCTAATAGAATGTGAAGAGGTTAGTACACACTAGGACAGTAGCTAATAGAATGTGAAGAGATTAGTACACACTAGAACAGTAGCTAATAGAATGTGAAGAGATTAGTACACACTAGAACAGTAGCTAATAGAATGTGAAGAGGTTAGTACACACTAGGACAGTAGCTAATAGAATGTGAAGAGATTAGTACACACTAGAACAGTAGCTAATAGAATGTGAAGAGGTTAGTACACACTAGGACAGTAGCTAATAGAATGTGAAGAGGTTAGTACACACTAGGACAGTAGCTAATAGAATGTGAAGAGGTTAGTACACACTAGGACAGTTGCTAATAGAATGTGAAGAGGTTAGTACACACTAGGACAGTAGCTAATAGAATGTGAAGAGGTTAGTACACACTAGGACAGTAGCTAATAGAATGTGAAGAGGTTAGTACACACTAGGACAGTTGCTAATAGAATGTGAAGAGATTAGTACACACTAGGACAGTAGCTAATAGAATGTGAAGAGATTAGTACACACTAGAACAGTAGCTAATAGAATGTGAAGAGGTTAGTACACACTAGGACAGTAGCTAATAGAATGTGAAGAGGTTAGTACACACTAGGACAGTTGCTAATAGAATGTGAAGAGGTTAGTACACACTAGGACAGTAGCTAATAGAATGTGAAGAGGTTAGTACACACTAGGACAGTAGCTAATAGAATGTGAAGAGGTTAGTACACACTAGGACAGTTGCTAATAGAATGTGAAGAGGTTAGTACACACTAGGACAGTAGCTAATAGAATGTGAAGAGATTAGTACACACTAGGACAGTAGCTAATAGAATGTGAAGAGGTTAGTACACACTAGGACAGTAGCTAATAGAATGTGAAGAGGTTAGTACACACTAGGACAGTAGCTAATAGAATGTGAAGAGGTTAGTACACACTAGGACAGTAGCTAATAGAATGTGAAGAGATTAGTACACACTAGGACAGTAGCTAATAGAATGTGAAGAGGTTAGTACACACTAGGACAGTAGCTAATAGAATGTGAAGAGGTTAGTACACACTAGGACAGTAGCTAATAGAATGTGAAGAGGTTAGTACACACTAGGACAGTAGCTAATAGAATGTGAAGAGATTAGTACACACTAGGACAGTAGCTAATAGAATGTGAAGAGGTTAGTACACACTAGGACAGTAGCTAATAGAATGTGAAGAGATTAGTACACACTAGGACAGTAGCTAATAGAATGTGAAGAGGTTAGTACACACTAGGACAGTAGCTAATAGAATGTGAAGAGGTTAGTACACACTAGGACAGTAGCTAATAGAATGTGAAGAGGTTAGTACACACTAGGACAGTAGCTAATAGAATGTGAAGAGGTTAGTACACACTAGGACAGTAGCTAATAGAATGTGAAGATGTTAGTACACACTAGGACAGTAGCTAATAGAATGTGAAGAGATTAGTACACACTAGGACAGTAGCTAATAGAATGTGAAGAGGTTAGTACACACTAGGACAGTAGCTAATAGAATGTGAAGAGGTTAGTACACACTAGGACAGTAGCTAATAGAATGTGAAGAGGTTAGTACACACTAGGACAGTAGCTAATAGAATGTGAAGAGGTTAGTACACACTAGGACAGTAGCTAATAGAATGTGAAGAGGTTAGTACACACTGATTAGTACACACTTGATAGTAGCTAATAGAATTGATGAGGTTAGTACACACTTGACAGTAGCTTAGCTATAGAATGTGAAGAGTATTCTGTTTTTGTATTTAGTTAAACACTAGTGGAAACAGAAGCTAGTTGAGTCTACTTTCATTTCCTTGGTTAACTGGGTGAATATTTGTTTACAATTGTGATATTTTTGTTAAAATGTGCATTTCCGGCGCTTATAGTAACTTATAGTAGCTACAAAAATACATATTATCTTTTGATTATAGTCGCCTAGAGTGCGGCAAATGTAAATCACCTAAAGATTTGCATGGTAGGTAGCAGTGTCATTGTTCTTGGTCTTTGGCAACAAGGGCTATAACTTCAGGACATAAGAATATATTTGTTAGAAGTCACAAGGACAGAAGAATATATATAATGTGTGTGTCTTAACAGAACATGAGAGTATTTTTGTTAAAAGATTTTATGTAAAAACAATTCACTTTGACTTGTCACACTTCCACAGCTTCGAGACTGGTTGCAAGACAAGATGGCAGCAGCTCAAGATGAAACCTACAGGGATGCAAAGAACCTCCACAGCAAGTATGTCAGGCACAAGGCTTTTGAGTCAGAGATTGCTGCAAACAAGGACAGACTTGATAGGATTGTAGAGGTAAAATACCAGATAATGTTGAATGTTTGTCAGCTTGTCACTTGGTGTCAGAATTATTAGTTTGTAGAATAATAAATGACTTCAGAGATTTGAGACAGACAAAGAATTACCTTATATTTCTGAATATAAGCTGTTCCATATGTCACCAAAGTCAGAAACTTGTGTATAGACTGAAGTATACACAAAATAATACTGATAATAATAAAGCGCAGCTATAAAAAAAATCTATGCTATTATGGGACTCATTTTGATGACATCTTACATAGAAAGTGGAAAAAGATGGAGAGATGAGATGGGGGTTGTTTATATCTGTATTTTCCTGGGGTCTTTGCCTCCCTCCTGCATCCATTAGACTCCTAGACACAAACCATTTGAGGACAGACTTTGCCTCCCTCCTGCATCCATTAGACTCCTAGACACAAACCATTTGAGGACAGACTTTGCCTCCCTCCTGGAGTCTTTGCCTGCATCCATTAGATTCCTAGACACAAACCATTTGAGGACAGACTTTGCCTTCCTCCTGGAGTCTTTGCCTCCCTCCTGCATCCATTAGACTCCTAGACACAAACCATTTGAGGACAGTCTTTGCCTCCCTCCTGCAACCATTAGACTCCTAGACACAAACCATTTGAGGACAGACTTTGAGCAAAATGGAATGAATGCATATGGTTTCATCTGATTTATATATGACAGGGTTTCAACGTAAAAAAGGGCTATCATCATCGCAATCACTATGTGGGTCAAAGAATCGCAGTTAGATGTTCCTTCTGAAATGATCGTCCTATCTTTCAAAAAGTGCTCCATCAGTAATGCAATCGATGGAAGGATGCTGCTATCTTTGAAGACGATGATAACAACGACAATGTACTGGTAGACAGTGAGATAAAGACTAGTGATATCCACCCTGATGTTACCATGACAGGCGATGAAATACGTGAACTGTATCAGAATTTCGACAAATACTGTGACTTTAAAGGATTTGAATGAATTTTTGCATCTTTCATTTTTTTCCTGTTTCCGGTGTTATACTGTATTCTGTGTTATTGTTTTGTGTGTTTCTACCGTTAATTAAAATTAAAAATTATTTTGCACCTATATAAGCTGCAACATCAATAGCAGAAAAAATATAAAAATTATCTTTTTATATTCTGAAATATGTGTGTTCTTGCATGTTGTTGAGACATATTGTCTTTGTGTATGGTTTTTCTGTATGATTGTTACATCAAAAATGTTGCCAGATCTAATTTCGAGAGCATCAAAAGTGGTCCAGTCATCCAGGAAATTGTTGGATGGCCATCTGTGAACATTGATTGAAATATTAATTTTGTACTCCTAAAACATCTTATTGCTCATGTTATAATTGCTATTCTCTTGTAACTTTCATCAGGAGGGAGAAGCTATAATGGATACCAAGCCAGAGACGAGTGATCACATTCGACCCATGTTGTCTGACCTGTCCAATCAGTGGGAGGATCTAGAGACAACCACCAAGGAGAAAGGAGAGCGCCTATTTGATGCCAACAGATCCACACTTTACCAGCAAAGCTGCGATGATGTAGATGGATGGGTTACAGCACTGGAGTCTCAGATTGTCACCTCAGAAGATTTTGGTAAAGATCTCACGACAGTCAACCTTCAAGTACAGAAACAGAACGTAAGTAAACTTAAAATTACCAGCCTTTATGTTGTCAATGTTTGATTAGCTAAATACTGGCTCTGACATGTGGGTGTGGCTGACTGGTGGATACAAAATAGTGAAATAATTGATGAATTAAAAATTAAAAAAAATAACTAATAAATCAAAATAATTCTATCTATATGCTCTATCTGTATGCCCTCGTTTGCCTTGCTGAGTCAGAGGCGGAAAAGTTCTTTGGAGATGGCCTTCTTGTGTGCAGTTTGGTATTTAATAATTAGTGGTTAAAAATGATGAAATAATTTATATAAATAAATAGTTGGCTAAATGAGTGGATACATATGGTGAAATGATTGATAAATATTAGTTGGATAATAGATAGATACAATGATGGAATCATTAATTTAAAAAACATGGTTGGGTAATGGGTGGATAAGAAATGGTGTAATAATTAATGTATAGAATAGGTGGATAGTGTTAAAGGTTAATAAAATTGCTTAATTAATAGATGGAGAATAGACTGCGTATTCTATTCAGATGTTGTGATAAGCCATAATTTTTTCGTGCAATGATTTTCTTGACAATATTTACATTTTGTAAGTTACCATTGCTTTCGTAACTGGGTCTGATGAATAATGTATAGTAAAATGGTTGAATAAAAATAATGAGTGGATAGAAGTGGCTAAATTATGTTAATATGCGAAGCCAGTACACTAACCACTGCGCTACGTGGCCCCCCTCTATATATCATCTATATTGGATATATCCGTATCTCAAATGCATGAATTCTGTCTTGTAATTGTTTTGTTGATTATGCATGTCTCTGATCCATGTTTCTACTGTTAACTTTGTGTGACCAGCAACTGGAGAACCAGATGAAGATGAAGGAGCAACAAGTTCAGGAACTCGGTACACAGAGTGAGCATCTGCGTAGGCTGGAGCCTGACAAGGAAGAGGAGATTGAAGCAAGAAGAGCTCTGGTGGCTGAAAGGTCAGTACTGATTTGATCACGAGTCTGTGTTTTTAGTTGGAGGTCATTACAATATGTTGCCATCTTTAGTCAGCATGTATAGCCATTTGTATAGCCATAATATTTTGTATGACACATCAGAACTGTGTGAATTAAAAGCATCTATACATTTGTCTTCAGATACTTAATTCATAATTGCTAATATAATTTAATGCAGCATGTACATATAATCTATTTTCAAATATGACCAGGTTTGCAAAGATCCAGGGTCCGCTAATGATGCGTCGTTCCATCCTGGATAAGGTCAAGCGCATCCACCAATTCATGCGGGATGTTGAGGATGAGAAAATGTGGATTGAGGAAATGTTACCCCGAGCAACCAACCAAGATTATGGCAACAGTCTGCTGTCTGTTCAGTTGCTGATTAAGAAAAACCATGTAAGATTTGTTATTTGAATGTTCACATTGAAATCATAAGTTTCTCAAAATATAATTACATCTAAAGACTGATCGAAACTGTAAATTGTAATTTCTAAATGATCCTTATTAAATAAAATAATAGAGCAATGTTTCTCAAACTCTTTTCTATCACTGCCTCCTTTTGTGTTTAGATTTGATAAATCACCATCTCCCAACCAGGGGCTGTATATACAACATCTCCAGTGGGGGGAGGGGGGGTGAGGAGGCATTAATTTTTATGTGAGTTTTTTGATGATTGTTGTTTTCTTCTTCACAAATGGTCACTGAACCTCGATATCTTTCATTGAGGAAATATTCACGCCATTGATTTCAGTTATTGGATTCAATAACTCTAGTTGAGACATGTTTCAGATAACGTTCAATTAATATCTAATCTTGGTGAACTGCATCTCTTAAAATGCACTAAGTGATATCAATATTTTTGTGTGCAATTTGATGTGCTCAGTGTTCCCTAAAAAATCTCTTAACACACCCCCCTACCCAATTTATACACCCCCCACCCCATTGAAGTCCGTCATCACGCCCTAAAGTCTCTCACTGTCTGTCATTAGGGTTTTTTTCCCACTTTGAGAGACAATCCCCTAGAGTAAAACAATGCTTATATGTGGTGTAGTATATGACCATGATTAAGCAGGCATGATTCTGCAGCAAGTTACATGGGTACGGGATCTCAATAGTGTAGTGGTTCATCTATTTGCCTTGTTTTTACCAGGTCATGGGTCTGTTACTGGTCTGTGGCATATTTTTACTAGTGCACTTGTATATACATCACTGGAGATTACCACTTGAAGCCATAGAGTTATGTGAACGAGTGGTACTCTCAGTCAGAGCTGTTGGTTTTATTGAGAGGGACAGACTAAATATGTGCAAACCCTAGTACAATAATGTCACTCCTACATTTTTAGAACCTCCATATTTATAGAAATGTCACTCCTACATTTTTAGAACATCCATATTTATAGAAATGTAACTCTAATGTTTTTAGAACATATTTATAGAAATGTCACTCCTACATTTTTAGAACATATTTATAGAAATGTCACTCCTACATTTTTAGAACATCCATATTTATAGAAATGTCACTCCTACATTTTTAGAACATCCATATTTATAGAAATGTAACTCTAATGTTTTTAGAACATCCATATTTATAGAAATGTAACTCTAATGTTTTTAGAACATCCATATTTATAGAAATGTAACTGTAATGTTTTTAGAACATCCATATTTATAGAAATGTCACCCATACATTTTTAGAACATCCATATTTATAGAAATGTCACCCGTACATTTTTAGAACATATTTATAGAAATGTAACTCCTACATTTTTAGAACATCCATATTTATAAAAATGTCACTCCTATGTTTTTAGAACATCCATATTTATAAAATTGTCACCCGTACATTTTTAGAACATATTTATAGAAATGTCACTCCTACATTTTTAGAATATCCATATTTATAAAATTGTCACCCGTACATTTTTAGAACATATTTATAGAAATGTCACTCCTACATTTTTAGAACATCCATATTTATAGAAATGTAACTAATGTTTTTAGAACATCCATATTTATAGAAATGTAACTGTAATGTTTTTAGAACATCCATATTTATAGAAATGTCACCCGTACATTTTTAGAACATATTTATAGAAATGTAACTCCTACGTTTCTAGAACATCCATATTTATAGAAATGTAACTCCTACGTTTCTAGAACATCCATATTTATAGAAATGTAACTCTAATGTTTTTAGAACATCCATATTTATAGAAATGTAACTGTAATGTTTTTAGAACATCCATATTTATAGAAATGTCACCCGTACATTTTTAGAACATATTTATAGAAATGTAACTCCTACATTTTTAGAACATCCATATTTATAAAAATGTCACTCCTATGTTTTTAGAACATCCAAAGTTATAGAAATGTCACTCCTACATTTCTAGAACATCCATATTTATAGAAATGTCACTCCTACATTTCTAGAACATCCATATTTATAGAAATGTCACTCCTACATTTTTAGAACATCCATATTTATAAAAATGTCACTCCTATGTTTTTAGAACATCCATATTTATAGAAATGTAACTCCTACATTTTTAGAACATCCATATTTATAGAAATGTCATCCTGTGTTATGAAAGATTGATACCAAAAATAGATTGAGGACTATTGTTGAATTCTTTACGTGGTATATGTGAACACTTTACTTATTGACCAACTTTAACAGTTGATGAGTTGGCATTATGTGCCCCTGGAATGAATATCCATTATACACCATTATTGATCAGCTTCGACAGTTGATAAGTTTCCATTATACATTCTTGATAATCAACTTCAATGATCGTCAAAACATTTATGATTCTTCAGAAATATGGTAACCAAAGATAGTATTACTACAAATAACTCATCCATATAGTACATCATTACAAAATGGAGAAATACATTCTCTCAACATGCATTGAGTTTTATTCTGGAAAATGTGATATTCTGGGAGGTGAGATTTTGTATTAAACAAAAAGTCATATAAATCCAAGACCAGAATTATAATCTGTAGGACTTTGCTCTTGAAATAACTCTGGGTCTTTCAAATTAATTCAGAAAATGTCAACGTTGATTATGACATAGCAATCTCCAATCTCTATGTCATGAGTATGATTTTATATGTAATTTGAAAACAGAGTTATTGATGTCACAAACATTTTTGAACATCCTTGTAATGGCAGATAAGTACGCATTGGATTGCTGATCAGTAAAATGTTACGCTGTAACATCCAGTTGGTCAGTCTGTAGACTAGTGTCATATCTGTATCAAAGCTACATATACTCTTAAAAACATTGAAAAAAGAGAGAAAAATGTGATATTTTTATTAACAAGCTGCAATAATTTAATTAGTGAATTACATATCAAGAATTTTTCATGTCTTTATTTTTTGTCTTCAGTCACTGCAAGTTGAAATTGACAATCATGAACCACGCATTATGTCAGTGGTACAGGTCGGCCAGGAATTGATAGATGCTGGCCACCATCAGTCTGAAGAATTCAAATCTCTCATAGATGATCTCCTACAACGTTGGCAGGAATTAAAGGATGCTGTGGACGATCGCAACCTTAGACTGAAACTGTCAGAGATTGCTCAACAGGTATGTTTTTTCAACAATTCTAGATTATGAAGTTTATATTTATTTTTGTGTGTGGCTGGCATTATTGTGTGAACATGATTAAAAGGTACCGTGAACGGCTAGAGAAATTAATGAAATTCATTAGAGAAACTCAATTAATGAACTGGACAAGTACTAAATAGGATTGCTAACATCGGACTGTGTCTTTATTTGTTGGCATGTTGTGGAATTTGGAGAATATAGTGATAGCAGGAAAAATTTGAGTTAAAAAATGTTAGAGGATGACAGCATGAGAAAATATTTGATGTTAACATTATGACATACCAAAAATCCTGATTAAACAAAAAGTAGAGGATGACGGAATGAGAAAATGCTGATGCCGATCCTTACTCCCAATTCACACATTCTACTGTCTCATGTTTATTGATCTCAAAACCCTCCTGGGGTGCAGACTCTAGTAGAACATTAAGTATGTCTGCTATGTCCATAGATTGACCTCCTGTTATAGATGCAGAGCTTGCCATTGTATTTTTTGATAGTTTAAGAAGCCTATCGTCTATGTTTTGGTTTTTACAGATGTGTTATTGTATTTATTTTATTTTCTAGTTATAAATTCTAGTTGTAAATGTATTTTTCAAATGAGATTTGTTGCCGGTGGGATGATTGGGTCCAATAGTGGAACAAATAATAGTGACACTGTGCCTTCCATCCATGTTGTAAGAGACGACAACGGAGTTGTGAGGATGGAATTGGCTGTTACATTCTGTAGGTTAAAGGGGTACATAAGATATGCTGAAGTCAGATGTGTTAAGCTGAAAGGTGCCAATTTCAAAGCAAAGCTGTAAACCATGACACAATGCATTGCATTGTGTGGATGACTATATATATCCTGCTACTAACTAGGAGAGGATTGTGATATATGATTGAACACTTGTAGATAAAATACAAATAGTTCATGTACATAATCACATCTTGTACATAAGCTGTGTGAGATAGGGACAAAATTAGTGAGAGAATATTGGCACAAAAGTTGATTATGTTTGTGTGTTCATTGCTTCCTTGGTTAAACTTAAGATGAATTCTCTTTTTATTCTTGAAGTACTACTTTGATGCATCAGAGGCTGAAGCCTGGATGAGTGAGCAGGAATTGTATATGATGAGTGAGGAGCGAGCTAAGGATGAGATTGGTGCCCAGAACATGATGAAGAAACACCAGACTTTAGAGAACAATGTGGAAGACTATGCTGAAGTGGTGCGACAACTAGGAGAGAGAAGCAGAGAGCTCATTGAAGATGAACACCCCGAAAGGTAATAGAATTTGTGTTTGAGCAACCAGACATAGTAGAACTGGGAAGTAAAGAAGCATTCAGGCAGATTTATAAGTGAGTCTATCTACTTATTCTATCAGACTACCTCTGGGTAGAAGGCTACTTCAATAGGCATTGCATTAAGCAGAAAGCTGAAGTTTCCTGGGTATGAAAGAAAGCTCAGAAAAACCATCCCACAGCACATAGGAAGTAAGAGCTAATTGTTTGCAATTCCTGGGGTTCTCAAACAAACAAGCAAACCTATTCTGTCTGTCTATCCTGTCCTGTCTGTCTGTCTCTCCCTCTAAGTGACAAAAAGAAATCAGAAACTAAAAGTCTTGTAGGAGTTGTGGAAATCAGTTGATATGATGAAATAATCAATTTAGCTGTGAGCAAGTAGTTCTTGATAACCTGTAGCCTTTCTAACAGCAGCACAAGTCCTCCTAAGTTCAGCAACTGAGGTGACACCGAACTCATATAAGGTTTGTTGTTTCAAAGGGTATATGGTTGTGTTAGGAAATGTGTATGGATACATGTTTAGTCTCCGAAGGAAAGTATTTTATTGCAGCAGTATCCCAGGATCATCATGTCGTGCCGGCGCATAGCATACACCTATAGGTCAATTAGTTCATTATTTATCTGTCATATCTGTTGACACATCTGCAGTGATGGCACATCTAACATTTCATCATATCAGTAAGGAGTCCTCCACAGCCAAGGGGTTAACTCAAACGTCTGTCTGTTCTAACTCAGATTTAAATCCAGCGTCAGCAGTTACAACTCTTCTGCCACTATCGCAGCATGTATGTTATGTATATTTGTTTCAACGTGCAGAAGATCTCATCAGTGGCTTACTAGACCAACCATCATGCAACAGTAAATTTCCAGTATGTGACATATGCCGATCAGTAATATATTCCTCTTAATGAAGTCTCACAGTACTTCATCTATACAAGTATATTTCCTTGTTGGTGCAATATTACTTACTTATTTGATCCCAGGGGTTGCAAGTTTTCACACTTCCCTGTGCCAGATGGTGGTAGGTTCCTATCTTCTTCAGCTGTGTTATGCCTGTATAGAGATGGTGATGGAGGGTAATAGTTGTTTTTTTAGGACTTGTAGTTCTGTGCATTCAATAAGGTGATGTTATACTGTTTCCTCCTATTATCTGTTGCAGTGCTTGCAGTATGGTGTATGGTCTGCAGTCATTATTTGTAGGTGTTTAGTTGAGTTGTACATGTGTTGTTCACAGCTTGAACATTGTGATTTCATCTTTGCAGTGCGATCTATTTATGTTGTCATATAGATTTGGTTGGGACATGTCTGCATATAATACTCTTTCTTTTGAGGTAGTGGGGCCCAACGGTCGATTAGTTGTTGTTTACAGTTGTTAGGGGATCATGTACTTAGCTGTTCTAATGTTGGTGGAAATTCCTGGTTGAGCATACTTGATCCATTTTTTTGCCAATTTGTCATCATTTTCATACCTCTGTCACCTGGTATCCACTACAGAGTAATATTGGTGCCATAAGATTGTTTCAACATTATGAGAACCCATCATTTCACATTTCAGTGGGAGAACCAGATGAAATCCTGTGCTGATCTTGGTTCCAGCTGTCAATAGATGATACATGGGATGTGGTGAACAACAACTCTGTACAGGTAGCTTGACAATTCTCTGAGAGAATCCAGAATCAGGCAAACAGGTTAGCCATACATAATAAAAGAAACCCCTTGGATGGTGGAGAAAGCACAGTTGACTGCTCCATCCATTCCTGTGAGTCACAGTGCCCCAGTACTAGATATTATGGATACTTCTGATACAAAATGATTGTTGACAGGGGGATCTGATGCTGATAACT
The DNA here is from genome assembly GCA_034231615.1 of Meghimatium bilineatum. NCBI lineage: Eukaryota > Metazoa > Mollusca > Gastropoda > Stylommatophora > Philomycidae > Meghimatium > Meghimatium bilineatum. The sequence continues at coordinate 1,755,550 of CM067313.1, read as the reverse complement.
CCAATTCTGTATGTCATAGAAAGGTAGAAAAGCCATAAAACCTTAAAATTTACCCCTTCTGATTAGCTTTGTCTGAGGTTGAAGTCTTCTGGGCATGAAATAAAACTGTGTAGAAACTTTCCCATTGCATAAAATGATATAAGAGCTCAAAGATTCTTAAAATGTTCAGAATTATTACACCATTTTGTCAGAAAATGAAAATGTGGACCTTATTGTGGTGGATCTAAACAAAACAAACATAATTGCTTCATCTGATGCAATTAATATTGAGTAAATTTCTAGTACTGAATTTGATGATTTCTTTTGACAGTGATCAGATTTCTGTGAGGCAATCACAGGTTGATAAGCTGTATGCAGGCTTGAAAGATTTGGCAGGTGAGAGAAGAAGCAAACTTGAAGAAGTCTTCAAACTGTATACCTTGCATAGGGAGATAGATGACTTGTTGGAGTGGATTGCAGACAAATCAGTTGTGGCAGGATCCAATGAACCAGGCCAAGATTATGAACATGTTTGTGTAAGTCAGCATTATTTTAAGAATGTTTAAATTTAACATCTTCATAATTTCAGCTTTAAAATGTATGGTTTTTAGCTGTTGGAACAGAAACAAGTCTCAAAACAGAACATGAAGAGATCATGTGAGAAATTAAGAGATCACAGGAAATATAGGAACAACATCTGTGGTCAAAAGTATTGAAAAACAGACTGAAAGGGTTCGGCCACTTAATGAGAATGAATCCTTATTGGCCAGCGGCAAGAGCATACAACATGAAAATGGAAACAGCAAGATACAGAAGAAGATCAAGAAGAAGGTGGATTGAAGGAGTTAACAACATTCTGAGACATCACAATTTTACTGCATATCAAGCAAACCAAACTTGCCATTGCCTGATTACCAATAGTTATTCAATCCTGCGATGCCTTACAGCAAAAGCAGAGAAAGGACAATAGATAGAATTGCTGGAAATGTTTAATGTTTCTTTATTTCAGCTGGGTACAAATGTTGTTACGTTTATTTTGATTCAGGAAAAATAATGTATCTAAGATGTTCTTGTTTTAGCTTTTGGGGACAAAAATATATGGTTTGCGTTATTTTATTGAGCTCTGAGAAAAAGTCATGGGTCTTTGTTAGTTTTAGGGGGATGGGAGTTATTTTTAGCTTTGAGGACACAATTGTTTTGTTAGTTTTTAGCTTTGGGGGAAAAAAATGTATGGTTTTAGCTGTTGTGAGAAAATATGAGATCTTGTAAGATGAAAATGTCATTAGTTGTAGCTAATGAGGTGTATGTTGTTCTATTTGCTGAGAAATAAATTTTTCCTGAGTGTTATTTTAGATAAGGAAAAAATATTGTTTTGTTGGTTTCAGTTCTGGATACAATGTGTAATTTTTGAATCAAAGTTCTACAATGATTAATCAAATTTTATCTTCACATTTACACTTATGTTTTATTTGCAGCTGCTTAAGGAACGGTTCAAGGAGTTTGCTCGTGACACAGAGAACATTGGTCAGGAACGTGTTGCTTCTGCTAATGAGATCTGCGATGCTTTGATTGCATCAGAGCACTCTGATGCTGCAGTCATTGCAGAATGGAAGGATAATGTGAACGATGCCTGGGCGGATCTGCTTGAACTGATTGATACTCGCACAGAGCTATTGCAAACATCATGGGAACTGCATAAATTCTTCTATGACTGCAAAGAAGCTTTGGAACGAATAAACGTAAGAACAAACTTAATGTTGTGTTTCTGTAGAACTGATGCTAAATCTATTTCATCTTGTCTACTTGGTTGGTTGGTTAGCTAGTTGAAGGTTCATCCTCATTGCATATCGAACGATCGGTCTATAAGTGCTTGGATCTCATTCTTCCAGATATCCTTCAGCGTTTAGAAACTAGTGAAATAAAGACTAGACTTGAAATAGCCTCAGCTGCAATGTGCAGATTAAACACTAGATAGAAGAACAGAATAAGTACACCAGTTAAGTGAAGATCAACCTATATAAATCTCTAATAATAACCTATTCTTTTGTACGGACGTGAGAGTTGGACAATTACAGCAGAAATGGAGAGGAGAATACATGCTTTTAAAAACAAATGTTACAGACAAATATTATGCATCCGTTATACAGAACATAAAACCAATATTTACATGAGAAGCAAAATAAAAAGTCTGAAAAAATTTAATTCCAGGAGAAACAAAATTACATCCCAGAAGAACTCGGTCGAGATGCCCAAAGTGTTGCAGCCTTGCAGAGGAAACATGCCAACTTTGAACATGACTTGGTTACCTTAGGTGCACAGGTAAGATCATGAAATTGTTTAATGCAGTAAATGTTGTAGGTAGATTTTCTTAGTAAGATTAAGTAGCAAGTATATGTGAGATGAGAAGTCAATACTTGAACACAGATTATGTCATTCGAAAGATCATCTTCTCTACATACTGAACTATAAGTGCTCATGGTATCCTCTTTTCAGATTCACAAGCATGTATTACATTGTTTGCACATCCTATATCCCTCATTCATAATGGAGGGTATTCATGTGATTAAAGTGATTTTTACACCCCCCCCCCCCAAGTGATCAAAGGTATCTCTCAGTGTGTAGCGACCAACCACATCTACTCTGTGCTAGTGTACTGGTCTCTTATGGTTACCGGCATCAAGTTCTTGTTTAATCACATTCATCTTTACATGATATTTCTGTAGTCTGCTCGAGGTTGAAGATCTGCAGATATGTCATACATCTGTCACTTGGCCAATCTTCCTAAGCTCATTGAGAACATCAGCTAATGTATTCTTCATCAAGAGCTACGGTAATGGTAGGTCCCTTGGCAGTAACCTGCTGCAGGGGATGAAGATAACTCTTCATGTACAAAACTGCAGCAACTAATAGGTGGGGTGGCCAGTTCCCTTCCTTGCTGTCTTTACCTTCTCTAACTTGTGTGTCAAGTACCCATTTACAACTGGGTCGACTGGAAGAGTGATCGTGTCAGGCGAGAAATCACAACCTGGACAATTGTTTTGTTTTTTGCCTGAACGTAGTTTTGAGCCTGACACGCTGTAACCAGGTGATAGTAAGCAAGCCCACTATCAACTAGGCTAGCACACACCTCTCAAGAGCTAAAAATAATGTTATGTTTCCAAGCATATTATTGTTTAAAATCTGACTTTTTTTTATGTTAACATGATATAATGTAGCTTGACTGCTAGTATGAGTGATAAACGTATGCTGAAGGTCTGAAAGTTTTACCAGTCTCCCAACAGACCAACTACAATGCAGCAGAAACATTGTATTAAATGACATTCTTAGTGAGGCTCACCTATTGTCGATGTCCCACAGCACTTATACATTTATATTTTCTACCCACATGTTAAGTAGGAGGCTTCTTGTCAACACATTGCATACAACTGAGAAAATGTGCATGGTTTGGACATGTATGCCGACTTGATTCCTTGTCAAAAACAATAATGAGGAGGACAAATAAAGGACATGGACAGACAACATCAAGGACTGGACAAAACAAGATTGTTCCTCACTCACTACATTGTTGAAGATAGAAATCACTGGAGGGCTGTGTACTGAAGCATCCAATGTAGTACCCCTACGACCCTGACAGGTTACGAGATTATAGGATGATGTTTGTCCGCCGAATTCAACAATGACCATTCAACTCAACTGGGATGATAATGCCCACGGTGTGCCCAACGGACCAATGAATTCCATGCACGCCTGGAACTGCCCATCCCGGGCATGCACATTTGGGCCACTGAGCAGTTCCCGTCCTTCTAGCGCATTTTTGTTGTGCATCAATGTGTCTGGGACCCTGCTACCGCTGCACCACTCCCGACTCTGCGATGCCAGCCGGACTCGTCTTGTGCAAGACTCTACCATGAACCTGAGTCTATTCCAGAGCGAGCCAGCGATGTCCCAAGAGTGTCTCCAAAACTCCTTCCTCTGTCCTTCTGCCTTGCGGTAGCCAGTCTGGAATTCTCCATATAACAACTTCTTTGGCAGATGATGATGTCCCATGTGGATCATGCATCCTGCCCATCATGTCCGCGCCCCCATCAACATAGAATACAGCTGAGAGATTGAGTCTTCTTAGTATGAAATAAAGCTCTGGAGAGAGACACACACACATACCACCACCACATTGCACACAAAGGATACTAAAGTTATTGCTCGTACTTCATTAAATATGATGGTGAAACTAGCAAATTGGTCTGCCCGTTCATCTCCCTCCACAGCCGCCTGTCCGAGGACAAAAATAAGTATCATTTTTTGCACTGAGGCCCACATTTTAGCTCTCTCTCTAATGACACTCCACCCATCCCCTATGTAGATCACCTGTTTTGACTTTGTGAGTCATATTCATTGAGTCAACTTAGAATGCACCCATGGGAATAGGCTTGTGATTCCAGACAGTTACATGCTTGCATTATGGCAAATGCTTCCATGGTTAGACTGCTTGTTGTTGCAGTAAAGGTTTCACTGGCTTCGTGTACTGTTCTTCTTTGTGATCTTGCAGTAAATTCCCATGCGCTCGCTGGTGACTGATGATCAACCTGTCCGCATAAATCACATCTGTGTAGTCAGCATGTTCACAGATGAGTGTCTTGACCTCAGCATCTACACTCACTGGGCTGTGTTCCCTGCACTCTATATTGAGTGTAGTGATGGTCTTGACTACCTCTTGAAAGACCATAGATACAGGTATCCATTCCTCGCCAGAGTTATGCCTTGTGGGACGTAAACTGTTTTACTGCATTTTGGGACAATCCATCCATGATTTGCCTCTCTTGGGTCTGCTTCCCTTCACACGAGATAATACCTCATTGTGTAGTAGGTGGTCTATGTCAGAACTTACTCTGAGGTATGGGTATGCCATATATCAATTCTATGATATTCTGAGAGATACTCATAATTCATGAGACTCACATAAACATAAACATTGAGTGATATAACATTAGAATTCATTTCTAGGTTGAGGCTATTCAAGCAGAGTCAGTCAGACTGCAAGCAGGTTACGCAGGAGACAGTGCACAGACTATCGTAAATAGAGAAAGAGAAGTCTTGGATGCCTGGAGGAACCTGCATATATTAGTTGAGAGGAGAAGGCTGACACTGACAGATGCCTCAGATTACTACAGGTTTATGCTTATGGCTAAGGACTTGTTGCTGTGGATTGATGACATCAGCCGACAGATGAATACTCAAGAAAAACCCAGGTAAGTGAACATGAGATCACACATTCAGATTCCACATTATCACATTTACATTATCAAGAAGATACAATATGTTATATCAACAAGAAACTGCTACATTTTATATTGGTAAGAAAGATATCTTCATATTACATTGTCAAGAAAACACCTTTACATTTTATATTGGTAAGAAGACACATTTTCACAGCATGTTATCAATACGACACATTCACACACAATGTGTTTGATGTGTTATATCAAGAAGAAACTGCTACATTTTATATAACTGTAAGAGAAGACAAATGATTTTGTTGGCTGATGATTCATGTTCTGTGTTCGTTGAGTGTTCTACTTTTAAAAATGTTCATGGGATGATCTTTTTGTGCTACACTGATAATTATCCCAATTCTTACATTCTCGATACGGACATGCTCATTATTCTTAAAATCCTCAGATCATCGTGTAGACTCTAATAGCATTGAGTATGTCTGCTCTGTCCATGCTTTGTGATGACTGCTACATCCTGTTCAGGATATACTACCTGATGATGCTCTGTCCATAGGTTGACCACCTGTTATAGAAGCAAAGCCAGCCAACTTTTCTGTGCACTCATTTCCCTCCACACCTGCGTGTTTGGAAACAAATATGAAAGTGATTTTGCACATTGAGACCCAACTCTTAGCCCTCTCCAATAACTCAACCAATCTCTTCACCTGCTTTGATTTTCTGGATCGTACTCATTGAGACACTCAGTGTGTATGCATGAGGATAACCTCGTGATTCCAACCAGTGTAGGGCCTTCGTCACAGCAAACCCCTCCATTGTTACACTGTGTGTTGGTGAAGACTCCACTGGTTTCGTGAACTATATTTCCATGTGATTGATGGTAAAGGCCTATGTTCACCGTAGATGGTGGATGAGTGCCTTGGCTTCAGTTTAATATTAAATTATATCTTGTATTGTTAAACATAAATTGTTGTTAAAGGACGTGCTGTAAAAGGCTGTGTGATAACAGCTGTGTTTTTCTCTTGGCCATTTCATTGTGGAAGTTTTGTAGAGGAGCTGGGCTGCACCATATTAAAACAAGCCCCCACTGAACTGTCATTTTGTGACTGCATGAGTTTTAAGTTAATTGTGTATTAGCTGGTCAACAAGAACCACTGTTAACAATTGTGAAGCTTTGTAAACTCTGGTGGTACGGGCACATAATGAGACATTTTTCAATGATAAAAGATGTTCTTCTAGGTACTGTTGCGGAAGGAAGAAGATGTGGTGGAAAGAAGAAGGCATGACTGGATAATATTGATGACTCTGCAGGGTATGAAGTTTCCAAACTCATCAGGATGGTAGAGGATAGAGATGCGTGGAGATATTTCTGCACCAAATATCTCAATGTAACACCCCTACGACCCTGATGGGCATTCGGTGTTATTATTATTAAACATAAAACTGCTATTTATCAGCCCCTTTGACATATTTTTCTGTATTCACTTACTGATTGGTTTTACAGTTTTACTTCATTCTCTCGTTGACTTAATACGATATGAAGTAATTGGGTATGGGTTAGTCTTGCTACCAGATTTCTCAAGTGTTGTATATCAACATGATTTTCATGCATGTGTATAAGGCAGGTTTATCATTTGCTTTGTGTGAATTTAACTGCAGGGATGTGTCCGGTGTTGAGCTTCTAATGAACAACCATCAGAGTTTGAAGGCTGAGATTGATGCCAGGGAGGAAAACTTTGCAATCTGCATCAACCTAGGCAGAGATCTACTTAATCGACAGCATTACAAGCAAGAACAGGTTGGTACTTGAAGTAGAGGCAAGAACCAGTGGTGTTATTGTGTTATTTTCTAGACAAGTATTTTCAATATTTTCAAATATTGTGCTATTTTCTAGAATAAAATAATACATATGAACTAAAGATGTCAGCACTATACAGATGTGGTTGCACAAAATGATAATGAAGGTAATATGTCTTTCATTGAAATCTGTGTGTGCCGGGGGCTTCACAAAGTAATTGTGCTATAAGCAGTTTTCAAAAATAGTTAAGAATGGGATAATGCAGGGTTGTCAGCATTTTTAGATGCGGAGCACTGTCAACGTGTAATAGTTCTACTGAGTGTAGGAGCACTGTCAACGTGTAATAGTTCTACTGAGTGTAGGAGCACTGTCAACGTGTAATAAGTTCTACTGAGTGTAGGAGCACTGTCAACGTGTAATAGTTCTACTGAGTGTAGGATCACTGTCAACGTGTAATAGTTCTACTGAGTGTAGGATCACTGTCAACGTGTAATAGTTCTACTGAGTGTAGGAGCACTGTCAACATGTAATAGTTCTACTGAGTGTATGAGCACTGTCAACGTGTAATAGTTCTACTGAGTGTAGGATCACTGTCAACGTGTAATAGTTCTACTGAGTGTAGGAGCACTGTCAACGTGTAATAGTTCTACTGAGTGTAGGAGCACTGTCAACGTGTAATAGTTCTACTGAGTGTAGGAGCACTGTCAACGTGTAATAGTTCTACTGAGTGTAGGAGCACTGTCAACGTGTAATAGTTCTACTGAGTGTATGAGCACTGTCAACATGTAATAGTTCTACTGAGTGTAGGAGCACTGTCAACGTGTAATAGTTCTACTGAGTGTAGGAGCACTATAGAATATCTGGTTCATATTTGCTTTATGGACTACTATTTCAACTGTGTATCAAATTTACGTCTTTCTGAAATTTTGTGACATGCTGACTGCCAGCTCAGTTCTAGATTAAAAATGGCTGCCGTAAGTTTGTTTGAGATATAATGAGTCTATTACAGTTGTGACGACTGCTTCTGGATGTAAAGATGTGCATGCCACACACATCGGGATAGATTTGTATTTCAAGATTGGCATACGTTCATAATGTATTTAGTCTAGTTTGTTTTAGTTCTTGTCTCTATCTGTATATGTTTCTGCAGTCTGTAAAAATACTCCCAAGATATTTGTATTCCTGCACCTGTTTCAGTAATTGATCATTTATCTTTATGTTGATTGTATTGGTTTTCTCCGTATAGACATTACTTCTGTTTTTGTCTGTATTGATCTTCATGTTGTGATTGAGACAGCTTTCATTGAGTAGGTTTATGTGGTCTTTTAATTCTCCATTTGAACTGCGGAGTAGACATTGACTGTCAACAAGAGTAGTTCAGTTTTCATATAAACCTTCTTCATTGCACCATATACACCCATTTCCCCATTTTAGTTCTCCGTAGTCGTGAATAGTGTTGTTATCTAGTCATGTTGTGTGATACCATGGTTACTGTTGCTGTTCTCATCCTGGTATCTCTGACTTCAGCACGAGTGATTACTTGGATGTTTGAGATGGCCCGATCAATCTTAGTTTCCAGCCTCTGTTGCCTTGACTATGCCCCATCTGGTTGGCCTTGATGGGGTTGAGAATAGTAACACTAGCTGTTTGAGTTTGTACAACAAAAGTTTGAAAGTTAATGAGAAATGAACATACCACATCGTTACGAGAACACCAAAATGCTCATCAGAACACCAAAGTGCTGACGAGAGCATCAGATTTAGAATGCCTGGTGTAAGGATACTTAGTGTGCACACAAGAATGATTATTAGGACCTGAGTAAGTGGGTGTACCTGGACAAGTATTAGAAGACAAGAAAAAGAAGATTGTTATCTAACTAAAGTGATTATTTCCATCGTCATCATCAGATAACATATATCTGTTGCTATGGTAAACAAATACCCCACTGTGTTTGAAAGGCAACTTCATGACATTAAAATTGTGTGCAGTGTTAAGTGTTTTATGCAGATAAATGGTTGCACAATTGTACTAAGATGAAAGTGAAATTTTGATATTTTCATAGAATTTTGATGGTCAACATAAGAACTATTGTATTTGTTTTTGTTTTTCTAATTTTCCTTGAAAGGTAAGAGAGAAGTTGATTGAGCTGACCCTGCAGAGACTAGACATGACAGACTTATGGAAAGAGAGATGGGAACATTTACAGCTAAGTGAGTTAGCAGTTTCATCTTCTGATTGAAACACTCATTATACAACCATTTACTTTCTGTCTGTTCATGTGTCTGTATCCATGTGTACAAGTATCATAGAGAAGGGAGAGAAATTACACATCAAAGCCTTTGACCAAACACTAGCAAATAAATCACATTAATGGTTAGTTAGTTAGTTAGTCATTGAGTCATCATTGTTGCACTCCGCACATGTCCATGTGTCCTGATCTTCACTTGAGTGTATCCACTATTATCCAGTGGCTGAAAGTTTCAGTTTCTTGTTTGGTTAGCAGACATTCTTCTAAGCTCACACTAAATCATACATTGGCAACACCACATTCCAAGCCAAGTTCTTTTATTCTGGACATGAAAAAGGAATCATTATCCACAATCACTGCATTTGTCTGTGTTCTTATAAGGAGCTTAAAATGTCTGCATGATCTAAAATGTCTGCATTGATCCATTGCTCTACTGCCACAGTAGCAAAGCAAGCCAGCAGATCTGCTCTTTTATTTCCTTGAACACCCACATGACCAGGCAGGAGAATGAATGTGGCACATACATTAATGGTTATCACTTAGTATGTTCCAGCACACTGTATACATTTGGAATAAAAGTTGTGCCATAGAGAATTTCTTCCATTTAAAATTAGACGATACAGGATATTAAAAAACAGATGTGATGTGGACACTCTTTGTGCTCATCCAGTTCACGGTCTTGGTCACTGCCACAATTTCCATAGTCGTGTTACTTGTAGGCACAGAAAAATCACTACTCTGATGGTCTTACTACATGCTGAGCTGTGAAGCACTTTTCACTTGTCTAATAACTGAGCCATCAGTGTTTATATAATCATATCCCCCATTACTTGGAAGTCTCTCACTGATCAGTGCCTGTATTTTTCATGTGTTTTCTTGTACGTTTTATAAATGTGTTGAGTCAGGTCACTTCTATAAAATGGGAATGAGGCGTGAAAAAGAGGCTCAGAAATGACAACACAATCGATGAAAAGAATGCTCACCAAACAAGATGACAGGCACAAAATGGATGTCCTCTAGCAATAATTTCCATGCACAAATATGTCCTAGACAGTAAGCTCAAGCAATAATTTCCATGCACAAATATGTCCTAGACAGTAAGCTCAAGCAATAATTTCCATGCACAAATATGTCCTAGACAGTAAGCTCAAGCAATAATTTCCATGCACAAATATGTCCTAGACAGTAAGCTCAAGCAATAATTCCATGCACAAATATGTCCTAGACAGTAAGCTCAAGCAATAATTCCATGCACAAATATGTCCTAGACAGTAAGCTCAAGCAATAATTCCATGCACAAATATGTCCTAGACAGTAAGCTCAAGCAATAATTCCATGCACAAATATGTCCTAGACAGTAAGCTCAAGCAATAATTCCATGCACAAATATGTCCTAGACAGTAAGCTCACATTTTGTGCACAAAATATTATTGTGATTAAATACAAATCTGATATAACCAACAGACTCTGGTCTTGGGTTGAAAGAACCATGCTTCTGCAAGAGGCTTGAATCCTCTATTTAACAAATAAACAAAGAACCTGATTAAATAGCAAGGAGATGTGACAGACATTTTGTGCACTGACAGTTCAGCATGATTGTTGATATCAAGCAGCTGTTATAGTGAAGGATTCGTTTTAAGTTGTGTTGACGATTGACTGACCGCTTGGTAGTATACAACAAAGTACATGCATGTCTTTTGTCTTTCTCTCTCACAGTTCTAGAAGTATACCAGTTTGCCAGGGATGCTGCAGTGGCAGAGGCCTGGCTTATTGCACAAGAGCCATACTTATCGAACCAAGATCTAGGTGTAAGTGTTCCGTCAGTGTCTGTAATGTGTGCATGTGCTGTCTTGTCAAATTGTTGAAGCTGGAGACTGCTGTTTTCCCACCCTATGCAACACATTTGGTGCTGAAAGAAAATAGATGATACAGTGATTAGATGCATAAATGCAGTTTAATCAGATTTTGACTATAGTAAAAGTAGTTTTAGTTTTAGTTTTCGTGAATCAACGTTGACAAACTGTGGACAAACCCATAGGTGCTCAATGTCTCCCAGTACATGACAGAGTATGCATGCTGATGGTTCCTGTAGCTTGCTGGTTACACACACCTTAGATGCCCACTCAGGCACCCCACCTGCTCACCTCAGAATTAATTTCAAATTCTTTAAGCCACACTATCATATTACATTCCAGTCTATTTTCCTCATTTAGAAAATATTCATGTAAAGATCTGAACTATATTATTCTTGTCCATAACCAATTCTCAAAATGTTCGTGCATTCAGCATTAATGGTTTGGCTCTTTCATTGTCGCAGACTGCATGTCTAGGAGAATAAATGTGACATGACTGTATTCCTATTTCAGGACACGCTTGATGCTGTTGAAAACTTGTTGACATGACTATATTCCTATTTCAGGACACACTTGATACTGTTGTGACATGACTATATTCCTATTTCAGGACACACTTGATACTGTTGTGACATGACTATATTCCTATTTCAGGACACACTTGATACTGTTGTGACATGACTATATTCCTATTTCAGGACACACTTGATACTGTTGTGACATGACTGTATATTCCTATTTCAGGACACACTTGATACTGTTGTGACATGACTGTATATTCCTATTTCAGGACACGCTTGATGCTGTTGAGAACTTGTTGAAGAAACATGAAGCTTTTGAAAAATCTGCAGCAACACAAGAGGAGAGATTTGCTGCATTAGAAAAACCAACCACGGTATGCTAGCCTTGTCTAATCCTTTATGTTTTCTTGTGGAAACCTCCAAAACTTATAAGATTTTACTCTTGTTGCCTGTCTTAAATTTTGGTAGTGTGTTGTCTATAAATTGCCTTTAAACATAGAAAATTCCCAACTAAAGCACATTTCACAAGCTTTGCACAACTTTGACATAATGTATTTCAGCAAATATATCACGCATTTAATTGAAATTTTGTGTGTAAATTAAAAATGGTATAGACCCTATACATTAATTTTTTTAATTAGATTGCATTCATTAATTTCAATTTTTGCTTATGTGTGATACAGATTAAAAGTCTGCATGACACCACACATCTCACTTATAAAAAATAGGGGGTTTACAATCAATTATATGACACCATTTACACATGATTTATTTATCATACATTTGATGTTATTTAAGCATGAAATTTGTACTCTCAAACACAACACCTTACTGTTACACAAGACTTTTTGCCATAATCTTGGAGCCTACATCACTTATGTCTTCCTTATTTTGATGAAATAAAATACAAAAACTTTTTTTTTTCCAAGATAAGAATAACTAGAAAGATTTTATACGCTGTGGTAATATAAGAATAACTAGAAAGATTTTATACGCTGTGGTAATATAAGAATAACTAGAAAGATTTTATACGCTGTGGTAATATAAGAATAACTAGAAAGATTTTATACGCTGTGGTAATATAAGAATAACTAGAAAGATTTTATACGCTGTGGTAATATAAGAATAACTAGAAAGATTTTATACGCTGTGGTAATAAAATTGCTTAGTCACATCAGTCACCATGACATGTACAGGGTGGATGTATAATTTGCCTATAATAAATCAGAATGCATTCCTTACCACATCATGATAATGAGACAACAGTTCTAATCATGGTCGCTCTCAAGATTGCAGGAGATTAGTGTAACGATTAGAACAGCCCAGAAAGAGAAACATAATAGATATACAAGAAGATTGATAAATGAAGACTGAACTGGGCATGTGAGCTGCTACAGTCAGATGAATTGATTAAGACTTGAATCAGAGTACCCACCTTGTGACTTGTCCGGTCTGAGTTTGAAACCTGCACTCATGATTCATTCTAACCATTTGCTGTATTATCTTCCATTTTTATGAAAGCTTGTGCTTCCATCTCTCACTTCGCATATTCATAGTTTGCTGAAATTCTTCTGTGTTTGTTTTCAAACTTCTAGAATGTAATCCCGAGAACAAAATGTGTTGCGCCATGGTTTACAGCTTGGTTGTGATATTTATGCCTGTCAGCCTGACACATCTGACTTCAGCATGGCTTTGGGGTCACTTAGGTTCCCAAGTTCTTTCTCTATGGGATGGAACAGTCAACTCCTAGCCCAAAATCCTAGTCAACTTATATGACATGCATGACCCGAAAATAGTGCTATTCTTTACTCTTGTATTGATCCTGACAATATGCAGATAGTATGCTTAAATAACTTGTTGCATTTTCATTCTGGATGTCATTTTTGTGTCTCCCATTAGCTCGGTACTTCTGACAGTTATTTTTTTTCATGCACACATTTTTCAGTTTGAGCTTAAAGATAGAGAGAAGAGAAAAGCAGAGGAATACGGCAGGAGTCGCATAGATGAGATATCAAAAAGTCAGGATGAAAGGAGGCATCGTTACATTCAAGAGTTCTTACCACTTCCAGCACCCACGTAAGTTGTTGGTATTACTTCATTCATGAGTCCGTAAAAGTATGTTTGTTGGCATCATTACATTCATGAGCTGTTACATCTATCTATTGTCATTTCCTCTTGTGCCGTTAAGCATCGCTTGTGGGTGGGGGGGGGGGGCGGATTTTTTAAAAATTTGGCCATCTGAGTTGCATTTGCCATGGTGAGCCCATGTCTATTTCATATTTTTTTTTATTGTCTCTGTCCATCTAGTTCTTGGTCTTCCTCGTGCCTTGTAGCCCGGTCTTCTGCTGATGTATGCACGAAGTGCTGTTTGCGCAGGTTCTATTCTCATGACGTGACAAACCATCTGGTTTTCTGCCTCTCGATGTAGTCTTGACTTGAGATAGTCTTTACTTCTTTCCTGATATCTTCATTTCTCCAGCGGTCTCTTCTCTGACATTTATAGCTTTCCTCAAACATCTCATTTCACAAACTGGGATCTTTTTCGCTAGTGTTTTTGTTAAGTTTGCCATGTTTGACAGTGGTAACACAGAGTTAATATAAAAATACTGTTTATCAATTGTTGTTTTGTAGCCATGCAGATTGATGGGTGTTTAAGTATTGGCAACAGCTGGTAAGTCACAGCATTTGCTTTTTGGCACCTTGTTTCAATCTCTCTGTCGAGTTTGCCATCTTCCGTAAATATGCTTCCTAAGTTATTTAATCTTTTGAACTTGCTTTAGTTTTGTACCATTGACAGATACATTTAACTGTCCTGGTGTTCTGCTTATCTTCATGGTCTTTGTTTTAGATGTGTTTAGTTTCATGTTGTGTTGTTCGTAGGTTGTATGGAGCAAGTGTGTGTGTGCTGCTGTAATTTGTTTTCAGATTCGTATATTAAACAATGATCATATACAGTACAATGAATGAGCTGTGATCTTCATTTGATACTTCTGCAGGAGTGAATTTGTTTCTTGGGTCTGCTTCTTTAGTTATTCTGTCCATGTATTTTATGATCAGAAATGGGTCTGTTGTGCCCTCAGTAGTTCTGATTATACTCCTGCAGTTTTTGTATAAAGCTCTAATGTTGTCTAATAATTGTCCATGTACTCCATAGTCCTCCAATGTAAGCCACAGTTTTTCTCTGTCAAATGTTATAAAAATCTATAAAAGTATCTTATTATTTTTGTTGGCAACATTACATTGATGAATTGTTACAATAGTCTGCACAAATATTTTGTGAATGTGTATAATCTTGAGGAGGTGAATACTTTCAAATACCTCGGTTCCAACATATGCAGTGATGGAAAATGCAATGCAGAATTAAAAATAAGGCTGGAGATGGCTTTAGCTTCTATGTCAAGGCTAAACTTAATTTGAAAAAGTAAGATCAGTAATCTGCAGAACATGACATTCTGTTTCTCCTCACTACATCCTGCTAATCTGGCAGGAGTTTGAAAACATGACATTCTGTTTCTCCTCACTACATCCTGCTAATCTGGCAGGAGTTTGAGAACATGACATTCTGTTTCTCCTTACTACAGGAGTTTGAGAACATGACATTCTGTTTCTCCTTACTAAAGGAGTTTGAGAACATGACATTCTGTTTCTCCTCACTACATCCTGCTAATCTGGCAGGAGTTTGAGAACATGACATTCTGTTTCTCCTTACTACATCCTGCTAATCTGGCAGGAGTTTGAGAACAAATGCAAAAGCAGAATACAAATGTTTCAAACTCTGAGAGAACTGGTTTGTTGGCCCAGGTTTCCTGTTCTAAATGGTGTCAGAGAACATGTGTCTCTAGAGGTTTCTATGACAATGTAACATTGTACCCAGTTAGATCTACATATTGTAGAGAAGATGTTCTAAAGTGTCAGTCATAGTCACTGAAGACTTTGTGATATCGCTGTACAGATAGGAATAGTAGATATACCAAGTTTAGTTTTCTCAATCAGCGTTGTTGTACTCCGGGCAAACCCATAGGTGCTCGGTCTCTCCCAGCACACTATGAATAGTATACATGCTGATGGTTCCTGTAGCTCGCTAGTTACACTGATGCATACACCTTCCAAACCCCTCAGTTCTGTTTGCCCAGCGAGTAATTCCAAATTCTTTGTCGCATTCCAGTCTAGTGTTCTCATTTAGAAAATGTTCATGTAAAGATTTTAATTTGTTATTCTTGTCCATAGCCAGTTCCCCCAGTATTGGTGTTTCCAACGCTTATGTGCCATGGACTCCTGAATGTCCAGTAGAACAAATCCATAGAATTCTCTGCAGATCAGAATATGTAGTGTACTCCCATCTACTCGTGTCAGAGTAACCTTTTCTCGATCTTTCTCAGCTTGGTTTGAGAGTCTGACTCTTACAACTGCCAGTGTTTTTGTGCCAGAAATCCATTTTATTGCTGCTTGAACGGTCTTAATTTCCATTCTATTGCTGGAGGCTGTTGCAGTGTAACCTCTATTTTTATACCAAGAGATTGATAAATGAACACTCACTGTAACTGGCAGCAGATGCACTTTGATTGAGACTGGGATCAGAGCAGCTATGGACTTGTCCGGTGTGAGCTGATGATAACCTGCAGTCATAACTTATCTACGTGCATTGGTTTCTAAGAAAACTCAAGAATGTATTCATTTTATTTCACAATTTCCATGTGAATAAATTTGGTAGGAATTTGTTGACTGTTGCATTCCTTGACTGTTGCATTCCTTGACTGTTGCATTCCTTGACTGTTGCATTCCTTTCACATGTCAATATTTGTCATCTTATTTCAGACCGGAGCCAGTTGTAGAACCTGTACAACCAGCGCAGGCTGTCGCAGTCAGTCATGCTGCTCCAGATACTGTGGAGGATACAACAGGTCTGACCAGTAGTACTGAAGAGAAGGTGGATTTGGAGCGGGAGGGTAAGTTGGTGCTGAATGAGTGTGTGTTGTGTTTTGTTGAACATTTATTGACAATGAATTACTCTAAAATGTTTGAGAAATATTCTTGTAGTTTTGTTGGTGGTTTAGAAATTGTAGTTGTATAGCTGCAGATGAAACAGTAAGCTGTTGATGTTGCAGTCTGAGACCAGGATGTTGGAACCGAGAGAGGTGCAGCGTAATTGAAAGACATTAAGATAGAAAGGTACAAAAGGAAGAGAGAGAGTTTGTGAAAAGCTATTTGTGTGTTATTTATGCTTGCTTGTAAGGGAAGTTTCGCAAAATCATGAAATGTCACCATTGAAGTGTACATAATATGTATTGTGTGTCGTGTGAGCTGATTTCTCCAATATCACACCCCAAATACCCTGACCGGTTATGGACTTTATTATTATATTACATGCACGTACCCACACATGCATGCATGCACACACACACACACACATATATATATGCACAGGCATACGCAAGAATTCTGAAGATCTCATTAGCAGCCCGTGAGATCAGCCATCATGACATGACACAGCAAAACACTAGTAGATTACATCCCGTTTATGGAAGCCTCACAACTAATAGCTCCCTCTGAGTAAGAGGCATCTTCATAAAGCACTGTACACTGCTGAGAGTTAAAACCTTATGGGTATGAAATAAAACTCTGAAGCAACCTCCCCATAACATGAAAGGAGACTAGCTTTATTGCTAATAATTCCTGAAGATCTAAAGAGAGAGAGAGAGAGTGTACATGTGAACAAAATAATAGTATTTGTATTCAGCATGTATGATTGTGTTGACTGTACAAGTTACTCCATCAACTACTAACATTTTCTGTCTAGCGTTTCTAACATTGTTTCAATAACCAAATATTTCTCACTTTTGTTGATGTTGTAGTGTTGTTGTGCTAGATGCTGTCTCTTTCATTAACTTCATTTCACTACAACAAATTACAAGCATACTATCAGAATGTTGTATAGGATCTGCAACGATAGTTTGAATATCATTGTGACATCACAGAATTAAATGTCGGAGGTTATTTTAATGTGGAAAAATGCAGATATTGTAGTGTTTGATATATTTTTGAATAATGGGGTCAACTAGCAGATATGTAAGTAACAAAGATGTGTCAATAAGTTTTACAACGATTTATTTCAAGATTGAAAAGAAACTGAAAGTCAAGTTTTAATTGAAAAACAGTCAAGTTTACATTTATGAAACTGAAATAATGTTTAGATGTAAACCTTGTAAAAATTGAAATTGGTTTTGATTTTAAAAGAACTGAAAGTCAGGTTTAGTATGAAAAAAACCCCAAAACAACTGCAATTTCGGTTTAGATTTTGAAAAAAAAAACACACATAAACAACGGCGACTAAAATTCAGGTTTATTGAAAAAAACTGACATTGAAGTTTATGTTGAAAAAAGCAAATGTCAATTTCTGGAATTTTATACCTTCATAGATTGAGTAAGAAGTATATTGTCTCAGAACTTATTCAATTATATATATATAATCTCAATAGAAGATTTCAACATATATATTTAATTTCAATAGAAGATTTCAAGATATATTTAATTTCAATAGAAGATTTCAAGATATATTTAATTTCAATAGAAGATTTCAAGATATATTTAATTTCAATAGAGAAATAATGAGCAGGTTCTCATTGTGCCTCTTTATCTTGACACTGACAGAATCATATCATTGCTGAAGTGCAACTCTTTTTCAGTTATTATACATGTCATCACATTTCACACAGCATTCACTGCAGTATTATTGTTATTATGAGAAGCATTTTGAGAATCCATATGTGATATCATATGCATTGTATCGTTTGATAAAATGATTTGACTTGTACACAAAATTATTTGGTAAATAGTGCAATTTGGACTATAATAAATTTAAGAGAAAATTGCTGTACAGATTTGGTAATACAACATATTGTCAATGGGCATTAATACTAGCATATTGTAAATGGGGGGGGGGGTCTATAATACAACATATTGTAAATAGGGGCAGCCTAAAACACAAGTATTGTAAATTGTGCATAGAACGAGCATATTGTAAATGCGGGCATATAGTGTGAACATATTGTAAATGGGGGCCTATAATACTAGCATATTTTAAATGGGGGGGGGGGGGGTCCTATAATGCAAGTATATTGTAAATGGGGCGGCCTAAAACACAAGTATATTATTAATTGGGCATAGAACGAGCATATTGTAAATTGGGGCCTATACCACAAGCATATTGTAAATGGGGGCCTATACCACAAGCATATTGTAAATGGGGGCCTATACCACAAGCATATTGTAAATATGTGATATGCCAACTTGGCTGATTCATAAGATTTCAGCAGGAATTTTGGATCTTTCGATCTATAGAATGGGACAGCCAACTCTACCCCAAACATTCTTAGTCACCTCTTATGATATGCATGGATGCAGGTGTGGCTAATCCTCTCCCCCTTTTGGCCTGGCAAAACACGAGTGATGATGCCATCAATCAGCTAAACTATGAGCCGCTGACAACTACAGTCGGCGTGGCTAATCACAATCTGTATCCTAGATAGTGTTTCCAGTTCCAATACAGTCAATTCTTCAGCTCTCCTCAGCTGCAAATGGGTAGCTTAATTCTTTTAATTTGTGGGAATTAATACACAGCTACTGTAGAAATAGTTTACATCAGACACTTAAATCAGAGAGAAGTGGATAGATAGAACTATTGTGGGGCTTCCAGGCTGTGTTCATGTCTCGTTGCTATTCAATTTTTCATTGTAGTATTCACAAAATATAACATGTCAGAGTTTAGACTTAATAAAAAATAAAATTTTCATCTGATAAAACTTGTATATTTATTCTCAATGTATTTGAGATAGTGTATTTATTGTGTATTTTTTTTTTTAGCAGAATGTATTCTAATAATAAATTTAATTTTGAGACATAATTCCATATGTAAGGGGGTTTAAGAACATGAATGCAGAAAAAGTGTTTATTTCTGTGAATAATGAATTGCTTTTAGTTTGAAAAGTCATTGACAGTAGCAGAAAGTTTAAAACAATTAGAGAAATCAATATATCATGTGTACCCATGCATTCACAACTGTAGCTAATTGTCCTGTGTGTGTTGCATGCTTGTTCAGTTAATTTATGCATGCTTCAGGGCATCAGCAGCGACGGTCATCAGAAACTGGAGCAGGTGATACCGCCCACCGTCGCTCCCATGCTCGTATTGATGGGAACTCCTCTGGTCAGAGCGAGCAGTGGCAACCGACTCAGTCGGCAACTCCTCCAAAGAAGACATTCAGAGAAAGTAGGTTGTGGTACATCTTTGCTTAGAATATCTTATCAATCTAATTCTAATGTGACATTATATCCAAGAATGAATCATTTGTCTTGACAGATGCATGCAAGTAAAATAAATCCTACTATCTTTGATAATTGCATGTAAACATACAAACACTTGCAACAAGGTAATGAGATTCTGCTAATCACCAGAAACAAACACACAGAACAAACAAAAAAAACACACATCGACGTTGCAACCAAAAGGCCTTAATCAGGAACGCATTCACAACATAATACAACAAGTAAGAATAGCACTATTGACATTGGATTTTAGTTTTGCTGTACTGGGTACATATTATCAACGTCAATAGTGCTGCTTTTACTCGTTGTTTTATCTTGTGAATGTGTTCGTGTTAAATGCCTTTTGGTCAAAACATCAATTTGTGTGGTTTCCAGTGATTAAAAGAAACTTCATTATCCTGTTGCAAGTTTCACATGTTGGATTTCAGTTTTGCTGCAGTCAGTGTATGTAGGCATATGACTATAATATAATATATATATATATATATATATATATATATATAGTCATATTGTTTCCAGAATGTTGTCTTTTTTTGTGGATGCTCTGAATGTCTCTCTATCCCAGGCAAACAGGTCCAGAGACGTATTCATATCCATTCTGAATTTTTAGGTACTTTACTCCCATATGTTTCCATTTCTTTTGGCAGAAAAATCCTTTAATTTGATGTATTACGGAAAACATGTTTATTTTCCTCTTGCATTTTATATCCCATTTGAACATTTGGAATCAATGATCAAGATGTTTATATCTTCTTTTATTTATTTAGAAAAAACTGATCAACATTCATCCATCCATAGAAAAAGTGTATAGGTTAGTTGGTCATCGTTGCATTCTGGACACGCCCATAGGTTCTCCTATTTAGTATGTCGTAACAGATGACTGTTCTGTGTTGGTTAATGATACTTGTTTTGATTCCAAAATGTTGCTTGATTCTTGATAAAAAAAATTAGCATCATGGCACACCGTAAATTCCCTTGATGCTCCTCTCACTGTTTCTACAGACATCTAAGAGTATGCAGACTAATCAGATCTGGATTTTGTGATCTTGAGATTATTGCAGAGTGGACACACTTCTTTTCCGCCCCTTGTCTCTTTTCTGTCATTCTGTGTATGTGCCACATGATCACCTCCAGCATTGTCTTCTTCACTCAGTAGTAATTCAATGAATGCACTAATTAGGTCAGTCCTATCTCTTCTAAATACCGAGTCGTCTTTTTTTGTGGTTGCTTCTGACCCCATCATGACCTCGTCAATACCTATGTCTTTGAATAAGAAAGTTCAGTATCGCAGAGTGACCCATTCCTTTATTATCTTTTATTTCTTATGGAGCAAAACTTAAAAAAAGTCCAATAAAGGAAGAACTAAGGAAATGTTATTGGAGAGGGGTACGACATAACATTTAGAAGACAAATATAAAATGGTTGTAAGAAGACTCATTGTTGTGAAATGCACATGGACAGAGAAAGAACTACGGACATGTTATTGGAGGAAAAATATTCGATACAGGGACACAAAGGCTTGCTGGGACATGAACAAACACACTGGAAGTGCTCCTGTTCCTCTGTCAGACTCCATTCAGCTCAGCAGGGATCATGATGAGGATGATGTCTTGTGTCCGACTGTGACTAATGAGTCCTGTGTGCATGCCTGAAATTTTCTAGCGCACTTTGAGGAGCCTGTGGGTCAGTGTGCAGCTCTTGTTTTTCTTCTAGTAATTTTTGGTTGCACATCATTGTGTCTGAGGTTCTCTACAGCTGCTTCACGACTCGTAATTCTGTGATGCCAGTTGAAGGTGTATATAGATAGTGTACCGATGAAGAATCTGTAGTGCTTTTATGTACCATTGACATTTCTATGTGCCCTTGTATACAATTGCAGTGCATTCTTGTACAATTTTAAATATAAGGGGCACTTATTTTTCACAAGTTCTTATCTGATTTGAAAATGGTAATCTTTAGTGATGAAACTTCTGTAACTAGCAACAGCAATCCTTGACCCTGTGTCAAGGTCAAATTATAATAATAGAAGATGAGAGCACTAGTTGTTCAATTTGTAACACAGGGATTGTCAACCTGTGCGCTTTGGTCACAGGGATTGCCAACCTGTGGGCTTTGGTCACAGGGATTGTCAACCTGTGGGCTTTGGTGATGTACTGGAAAATTCTCACACTGTGTGATGATCTATCTTTTTTTAATTTTTATGTTGCAATAACTACATATGTTTTTACTTGTGACAGCAGTCAAATGCATATTTACAGCAATATATGAGGCTGTATACATATTTAAAGCAATATACGAGGCTGTAGATACATATTTAAGAGAATTTACGAGGCTGTAGATACATATTTAAGGTAATATATGAGGCTGTAGATACATATTTACAGCAATATACGAGGCTGTAGATACATATTTAAAGCAATATACGAGGCTGTAGATACATATTTAAGAGAATTTACGAGGCTGTAGATACATATTTAAGGTAATATATGAGGCTGTAGATACATATTTAAGGTAATATATGAGGCTGTAGATACATATTTAAGATAATTTACGAGGCTGTAGATACATATTTAAGGTAATATATGAGGCTGTAGATACATATTTAAGGTAATATATGAAGCTGTAGATACATATTTAAGGTAATATATGAGGCTGTAGATACATATTTAAGGTAATATATGAGGCTGTAGATACATATTTAAGGTAATATATGAGGCTGTAGATACATATTTAAGGTAATATATGAGGCTGTAGATACATATTTACAGCAATATACGAGGCTGTAGATACATATTTAAGGCAATATATGAGGCTGTAGATACATATTTAAGAGAATTTACGAGGCTGTAGATACATATTTAAGGTAATATATGAGGCTGTAGATACATATTTAAGAGAATTTACGAGGCTGTAGATACATATTTAAGGTAATATATGAGGCTGTAGATACATATTTACGAGGCTGTAGATACATATTTAAGGTAATATATGAGGCTGTAGATACATATTTAAGGTAATATATGAGGCTGTAGATACATATTTAAGGTAATATACTCATGTTAAACCAATTTGCATGTAATAATTCTTATATTACTGGCATGTGCATGCGATAACTCTTACCAATTTGCATGTAATAATTATTATATTACTAGCATGTGCATGCAATGACTCATGTTATACCAATGTGCATGCAATGACTCATGTTATACCAATGTGCATGTAATGACTCATGTTATACCAATGTGCATGTAATGACTCATGTTATACCAATGTGCATGCAATGACTCATGTTATACCAATGTGCATGCAATGACTCATGTTATACCAATGTGCATGCAATGACTCATGTTATACCAATGTGCATGCAATGACTCATGTTATACCAATGTGCATGCAATGACTCATGTTATACCAATGTGCATGCAATGACTCATGTTATACCAATGTGCATGCAATGACTCATGTTATACCAATGTGCATGCAATGACTCATGTTATACCAATGTGCATGCAATGACTCATGTTATACCAATGCGCATGCAATGACTCATGTTATACCAATGCGCATGTAATTTGTATTCCCATGTGAAGAAGTTGACTATATTGTTGATATGTGCGGGAAGTGTTGTAGAACCTGGTTTTGTCTGTACGTGGCGTATCAGATTGTGTATCTCTTGTTAAGCTATTTGTGAAAACCTACATCTTAGTTACATATATCCCTTCCCCTACAAATGGATGCATATCTGTGACAATAGTTGGAGGAAGAAAGCAACCAGCTTAAGATGTTGAAGATCTGTAATAAGCTGATGTACTAATGAACTCTATAGCCTGTTCCAACTTTCTGGGTGTCATATGCATTTATTGCCCAGGTCATGCTGACGTTCACAGAAATGAGAGAACAGATAGGCTTGCATTTATTGCCCAGGTCATGCTGGCGTTCACAGAAATGAGAGAACAGATAGGCTTGCATTTATTGCCCAGGTCATGCTGACGTCCACAGAAATGAGAGAACAGATAGGCTTGCATTGAATGCACTTGTAGTTGGTGAATTAAGAATAGATATGGGTGACAATTTGCAGTTGCTTGGCGAGCTCCTATTGAGTATAGACATTACTACTGTATATATGATGCATCTAGGATACGATTGGGAGAATTTGGTATTTAGTGTGGCACAGGTACAACTGGGCATGTCTGATGGGCATAATGTGTTCAATCAGCGAACCACAGGAACCGTCAGTATGCATTCACTTTCATATTTACTTCGAGAAACTGAGCACCTATAGGTGTGTCCTGAATGCAGTGATATCAGGTCATAATTGTAATCAATCAGTGACACCTTAGGACTGGTTGTTTTAGATGTCAGTGGACACACTTGCTGTGCTATCGGTTGTTTTAGATGTCAGTGGACACACTTGCTGTGCTACCTGTTGTTTTAGATGTCAGTGGACACACTTGCTGTGCTACCGGTTTATTTTCTGTGGGAGTAGTCCACTCATTTCTAGTCGCCATTTCCCACACAATTTTCACATATAACCTTGTACTATTCCATGACAAGTTCAGCGGGCACAATATTCAAATTGAAGTGAGCTATATTCAAAATATAGATGTAAGACTAGTCATCAGAATATAGATGTAAGACTAGTCATCAGAATATAGATGTAAGACTAGTCATCAGAATATAGATGTAAGACTAGTCATCAGAATATAGATGTAAGACTAGTCATCAGAATATAGATTTTGTCTACACAAGCATGTGAAGACTGATTTCTGTGGTGTTCAGACTAAACCACTACCTGACTCATCAGGCTAAAGTGAATGAAAATAATCTTCTTAACACTGTTGTTTGCTGAGAAATATGTGTTCATTGTCAGCGCTAAGAAAATACATGCAGATTTCAACATCAACACATTTTCTACAGATTGCTAAATGTTTAGTCTCTGGATCAACATTTAAAAAAACAACAAGTCTTGCTTTAATGTGCTTCCAGATAGAAGTACCATGATTCAGGTTTCAACAAAACAAGCACTTCTTTCTTGTCGATACCTTCATCAATCTTAGCAGTAGCCTCTCATTATCAGCTCAACAATAGAATGTTGCATTATTTAAAAGACTATGTGGCAACCAGTGTATAGGATAAAACACTTGGATGATTGTTATTTAAACTCTGGTGGGTACGAGCACGTGATGACACATTCCTCGGTGACAAAAGATATTCTTGAAGGTTCGGTGGAGGGTGTAAGAAGACATGGTGACAAGAAGAAGACATGGCAGGATAATATTAAAGAATGGACAGGGTGTGAAGTTTCCAAACTCATCAGGATGGTAGAGGATAGAGATATTTCTGCATCAAATGTCTCATTGTCACACCCCTACAACCCCTGATGGGTTTATTGGGTTATTTTTTTTTTATTTTTTTATTTTTTCAAAGAAATAATCAATGTACACATTTCTTCTGACAGAAGTACTTATAATTTTGTGTGTACAACACAGCATGCTTGTTGAAATCATGTCTAACATGCAGCACTGATATATCCTGACCTTTGTTAGCTTTCTCATACACTTTGTCAATTTTCATTCATTTTATTGACCATCCCTTTATTTTGTATACATTTTGGTGGATTTGGAATCAGCTTACACCAGTCTGAACTATGAGCATCACTTTTATTTTTGGCTTGAATAACCTAATCCTGGCACATGGGTTTGGATAGATGGTGGCATTTATTGAATCCTCTGGATTGTCTTGAAGAAAAGCATCTGTTGCTAAATATGTTCACCAACATTGATTTTGACTAGGCAGCAGGAGGGATAGAGAAGAGGGTGACGAACTAAGCCCAGCGCACAGCGAAGCAGAGAAGAGGCGACCACGCTCAAAGTCTCCATTTGCTAGACTCTTCAGTGGCAGAGACAAGGGAATGAAGTCAAGCTCATCTCCTCAGATACCTCAAGCTCATGAGTCTCCCAAACTTAGGATACCTGGTTGGTGTCTTGGTTATTTTAATACTTTTTATTGTTATCTTGGGCCTACGTATGAGTACCAGCCAGGATCTGGATTTCTAGTTCAGGAAGCAAAGAATAGGACCACTTTCTTCTTGTCAGGCATCTCATAGAAGATGACTAAGGGAAGTTGGGGGATAGGCTGACAACCCATCATCTGTGAAAAAATATATCATTGTCACATTGTGTCTCAGTTTCTGACTTTTGTCTTCTATCAAAAAATCCCTACTGGATAAGGAAAAGATGCAGGCCAGCAGATATTGCACCGTTATCTTTTTGTGTCAGACTCCAAGGTGACAGGCAAAGCTAGATGTACTATCACTGTGGGTGGGTCAACAAATGATAAGATAGTTAACCCAAAACTATGGGCTGTGCTTTTGGCAGGAAGAGTCAATTCTCTGATACTATCGCACTGGGCAGCCTCCCTTCGGGAACTCAACATGAACCCTTAGACCACCCCCCCTTACACAAGCATGCCTTTGATAAATCTTATATGAGTCCGGGCGTTGCCTCAGTTACAAAACTGGGAATAATCTGCATTTGTCAGAAAGGCTATCAGCTATCAGTAGTAATTTCAGCAAAGTCAAAGTACAGTGGATTCCAGCACACTCCAGCATACATGAGAATGAGGAGGCCGATAAACTGATCAAAGATGGCAAAGAAATAAAAATGCCAAATTACGAACAGTGTCTTTCATATGATGAAATAAGGATACTAATAAAACACAGCTACAAGTGAAAAGTGACTAGACTATCCAGAAAATGTTCTGAGAGATGCATACAACTCACTGCCAAGAAGACAGTCAGTTACATAGATCTTCTGACTTAGAGTTGACCATTGCAGATTCAACTATAAAATGTAGACTATGCAGAAACGTGGTCAGATGTGTCCATGTTGAGAAGACAAGCAGACAGTACCCGGTAGATATATGTGCTCCAGGACTGACATATTCATGACAGGAGTAGGGCAGAGATGTGAAGGAAAAACTGACAATGTGAGAAGCTTGATACAGACCAGCACATTTATACGGGAGATAAATGTGGTTGAGTGAGCGAATGATGAAGAGGAAGAACTGGATGCTCAGTACTTTATTACATGTATGGATCTAAAACACTGACAGCGTATACAGGATATGCAGACATGGCTGTGCTGTATGAGGTACACATGCAGACATGACTGTGCTGTCTGAAGTACACATGCAGACATGGCTGTGTAGGCAATGTTTAGCTGTGTATACTTGCGACTGCTGCACAATAGTTGTCTTGTTTACAAGTCTACAATGAAAACTTGTTCTGGTCTGTTCATAATTTTGTAGTCATCTTGTATTGGTATTGACTTTCGAATTGCCTTAATCATCAGCAGCACCACCCTTAGCAAACTGATCTGCTTTCTTATTTCTATGATGTATTTCACACTGCAATGGTATCCATTGCATGGCTACTTAAGGTTACTGCTTTGTTTGGTCAGTAATGTTTGCAAGTTTGGTCATTTTCTAGATTGGAAAGTGCCAAGATTGGCTCGCAGCAGTTTCTTGGTTGCCACCTTGATTGCCTGGATTTCTGCATTGTAATTATGGCAGAATTTCCTCATTGCTACTTTAATTGTATCCCTAACATTGTTTGGATACTCTCTCTCACTATCTGTGTGCGTGTGTGCGAGCGTGTGTGTGTGTGTGTTTAGTCATGTAGCAATCATGTCATTTATTGAGTATATTATTTCATCAGGTGCTGATGTATAGAGTTGCTGATGATTTTTCAATGATGTTCTATCCTCAGAAACATCAGCACCATCAGAAGCAGTCCATGAAGAGGGTGTGCTGTCCAGGAAACATGAACTAGATGTTGGAGAAAAGAAAGCAGGAAATAGGTAATTCATTCAAATGTATCTGTGTGCTGCTGGGACATCACACATAGTTTCACATGTTTGTTTTCAGGACTTGGCTCAGCAACATAATATGTATGTCAGCTGGGTTTTTTTTTTTAGTTGAAATTTATAGTCAAATCTTCTAATAACAACTTGGGACTGACAGAATATTTATGTAATAACAGAATATTTATGGTATACAGAATAAATATAATTAGGGATTTTTAAAAGTGTTATTGAATAGAGAAATTAGTTATAAAAGGATATGCTCTGCAGAAGAGGTTTCCACTGTTGATCTGTCTATCACAAATGATGATGACAGCATCTTTAGATTTGTTGTGCATCGTGTCAGTCGTTATGCAATTACAGATATACTCAGGTAGAACAGCACATCTTGTGTGTGTCCTGTGTGTGCACTGATGATTGTCTGACTATTTGTATGTTCAAAGTTGACAGTGTCTGACTATTTGTATGTTCAAAGTTGACAGTGTCTGACTATTTGTATGTTCAAAGTTGACAGTCCAATTCTAATACAGACTCCACTATCACTGTTGTGATATGAGAATATCAATGTTGACTGTTCAGTACCCAAGCTGCTTGAGAACTGCTACATTCACCAATATGGCATTCTTAAACCCGACGGCATTAATGAGTGCCTGTCTCATGTATAACTCTAGTCAATCCATAGTTTCTGTTTGTTACGTGTCACATGTTTGTGGTCACTGTTGTATTTTCATTATCTGGTGTCATTTCGCCTCTTCTGGTCAATCCATACTACACATACCAATGTGACCGTCGATGTCATTACTGTTCGTTTCCTGTTATATGTTTTAATTGTTTCAATTATCGTCTTGATTAAGGCCTTTTGGTCGAAACGTCGATTTGTGTGTGTTATTATGTTTGTCTTTATTAGAAAAACTTTATTACCCTATTCCTGTGTCATATAGACTCCTGAAATTGTGGCTATTTTTCAGTAGATCATATTTTCTGTCTATCTTCCAGAGCTGTTGTGCATGGAGGAGTATTCTGCTGTCTCTGAGCTCAGACTTTAAATCTGCCTTGTCATCTTAAAACTTCCTGTACATATGATTTCTCAATCTGTCCTGTCCAGTTTAGATTCTACAGATAATTGTCTTTATTATTTGTATGACAGTAGATGGTGTAGAGGCCTGCAGTTGGGTTTGTCTGCTCTCACCGTTTCATAGTGCCTGTGTGTTGCCTGGTCCGAGAGGGAAGCAACGAATAGCAGTACTGTTACCTGCCTCACATGTAGCAGGAGGCAACTAAGGAGATTTTGGGATGGAATTGGCTATCCCGTCCCATAGAGGATCCAACTGACCAAGAAGTCATGCCGATGTCTCATGTGTGCAGATTTCTGTTGTGTGGACTATATCCAGCTAATTTACAGGAGTTTGAGAAGGAATGCACAAGAGGAAGACAGTTCCATAGATTATTTTTTATCATAGTTTTCATTAAATATGAATTGTTTTTTATCTATCTCTGCGTTTTTTCATCTACTCTTTGTTTATTCGGTTCTTACCAATCCAAATACTTTTGATAAAGTTTTCAAATTGTATTTTTTTTTATTACTGCAATAGATCATGGGATAAATTATTTGTAGTACTTCACGGACCTTCCTTATCTTGCTACAAAGACCAGAAACATGCAAAGACGGTAAGTATCAACAATTAACTGTTTCTTATAGTTTGCCATGTTTTGTTAGTATTGTAATTAGAATTGAGTAGCAACATAATAATTAATGACACAAAATTAACACAAGTTGAACAAGTGAAATATCTTGGCACCCTGTTAACATCAGAAGGTAGATGCTCAAGTGAGATAAAGAGCCGAACAGCACAAACCAAAGCAGCATTCCAAAAAAATGATATCCATTTTGTGCAATGGAAGACTATCAATGCAGATCCCAAATTAGAGTGCTGAGATGTTATATCAAACCAATTTTGTTATGGTTGTGAAGCATTGACTGTAAACAAAACAATTCAAAACAAACTGGAGGCTACAGAAATGTGGTTTCTGAGAAGAATGATGAAAATACCATGGACAGCTATTCAGAGGTTCTCATTGATGGTGGCGTAAAAAGATCAAACATTAGGGGGGCAGACAGTCAAGGTTTCTAGGGCATGTGCTGAGAAGAACACAGCTTGAACACTTAATAACCACTGGAAAGATCAAGAGGAGAAGAGATAGGGAACGACAAAGAGAAAAGTTACTAGAAGAGATGGACTAGTATCGTGGCACGGTAGAAGTTCATCAACCGAGCTTATTAATAACAAGAGACAGAGTCGTGGAGAAACATGATCGCCTACGTCATTCGACATGGCACTTGATCGATTGAGCAACATAAAATTGTACTTGCTGTGTAAACATGTTCAACTGCAAACCAGATGAATCAGAATAATAATATTAAAGTGATAAACCAGCTGGTAATCAGACTGACTCTACAGGTACTAGAACCACCTAGTAGGCTTATAGTCCAGAAAACAATCGAATGTGTTTACAGCTTGGCTCTATATCTGCACTTTTTGCCCAACTTCTAGACTACATTTGATTGGAGCATACATTTGATGGGAGCAGTCAGCTCTCCTCCAAAATCTCACTAGTCACCTCTTATGACATGCTTGGCAGGCCATAGTTTTGCTGTTCTTTGCTCCCATTTTGGGCCCTAGTAAAACACTGGTGACCAATGCTTTCAAAATGCAAGTGAAAATTTGCTTCAAAGATAATCTTATTGAATTGATTCAAATAGCATATGACATAATCAAATGAACAATTCCACTTTAGTTCTGGTGCCAACTAGCAGAATCATATATATCTCCAGTTGGCAAAGTTGTTTGTTTGTTTGTTTTGCGTTCGCTCCATTGTAACCATCACGGATATCCGTGCGATTTCAGCAGGGAGCGTGATTACGTTGTGCCACCGTTATGCGCCTTGTAGGCCTAGCACATCCGATTTCAAATGCCTTGACAATTCGGGTGGGCTACCCTTAGCCTGTGACAGCCTCTATATCTGTCTCCAGGCACGCGTAAGTGCGACTCTTCGCCCAGACGATTTTTGCTCTCGTCTGACTCGCACGAGGTGTTCCACTGTCTATGAACTTGTCTCGTGTAATTGGACGTGCTGTGCCTGTGCCCATTGGGTACTGAACCATTTCTCATCCATGAGCCTGGTTCCTTAAGGGGAAGAACTCAACGGAGGAGTTGGACCTTTCGCCCTCTTAGCCGAGGTGTCATTCACCGACATCGTGTACCCCTTGTCCAAGTTCAAGTCTCACACCACGCGTTTGAGAGCAAGGCGTTCTCGAGCTGAGCGTCCTTGTCCCAATAGCGCCTGAGCCCATCGGGTATGGAACCCTTTCTCTCTGCAAGTGTACTTCCGGTATAGTAAACCTTGACAGTAGAGTTGGACCAGGACTACCATCGTTGTCCCTTTCTTGCCTAAGCCCATCGGGTATAGAACCCATTCTCTTCGCGAGCATATTTCCGGTTTAGGAAGGCTCGACATTAGAATTGGATTAGGTGTTCTTGGTTTACCAGACACCAATGAATGGGTCTGGGTCTCTGCCTGTAAGGAACACAGGTAACTAGATGCTCGTCTTGAGCTGACGGAGCTTGTAGTTCCCCTTTCCTAGAGACTTTTCACTTTCTATTTGCAGTTCGCGCTGCCCTCTAGCGCTGTTCTGCCCTTTCATTGTTCTCGGTATGAAATCTATTTGTCTCTCGCCATACATCTACCTTTATGTACATTTTACATTGGCCGCCCCTCCAATGTTCAGACTGGACTGACTAGCTTCACTGTATGTCGACAGTGTCGCTATATGTGGTGATGCTGGTGGTGTCGGAGATATTGTCTGTCTCTTGTGCAGTCAAATCTCTTTCCATCTGCTACCTCCACATTCTCGGACACGATCCCCAAATGATTTGGCCAGAATCAGCTTGAGCTGCTGTATTTCTGTTTCCAGGGTGCACCGCGTGGAGGTACATTTGGGATCTTGGTTATCTGCTAACCCTGGGTCCGCCTAGAGCAATGCGTTCCCTTTGCACCCCGGCAAAGTTGTAAAATGTATAACCTATTTATGTTGTTGGTATGAATGCAAAATATTAAACCTATCAGTTTTGGTGAACACTGAATAAGGAGAAGAGTTTTATTCAGTGGGTATGTGCAGCAAAGGTTGGTTGCAAGGATAGCATCAGCAGTTATAGTAAATTTAGAGCCTAGTCAATGAATCAATCAGGTCAACCTTTAGCTTTGCAGATATGAGAGGATAGCATCAGGCATTACATTCAAAGCAGACACCAGAATATGATATCCAGATAATGGATTGATAATCTTGCCCACTCTAGTTATAAGTGGATCTGGTCAAGTGTTACCCCCATTAGCATCTGTATCATATTGTAGTGCCTGTCATGTATATACGAAAACCTCCCAAGTAGTTTGTGGCAATGTCAAAAAAGCTAACATCATTACAATTGCCAAGTGGGTCAAAGAATCAGCGGTAAGATGTGCAGTTGGAAATAACCATGCAATATTTCAAAAAATGCTCTATCAGTAAATGCAATGGATAGAAGTGAGGATGATGACAACATACAGGTAGATAGAGACTAATGTAATACCTATATTCTGTGTTATCGTGCGTGTGTTTCTATCAATAATTGTTTTTAAAATGTTATTGTGCGTGTATATAAGCTCAAAACCATACATCAATAGTGGGGGAAAATATCACAATTCTCCATTTATTTTGGAAATATATAGTAATTTATGTTTTGTAACACACAAAAAAGTGACAACAATCAACAAATGAAATAATTGTTGATATTAAATGTTAAACTTCTCAGCCATTACATGTGTTTAAATTGGTTATTCTCTCCTCAGGATCCAAACAACAGGGTCCATCATGAACCTGCCCTTGATCTAACAGGTGCTACCTGCCAGGTGGCTACTGACTATACTAAACGACCATTTGTCTTTGAACTGAAGCTGCTGAATGGTAGCAAGTATCTCTTCCAGGCCAAAGATGAGGTGTGTATAATAACTTATCTCTAGTTTCTGCTTAATCTTTACTTGCTATTATTATCTTTGTCTTCTTTCAGCAGTGCAAGATCTTCCTTTAGTATTTTGTATACTGGTTGCTTGCAATATGATACTCAAAATCTGAGAGATTGACAGGAAAAAATGTCACAAAACCACTGAGTATAGTGATGATGGTCTGTAGCCTAGTCTTATCTGAGACTGTCAACTTGGAGGCCCCCGTGCAAGTTGCTTGCATTAAAAGAACTCATTACAGTTAGAAATCTGTAAGAACATGATGAAAAAAATCTGGCCAAATAATATTCAACTGTCAAACCCAAACAAAATAATTTTGTTAGAATAATTTTTGAAAGATTGTGTCATTTTGTATGTATTCTGTGTATTTGAAGTTTTTATTCCATCCCCAGATGGAGCGAGAATTATGGATTGGCCGCATCAATGCAGCCATTGGTGGAGATGGTGCAGCAGCCAGCCAGGCGTACAAAGTTCGATCACTGCCAGCTAGAATAGAGAAAGAGGAACCAAAGAAACGTAGTTTTTTCACACTCAAGAAAAAGTAGACTGCACAGAATGACCCAAGTTTAAATGATGATATAAATAGAGTATGGTTTACATGAGCAACCA
Organism: Meghimatium bilineatum; assembly: GCA_034231615.1. Taxonomy (NCBI): domain Eukaryota; kingdom Metazoa; phylum Mollusca; class Gastropoda; order Stylommatophora; family Philomycidae; genus Meghimatium; species Meghimatium bilineatum. Next base: position 1,722,076 of record CM067313.1, on the reverse strand, counting down.
GGTTCTGGTACAACCGCCCACCAGATGTGTTATGAATGTCAACATTCACATGTGTGTGACTGATTCATTCAGCTACTTTTAGCTGAATCTCATGAGAAATGTCAAATGTTCTTATCTTCAGCGTGACTTCATTTGATGGTTGAGTGTTTCCTATATTCATTGTTGTAGCTGTCATTCAGTTATGCCAAGATTAGACATACCCACACACACAATATATATATATATACACAATATATATATATCAATCAATCATATTTTTAATATTCATATGATAATTATTTGATAAGTATCAGAAACAGGGGGTGCTAGAGGTGTGACAGCTTCAGGTATAATTTGTGCAAAATAAGTAATACATGATACTTGATGTCAATTTGATGTTTTTATTGTGAATAGATAGTAAAGTTAGTATGTGTGTGAAGTTGTGAGTTTGTATCGTGAATGCAAAGTTCAGAATGTTGTATCGTGAATGCAAAAGATTACATGAATATCCTGTTAAATATATAAGATATGGTAAGAATTATAGATGTAGCTATTGTTTGCATGTGAGTGTCTGTACAGAGGCTGATGTTTTTACTTGTACTTCAGTAATTTTGTAGACAATACAGTGACATTAGGTCCTCGGTCAGTTAGATCTGACAGTTTACTTATTTTAGTTCGATTATTGTCCTCACTTCACAAGCTTAATAATTCTTCTTATACGTTGTAATTAGCTAATCAATTTTTATAGTTGATAGTAGGAATTATGATTCTACATAGACCAGATTCTACATAGACCAGTTACTACATAGACCAGATTCTACATGATTTTATATAGACTAGTGATCATATTTATACAAAGTATTATGTGGTTTGAATATTTTTGCTAACTTTGTTGTAAAGGATTTTGCTTGGAACTGTTATCATTTTAACCCTTTAGCTGCTATGGATTTATGGACCTCATTTGTTATCTATCCCCTCATTTGCTAAAAATGATTTCACTCTGAAATCATCAAGCTTAAGTACTCGTCAACCATCCCAACTATAATGATATTTGCTGGTGTCAATAAAAAGCCAGTACTGTGAAATATTTGGTTGTTTTTTGTGTAGGAGTAGAGAAAGATTCAGCTCATTTAGGAAATAATTCAACAGCTAAAGGGTTAATGCCATCTCTAATGGTTAACTAGGACCTGAACATTTGTTGTCATGAACATTCCTTTAATACACAGACACACACACACACACACAGACAGAGTGTGTGTGTGTGTGTGATAGGGAGTCTAGCTTTATTATCTTACTCATTGTAATAGCATTTGTCTGGGATTTTTTCTCTGGTTTATATAAAGCTTCAGAATCGTAGCATTTTATCACTTTAGCATGATGTCAGGAACGCAGACATTCGAACACATTTAGAACTACCATGTACTGCAAGATTTATTGTGTAGATATAAACAGTGGGACCAATCATTGAGAAATGTGTCGATTTTTTCAGGTTGAATGAGTCAATCAAGCAAAGTCTACAATTCCATGTTACTAGATGTATACACTTCTATCACTGTAAGATACACTTTCAACTTGAAATGGCAAATATTTGTAGATGATACTGTTTCAAGGATGTGATACAAAATCTACAAATTCCATGTTACTAAATGTATGATAGATATATCATTGTAAGATACACACTCAACGGGAGTGAAATGGCAAATATTTGTAGATGATACTGTTTCAAGGGTGTGATACAACGACTGCATTCAACTGTTAAGATAGCCTCATATTTGTTCACATTCGACTTTGTCGACATTAGGAGGACTTAATGTCAAAGCAGACAGCTTCTTGTGTGTTCACATCAGATTTAACAATCATTGTATCACATTCACCCCTGACGACACTTTGTTTCAATTTGCCAAGGGACCTAGGCTTCTATCACAGCCAGATATCTATCATGTTGCACTTTTTTCCTTTGGTTGCTTGTCATCTGGACTTGTACATAAGTGTACATTTGATATATTTCACAGAGAATGAGGGGTTGTATGTCCCATATACAAGACACAAATATACATAAAACATGCATGTATGTATGCCTATGTATGACGTATTTGTAAATGTATGCGAGATATGTCATTGCTACGTTGTGTGCTGTTTTTTCCTTTGATGTTACTTCTAGGATTTTGTATTATGTTGCCTGAAGTGTTGTTTACATGTGGTTGATCATTTTTGAATATTTTTACTCCAGTATAATTGTTTGTTTTCATGATTTAGCTGATCATCAACAAGTGATTGTACCCAATTATAAAATAGTTTCATCTAGGTATGTTTGTTTGTTCCATCATAGCCGTTAGATGACACAATGTATGGCTGCATGGCTTCAATACTGCCATAGGCCATGAAACTGCACAGTTCTGCCTGTCTCTCATTCATGGAATGTGGTGAGCCAGTCTGTGACAGTGTCTTCAAGATACGAATGTTACTAGTATGTTGTTTTATAGTTCTGATATTAGTATTAGTTCAAATATTGATCAGTGTTCAGCTGGTCAAACTGTTCATACTTTATGTCTGTACGCAAAATATCATTTCTAAGATCAATATTTCTGTCTAAATAGAATATCTCCCTGATCATGTCAGCTTTATGTATTGATATGTATAGTATGCTTCAATAAATTGATGATTTGTGTTTTTCCTGTAGGAATATTTCTAGCACATTTATTTAATTTTATATTTCTTGTTAGCAGGTCTATAGATAGTGCTTACTTTTCATGTCACATGCTGTGTCAGTTATTGTAATTTATGGCACAGTTTGGCAGTGAGCACTGGGAGAATATTTGTGTCCAGGGAGACACACAATTTGCAAACTTAGTTCCAGTTGCCACTTTGTTATCCAAGATTATATTTCTTTTATTAAATGACTATATTTGAATTTTGTTTGTCAAAAGTCAGAACAGGAAGACATATTTGTTTTCAATAAATTTCATTGGTTCAAGGGTTGTTAGATATAACCAAGAAAACATTATTTTATGGGATGATAATTCTGTGTATTGTCATAACTGTCGCTAGTGAACTTCAGCATTTTCAATTGCTACATTTTGACCTTGCCAATTTTCTATTGTTTTGTGATTTCGTTTCGTCATAAACCTTCCATGTCAGAAAATTGGGAACATAGGTACAAGTAAAAGCTTGCGACTGTAGTTCAATTGAACATTGGGAACATAGGTACGAGTGATAGCTTGCGACTGTAGTTTAATCTGAACATTGGAAACATAGGTACGAGTAAAAGCTTGCGACTAGGTCAATCTGAACATTAGGAACGTAGGTACATGTGATAGCCTGAGGCTAAAGTTAACACGTTATGAGCCCACGCATGAGTGATGGTTTGTTACTGCAGTCTGTAGTTTAAAACATTTGGAATGCAGGAGTTATATTTCTTGGTGCAGTAGTTAGCTTAGTCTGAAACTATAACACATTAGAACATAGGAATTATACCTGGGTGCAATAATTTAACTCAATATTCTCTGAAACTGTATACCCGGTACTATTGATGTCTGTGCTATCAGGGTACACTCTCCAATAGCTGCTGTGTCATTGACAGTTCAAATTGTAAGAACACTTAGACAATAGTGCTAGTTAAGATGATGTCTAACACTGACTACACAAGATCAAACACTATCTCTCAATGACATAGAAATCCAGTTGTTTGCACACTCAGGCAAATTGTTTCTGTTGTAGTTGAATGCTTTCACTGTCATGGGTGACTTTATGTTGTCTTTGAATACAACTTATTTCTTGTGTGTGGAAAATTTGATGACTACACCAGTATTATTCAGTTTGAGGCTTCCAATTTATTACAAATGGTCATTCCAAAATGGTGCAGTCAGTTATTAGATTGATTCAATGCTAATAATTTGATATTTTGTGATTTTATTGCATTTTTTTTTAAATGAAAACTTCAAAATGTTTGGTGGTAGCTAATCATAAGTGAATTTTAATCATACTTTTTAATGGAGTCATAGTCATAAAACACTTGCAATTAAATACAGAACTAGACTATGACTCAAGTAATGACAGGTATAAGTTGATTTGAGATAGCTTCATGGGTTCAGGTGCATGTGATGGACACCTGTTTTGAAAATGTGATTGTGACACTGCCATTGATAGACAAAATCATTCATAAAAATAATGGAAAATGAAAAAATATTCAATAAAAAAACTAAGAAATAAACATTTTTGGACAGTCTATTCTTGTGTGGAAGTTTCACTGCTGTAATATCATTATTGATTTTTATCAAATCATTTCTTTATTTGATGACTTAAACAAGTTATCATGCCTAACAATGGTGTGGCAGTGAGAAACATAAAAAATTTCTGGCAGTGAAAGTAATTCTAACAATCGCGACAGCTACCTGAGATGACTTAGTCACCATATAACAACTGATGACCGCAGTGGTCAAGGAAATGTGTACAGTTTGTTTACAGTTAATATTCATCAGTCAAGTAAATGTTCAGATCAAAGTGTACAAGAAGTTATAACTGAAGTTAAGTCCCATGACTGTCTGATATAGATTTCATACGAATACACAATTATCTCCCTTCAAGTGTCTCCCAGTGTTCTTATGGGTCCTTCACACAGGTTTTGTATTCGCTTCATTTAAAAAAAAAATTAAACAAAAATCAATAAAGAAGTAAAACAAAGTGATCAAAGATTATGTCAATTAATTTGTGTCATTATTTTGTTTACAAATGTGAAAGATGTATGTGTGTTTGTGAGAGAAACATGATAATAACTTGTGACAATATTCATCATTTTGTTGCACACTTTACATGCAGCCTTAATCAGCCATGTTCACACACTTTACATGCAGCCTTAATCAGCCATGTTCACACACTTTACATGCAGCCTTAATCAGCCATGTTCACACACTTTACATGCAGCCTTAATCAGCCATGTTCACACACCTTACATGCAGCCATGTTCACACACCTTACATGCAGCCATGTTCACACACCTTACATAACATCCTATTATATAACAGGAATACATGAATGTTTATGGAAATGCACTAATTAAGTGATTAGTGATGTTCCGATCAATCTGCAGTACACTCCAGGCATACCAATAGGATGTCATCTCTTCCAGCAGATGACGAAGTGCGTGTATGCTAGTAGTTCCCATGGCCCATTGATTGTAGGCCTATATCTCTTTCATTCTACCACAAAATCTTTCTCCTCTACTATATTCCAGAGTAATTACACAATTCTTCAATTTCCCATACAGGTATTGAAATATCCTCAGTAACAACAAATATATAATATCCATATTAGTTATACAAGGTATAACTAATATATGTTATGTTTGTTGTTACTGAGGATATTTCAATACCTGCACGGGATGTTTGTTGTTGTTGTAATAGTCCTTGTCTCAATTGGTCCGTTCTGGTGATTTTGAGTGCACGGTTTGAATTGCTTGACAAAATTGCATCTTTTTTTTGGAGATGCGGTTAGTCAAGTATGAAAGAACGCGTGTTCAATAGTTGCTACGCTATTTGGTGCCATTGAACGGACTGGTTCAATTCCCATTAGTCTCAAGAATTGTTAAATTGTCCTCTGGCTTCCTACTTAAAATTTACTTGTATCAACTCTACTGGTAGCTTTCAGCACTACACACCTTTGTCTGTCGTCTACTGAAAGAACCTTTGGCAGAGCATTATCTCTGTAGCTCCTTCGATGAGTTATTTGTTGGAAATTAAATGGTACATGTACAAATTGTGTACCAATATACCATTTCTGATATCCTGCCACAGAGTGAAACCATCCAATAACCACCTTCATGAACAGTCATGGAAGATTCAAGTGGCTTGACCACATTCAGATGATTAACAGTCACCATCACAAAACAAATGATGTGTGTGGTGACAGTTTGAGAAACTAATACTGCTCTAGAAGACGATGTGAACTTAAGTTGTGATATTCTTGTAAAGTCTTGTCTCAACCACATGTGCCGTGAAGCATTGTTGGGAGCTGAAGTCGATGTTCTATTGCCAAATGTGTTGCTGTTGTAATCTCATGGGGTTGTAGAATGTCTCTGATATTGTCTACCTATTTATGTCTTCGTCGTGCCCTCATCCCATATTTTCTGCTGCTATATGCTCGACAGAAAGCAGTCGATCTTCATTCTTATTAAATGTCCAAACTGTTTGATTTTTGTCTCTTGATGTAGTCATTAACTAGAGACTGATCTTGTGGTCATTAACTGGAGACTGATGAATGACATCCCACGATTTCATTTTTGTAAAGATGTATGCAAATCATCAATTAATTCCTTTGTCATGACTTACAATTAAGATAAAGTGACGGAAGATATGTTACAATGGAAACATTCCTGAGTAGTGTCGCTAGGACATTTGAGAACTGAATATTGAGTAGAATTGAAGAACAGGAGCTCAGACACAGGTAGCAAGAGTGCAGAGAAGTAATGTTCCCTTGTTTCTTCTGCAACAGATCATGCATGGATCTGCAGATATAGTCAAGAGACGGCATGTCTTGAATTCGTTCACACTAAACTCCCAACTCATACAGACTTGCTTCAGACTCTTTGTCCAGACGAATCAGGGTGTATATCCAGGTCATGTGAGAATCCGAGGCAATGAAAGAGATGATGTATTGGTGGGAAATACTGTAGGGAATGGCACAATGATGAGTTCTGTGTTCATTCTCAAACTTCTGCAGATTATCAAGATGTGGTCCAGAGAACAGAATGTGTTATGGCGTGGCTTACAGCTTGGCTGTGATATCTGTGCCTTTCGACCTGACACATCCGACACGACTTCTGGGTCACTGGTAACCTCTATGAGATCAAATGGCCAACACCATCCGAAAACCTCCTCCTTAATCGTCTCTTACGCCATGTATGATAGGTAACAGTATTGCTACTCTCTTGTGTTGTAGCAACACGCAAGTTAATGAAGATATTCATGGATACACAGCAGAGACATGAAGAACGTGGTGAAAGAGACAATGTGCTTGTTGAGATAATTATAGAATTGGGGGGTTACCATGGGAGAAAGGCCATCATTTCTGGACAGATCTGAAGAACTCACAACCAACAATAGATTGTGACACTAAGCTTATACTCCCTCAGATGTGGGACTGGAGAGATGGGCACTTAGGAGAATGTCTCTAGTGCCATAGGCTGGTTTGTAATCTCAGAATATCATGAGGCTGGTTTGTAATCTCAGAATATCATGAGGCTGGTTTGTAATCTCAGAATATCATGAGGCTGGTTTGTAATCTCAGAATATCATGAGGCTGGTTTGTAATCTCAGAATATCATGAGGCTGGTTTGTAATCTCAGAATATCATGAGGCTGGTTTGTAATCTCAGAATATCATGAGGCTGGTTTGTAATCTCAGAATATCATGAGGCTGGTTTGTAATCTCAGAATTTTGTGAACCAAGAACATTATCAACAAGGTCATTTTTAGAGATAATACAAATGAAGGTTCGCTAAACAATAAGGTTCTCTATGGAAGGAGGTTGGATGATGCCAGGACAACGAAAACCAGACTTAGGAAATTAACACAAAGATCACCTGAACATGCAACACGTAGAGGCATCATAACTATCTTGAGATCGTTGTTCAGGATAGCTGAATACATTTCATCCAGGATAGATGGATACATTTCATCCAGGATAGCTGGATACATTTCATCCAGGATAGATGGATACATTTCATCCAGGATAGCTGGATACATTTCATCCAGGATAGCTGGATACATTTCATCCAGGATAGCTGGATACATTTCATCCAGGATAGATGGATACATTCCATCCAGGATAGATGGATACATTCCATCCAGGATGGTGTTGAAAAAGTGAACCTCAATACGAGACTTCTTGTTTCGTTCACCTTGAACATGCTTATATCTCAAGTTTTGTGTCTTCTATAAACTTGACTGTGTTCTGTAACTTGTAAAGATATCCATATACGGTAATTTTCCTTCAAATGTTGTTTCTTTGGGCCAGAATATTTGCCTCAGCATTTCATATTCTGGGTATTACTGGAGAATATGCTCTGCTGTCTGAGGTGCTAGTACACATGGCCATGTTGCAAATCTTGAACTTTGTATACATGTGGCTACGGAGTCGGTTGTGCCCTGTTCTGAGGCGCAGAAGGACAACTTGGTCTGGTCTGTTCATAATTTGGTAGTCATCTTGTGGTGGGTTGGCTCTCTAAATACTTTGATGGTTGGTTGGATGCCGATTCAGCGGTCAATGGGCTCATTCCCTTTGACATAATGCCATTAAATGGCATTATATTTCTGGGAAGTCTGTGGATTTTCGGCCCACCCCGGGACAGTCAGAGAATAACTATCACACCTCCAGGAAGGTAGGTTTCAACCTATGCACTACTCCTAACCACTGTAGCCAAGATAGGGTTCACTGTGCTCATTCCCCGCCACCAATTGACTACTGGTTATGCCGAACTTCTCTATTGCTCCAGGCATGGAACCAAATGTTCAAGTCAAAAGGATTGTCACGCCCTGAGTCACTGTGCCTCTATGATGGGTTTGAGCTATAGGAAAAAAACAGTGCTGTCAGTTTCCTCCTCCCCAGTGCTGCACAGTACATCTCTGGCTCCCTCCCAACCACAGAGGGTGCATACATATATATTCAGGTAAACATGAAACACATTTCAACAACAAAATAAAAGCATAATTGTATAGATGACATGCCATGAAGTTTCTATAAGAAGATAACCTCAATATAACGGCTTGTCATCCACTAAGGTTTTCTGTTGCATGGGTAGTTTGTCTAGTGAGCCATTGGTGAGACCCACAGATGCAACCACATGCGTAAATACCTTGATGATTTGTTTCTTGTGATGTAATGTAATACTGCAGTAAAACGGAATAGCACGTAAGTACTATTGCTACTTTTGATAGTACGTTATTGGCACATCTGGTTGATCATCAGCAGCTCCCTCCTTAAATACAGAGACAATATCAATACTACAAATTAAAAGTTCTTAGAAATTATATAAATCCAATTCTCATGTATGGAAGTGAATCTTGGGCACTCAGCAGAACACTGCAAAAGTATATATGGGTAGTAGAGGTGTGGTTTTATAGAAGAATGTTAGAACAAAGTGGAATAGAAATAAAGTAAAATGAAGATGATCATGGGATAAGTTAATTCAAAAACAGATCTGACTCTCGCATCGGAGACCCATTTGTTTGGACATATGAGAATGATAGAACGCATCGTGACAACAGGCAAGTTGAAGAGCTCCAGGGCCTAGGGAAGACAATAAATGCTAGACAACCTGGAACTGTGGCAGAATAAAACTTCGAAATCGGAAATGATAGCACACGAAATAGAAATCTGTCTTGATAACCAACGTAACACTGCATGACATCACACGACATGGACTATAAGAAGAAATTATCGACAGCACACCAAAAAGAAGGCTGTGGAAAGACATGATAGCCGACAGCACACTGCTGAGAACAATTAATGTTACAACAAGGCCAGTAAGAAGGTTATGTATAGTTTCTATATATTTTTTTCAGTTATCTCCCTTCTACAGTATTTGTTTTCCTTATTCTTTGACACGTAACGTCATGCCCTGGTACAATGTCACATGCGATCATGGATCTTGGCAACCCTGTATCTCAAGTACAATGTCACATGCGATCATGGATCTTGGCAACCCTGTATCTCAAGTACAACGTCACATGCGATCATGGATCTTGGCAACCCTGTATCTCAAGTACAATGTCACATGCGATCATGGATCTTGGCAACCCTGTATCTCAAGTATCTTTTAGCAGAATCGCTGTTGACTTTACACATGCCACGTTGCTAAATTTTCTAGTATAATCAGTCTTTTCTCTTTAAAACCCCTTTATGCCTTGCAACGTCAGGGGTAGAAGAGTTCTCTGGAGATGACTTTTTGTGAGTTTCATTTATGTTTGTTTTCGTTGACTCTTTTATTTATGTAATCCATCGTTAGCATGTCTGCACTTGACCTTTTATCCATCGTTAGCATGTCTGCACTTGACCTTTTATCCACCGTGTATGTATAGTAATACCTTCCAAACAGAGGCTAGAAAAATCTTTCAATGACTACTTGAACACATCTCTCAAGCACTGCAGGAATTGCCCAAGTTTTTGGGAAACCACAGCTCTTGACCGTCCGTCCGTTGGAGGAGGGATGGGGGGGGGGGGGGAGCGGGGCGATGATTATGGGTAGTGTTAGAAGTAATTCTAATTGTACCCCTATCATACTCTAAACTAATAAACAAATGCATTCACAGATGACTCCAATAACTGCTAAAAATTACGATAGGACAATAGTTAAAAACTACGAGCGTTGTAAACATTGGGAGGTACGCGTTCCAAACGAGAACCGATATTTTGGAGAAAATCGTTGGGGAGGGGGGGGAAGAAGAAGAGATCAATCTTTCAGCTAAATTCCAGTACTAAAAGTCATATATGTTTTCCTAAGAGGGAGGTGGTGGTGAATGTTCCAACCACCCCACCCCCAAAGTTCTCACCCCCCCCCCCCCCATCTTCTACAGGTTTGAGTGCGGATATTAAAAACTTTCAACACAGTAGAATAATGTCAGCGATTCGAAAGAGACAAAAACAAAATGAGAGATCAAACTGTTGTTTCTCATCTCAAAACTTACTGCATCTGTCCTCGCACTACATCAGATTTGTCAAACCCGGATTGGACTTCAAAGCCATCTGAGGGCTCACAACCATCTGATGACTTACACAACCATGTGATTGCTCACAAACAAATGTATTTATCTTTCTTTCTTTTCGCGTTATATCTATTTGTGCCTTGCAGCGTCAGATGTGGAGTTTTCTGGCGATGACTGTTTTCTATGCTTCGTGTATGTTTGTTTTCATTGATTCTTTATATCGTAATCATACTGTATCTTTTTCAATGCCATTTTTATTTTCACTTGTGAAGGAGGACTTACATGTTCGTACAGTGGCTGCTGCTTGTCCATTTATATATATATATTCATCTCATTTGTAGTGTAGTACAGCAGGTTGAGGTGACCCGTGACCATCGTCAGTGCTATAAGATCTGTCAACAGAAAGTAAACGATCTAATAGGCTCATTTTTTATTATTTCCGTTCATTTCGTTGGCCGCCCTTGGCTTTTTGTGACATGTGACTCCAAGTATATAAATAGTGACCAACAAAACCACGACAATAATAAAAAAAACATTACAAATGAGGTGGTGTTTACTTTCTGCTAAGAAGTGTATACTAGACCCAATCATCAGTTCAGTGAGACTACGACATAATCTGATATAGAAGCATCTTTACCTTCCCGCGAAATGAAACAAATAAAGTTGTGCGGAGCTAAACACCTAGGTTCTATTTTGCAAACAGGGGACCATGAAAGGTTAGAATGGAAAATGAGATAATCCTGTCATGTCCAGGCTTCAAAAGCCTAACTAGAAGGTAGCAAATAGCTTTCACTGGTCCACCGGAAATTAATAGCGGTAGTCCACACCATCAACGATATTGATCTGTCGGCCGTTACCGTTGTGCTAGTTAGGGATACTTCTGAAGGCCGATTGACGTAAAGCTGTTGCCAAATGTAAGGTGATATCAGGTGTGAAATCTAGGTCAGTTCAAGGTATCATCTTAACTGGCAATAGACCTGTAGTCCTGTTAGTTTGTGATAGTTCTACGAGGTGACTTCAAATAAAAACCTTAAAAGTGTCATAAAAATTAAACCATGGCGCTGACCTGCAAACTGTCAGAATTGAAAAAAAAAATACTACATTAATGTGATTTTATTACCAGATAGTCTAACTACCAAAACACGAATGTAAAAAAACCAAAAACAAAACAAAACAAACAACAAATAACAATAAACAAAGGAAAAGAGAATTTTCCTTCGTTACGGTCGTTTGTGTTCGTTTCTGGATAAAGGTCCATGTTTTGGACCGCAACGTAGAAAACGCTCTTGTGCCTTTGTTTATTTGTTTATTTCGTTTTTACATTAGTTTTACTATTTGCTAGCTAGATTGTTTACAAACACTATCACATTAATAAAGTATTTATCGTTAGTTTTGTTACTGGAACACTCTCAACCTTGTCGGATATCCTTTGACAGTTTGTTATGTGTGTAGACACCGACCATAAAGCAGTAATAATATCTGTAAAAGCAAACAGAAAGAGAAAGAAGAAAGATAACAACAAAGAAAGCAAACCAACAACAATTAAAATCCACAAGCTAAAGGACGACACGGTACGTGAGCAATACGCACAAAAAATCACAGAAAAATTAGAAAAATTACCAGTAGATACTACAACAGCAGAAGAAGAATGGAAACTATTCAAAGAAGCTATAACACAAGCAGCAGGGGAAGCATGCGGATTCAAGAACAATAGTGTAAAGAAACCAAAAATAACAGCATGGTGGAATGAAGAAGTCAAAAAAGCCACTAAAGAAAAGAAACAACAATATAAGAAATGGGTCAAAAGCAAAAACCAAGTAGATTACATAGAATACAAGACAGCAAAAACAAATGCCAAGAAAGTAATTAAAACTGCCAAAATCAACTCATGGAAAGAATATGGAGACATGCTCAACGCAGATTATAAAAATGCACAAAAGAGGTTCTACAAGAAAATCAAGAACATGAGAAACAAAGAAGATATATATGAACCGACAGAAATAATAAATGATGAAAACGGTAATGCACTAAAAGAACCGAAGCAAATAATGGAAAGATGGCAACAATATTTCAAGCAACTACTAAATCTAAAAGAAGGAGAGGAAGACACAACAAGAAACACTACAGCAGCGAAACTAGAACCATATATACTACTATCGGAAATAGAAAATGCAATAAACAAAGCACCAATGAACAAGGCAGCAGGCTCTGATAACATACAAACAGAACTTATCAAAGCAGCAGCAGAGAGCGGTAAAAAATGGCTACACAGACTTTTTAATGTAATGTGGAAAAAACAAGAGACACCAGAAGACTGGAGGAACGCGATAATTATTCCCATATGGAAGAAAAAAGGCAGTAAGAGAGACTGCACAAAATACAGAGGGATATCTTTACTAAGCCACACAGGAAAAATTTTTAACAAAATATTAGAGCAACGACTACGAACATATATTGAACCACAACTTCAAAACACCCAAATGGGCTTCCGTAAGAACAAACGCTGTACGGATGCTATCTTTACACTTAGACAACTAACAGAAAGAGCCACAGAAAACAACAAAGAATTATATATCGCATTCGTAGACCAAGAAAAGGCATTCGACAGAGTAGACAGACAACAACTATGGAAAACACTATCAATATACGGAGTACCAGAACATTTAATCAACATATGCAAGGGCATTTATGCAAATAGCCAATGTGCAGTAAGAACAAATGCAGGTGTGTCCAATAAGTTCCAAATCCAATCAGGAGTTCGCCAGGGGTGTGTCCTATCCCCTCTACTTTTTATAACATATATCGACCACATCTGTAAACTAACAAGTACCAACGAAGAAGATAACATAAAAGACAAATTGAACGAACTACTCTTTGCAGACGACCAAGTACTAATAGCGGCATCAGAAGAACAATTGCAAGACCATATGAACAGACTCCACACAACATGTAAAAAATTCAACATGAAGATCAATATTGAAAAGACCGAAATAATGGCAATAGCAAAGAAAGAAAGAAATATCACCATCTCCATCGATGATAAACACCTTAAACAAGTAAATGAGTTCACTTACTTAGGAAGTATTATATCGAGTGAAGGGAAAACCAGTAAAGAGATACAAAATAGATGCAACAAAACATACCAGATCCTAGGACAGATGACACGCATTTTCAAGAACAAAAATGTAAACATAGACACTAAAGTTGCATTATACAAGACTATTATTATTCCATCACTATGCTACCAGTGCCAAACCTGGACAATGACAGCACAAGACAAAAGAAAAATAGTGACAACAGAAATGACATGTCTACGAAGAATACTCGGAGTGTCATTAAGAGATAGAATTAGAAACGATAACATCAGACAGATAACCAAAACAATACCAGTATTGGAACACATCAAAAGACAGCAGATCAAGTGGTTTTCACACGCTTCCAGACTACCGACATATAGCATGCCACAGATGGCCATGACACATAGACATAACGGTTATAAAGCCAGAGGCAGACCATGTAAAAGATGGATCACAGAAATCAAAGAAGCCACAGGAACAAGCTTACAAACAGCGCACAAGAAGGCCATCTCCAGAGAACTCTTCCACCCCTGACGCTGCAAGGCAAACAAGGGACACAGCGTATAGATAGATAGATAGAGTTTGTTATTTCAGCTGTCAGTATTGTTGTCACGGATGTCAGGCGATCTGCACGTTCACTTTTTGTGCAGACGAACAACTTGACGTCATATCAGTTGAAACATAACCTCCCCACTACTGACATGCATCAGAGAGAAGCCGCGTTATGTTCACCATCACCAAGCACCGTCTCCGCAAAGAGGGTTGTCTGCAACATACCTTCAACATTCCCTGTCTCCTGCTATGGTGGTGCACTCTGCTAGACTAAGCTGTCCATCTCGTGATATTTATCTCCCACATAGCTATACCTACACCGTACTCGCCAACCCTCAACTTTACCCTCTAGACTAATTCTTCAACAAGCTATCATGTTTTTTAATATGTCCAAAATACTTACGATTTTGACTTCATAAATCGTTCTTTTATCCATTTTCTAATCAGTGAGAGGGTGAAACCTATAGCAATTCATCGACAAATCAAAGTCCAATATGGTGATGTATGCCTGTCAATCTAACAAGTGTGAATGGAAAAGGAAATTTCTAGAAAATATGTAAGGAGTGTTGCTAATATTTAAGTACACAACATACTAACAAAAACTGACGACGTTTCGACTAAAAAAAATCATACCGGGGCAAAACAATTAACCAAAAACAAAATGAATATTGCATAAAGAGACAAATAGTATATGATAGTAAGAGAGTAGCAGTGCTTGATAATTAATACAAAGTTGAGAAGATCAGAAGGGAGACAGGTACAATAAGATCAGAAGAAGAACAAAAAAGAAAAGCAAGAGAACGAGTGGGATAAAAGATTATTTAAACAAATAGCCAGCAAGAAGAGCTTACAACACGATCATTGAAACATGAAGATACAGGAGGAATATCAGGAAGAAGGAGTTACCAACATTCTGAGAATTACTGCACATCACGTGATCAAACCTACCACAGTCCGATCATCAAGGGATAAATGTTCCAGTGTAGGGTAACAACCCTAAACAGGAAGTTGGTGGCTGGGGTAACACTGGGCAAATGTCAAGATATACAAAATAGGTAGATGTATTACCAAAATAAAACATAAAACAACCTAACAACGAGATACAGGGACAGACGACGTTTCGATAATAAAACCTTCATCAGGACAAACAAACGACCACAATAAAACAAATCTTACATGGAGACAAATAGGGTAGTATTATGATACTAACTCAACAGAGAAACTAGATGATATAATACCAACTCTACAGAGAAACTAGATATTATGACACCAACTCTACAGAGAAACTAGATATTATGATACCAACTCTACAGAGAAACTAGATATTATGATACCAACTCTACAGAGAAACTAGATATGATACCAACTCTACAGAGAAACTAGATATGATACCAACTATACAGAGAAACTAGATATTATGATACCAACTAGATGAAATAGAATGAAAAATGCGGATCAAAAATGGTCTTAGAATTAATAAATGTAGCTAAATAAGTAAATCAGCATAGAAAATGTAGCAATATGTAGTGAGTAAAAAGTAAATCAGCATAGAAAAAATGGTAACTATGTAACTAAAACAGACATCTACATGAACAATTTAGCCATAAATTTTACTTGAAGCATGAAACATTTCCAGATGACAACATCTTAATGAATGTACAGAGGATGTACCAGCCACTATGTAATTGGGGAATATAAGTCTTCATGAAGAAAGACAACTGCCGTCGATCAATAGTCAGGGACTTACCGGAAACTCGTGCTCTTTCTTAAAAATCAATAACCGTCAAATGAGATGAACATCTTTCTATAAATTTAATTTTCTACATGTACTAGATTCTAAGTCTGCACGATTTACCACTTTTATCCAAGTTTTATCCGAGAGTCCAACAAATGAAAATACTAACGATGATGACGGAATGGCAGTAATAAAGACTTGGGGGTACGGTATGTTTTCCAGTGAAGTGGTGCTGAGGCTTTCTATGGGCTGTGGAGATAAAGGCCACTTTGCCATAGCAGACGCCACGATATGTACAGGAAGGAATTTGATTGTACCTCCAAAAAAAATCCTGTTCAAGAATCCATGACAGTAACAATAATAATAAAAAGTCCAAACCTGTTACAGGTTTTGTATTTAATTTTAATTCAGTACATTTTTCGGATTCATATTTAATACCATACACATCTGGAGATATCATCATCTAGTGCTGTCCTCACAACGAAGGATAAAGGGGAAAAGAAGTTTGGATTGTTGAAATCCCTCCCCTTAGAAAATTAGAACATTTCTAGTTCTAGGAATGTGTCCTAAAGGTGTGCAACCCCGACCCCCTCCCCGAATGAAGGCGCATACAGGGCCCTGGTTGCAACCTAGTAGTATGTTGTTTGGACTCGTGAGAAACTTCTGATTAGCGGCTTGACGAATCGTGGTCTGGGTAGTGTAGAATGAGAAGGTACGAGATTTAATTGCACAACAACGAATATTTCTAAATGGCTTTGCAGCCGCGCATGAATATTCCTCAAAATAACCAGAACATTATTGTAGCTTGTATCAAGTTCCTGGGTGAGAAGTCTAGCGGGGATAAGTTGGTTTTTCTATGTGCACATCATGAACAGTGTTAGCACTCATGTTTAAGAAATAACACCAGATCACCCTATCAATATAAATAAAATCCGTAACTCTTCAGGTCGTACGTGTATCACAATAGATGCTTCAGCAACACAGAGTCCTCCAGCAATTCCTATCCTCGGCGATGCGGATGAGTGAGGCAAAATCTTGTCCTGTCCATTACTTGATATTGTCTGTCCATGTCTTTATTTTCCCTCCTCTGCTTCTTCATCCCTCGACAGCTCCCTTCGGTATTGTTTTCGACAAATAATCATGTCGGCATACATGTCCAAACCAAGCTAGTTTTCGTCATTTCACTATTGAAAGCAATGGTTTTTGTCCACCAGCATACATTTCTATTTTATTTCTCACGTACAAATTGGTCTTATGTTCCCTATAGGAAATTCGTAGAATTCGCATGTAGCATTCGATCACCCTATGCAAAACTGTCCAAGGACATTTACATTTCGAATAGGGATCATTGGCCATCTACAAAGTGGGTCATAATTCTGAGTTTTCAAAAGTAGATGTAAAAAATTGTCATCATCATTCGTGATGGACGAACACACAAGCGCACACACATTACTTCAGACAACCCCCAGATTATATAATTCAATACAAATAAGTCCACGACAGTAGGTAATAAAGGCTTACTATTTGATCTTGCATAAATGACATCTACAACAGTGGCTATATCCCATCGAATTTGCTACAATCAATTTTCATAGCCCTACCAAAGAAACCTGGTGCAGTAGATTGCGAAGACCACAGAACAATCAGCCTTATGAGTCAGATGACCAAGATTCTACTGCGCATAATAATGAGGCGTATAAGAGGGAAAATAAAACCAGAGATAGCAGACGAACAATGCGGATTCGTAGAAGGAAAAGGCACCAGAAATGCCATATATATAGTAAGAACATTAATGGAGAGGGCCATAGTACAACAAGACCAATATCTGTGCTTCATAGATTACAGCAAAGCATTTGACAAGGTGAAGCATTCAGAGATTATAAAACTGCTAGAAAATCTTAACGTTGATGGGAAAGATCTAAGAATAGTAAGAAATATGTATTGGAAACAAACAGCTGCGATGAGAGTTAACAACACTATAGGTAGATTTTAAAAGATAAATGGGTGTCAGGCAAAGTTGTATAATGTCACCGGACCTTCTCTCCCTGTATACATAATACATTATGCGAAATATAGAAGATATGCCGGGAATAAATGTGGGAGGATGCAATATAAATAACTTGAGAAATGCTCACGACACAGTACTAATCGCAGGAAACGAACAGGAACTACAAGCCCGGTTAAATAAAGTAGTGAAAGAAAGTGAAAACAAAGGCCTCAGTTTAAACAAGACGAAAACAGAAATAATGGTTGTGTCGAAGAAACAAGTGAGATAAATGAGATAAAGAGCCGAACAGCACAAGCCAAATCAACATTCCAAAAAATGAGAACCATTTTGTGCATTGGAAGACTATCAATGCAGACCCGAATTCGAGTGCTGAGATGTTATATCGAACCAATTCTTTTTATGGATGTGAAGCATGGACTGTAAGCAAGAAAATTCAAAGCGCATTAGAGGCTACAGAAATGTGATTTCTGAGAAGAATGATGAAAAGACCATGGACATCCAAGAAAACTAATGCAGAGGCTGTCATTGATGCTAACGTATAAAGATAAATCATATCAAACATTAGGGGCAGACAGTCAAGGTTTCTAGGGCATGTGCTGAGAAGAACACAGTTTGAACACTTAATAACCACTTGAAAGATCAAGGGGAGAAGAGATAGGGGTCGACAAAGAGAAAAGTTCCTAGATGGGCGTGTATTGTGGCACGGTAGAAGCTCACCAACCGAGCTTATTGACAACACAAGAGACAGAGAGTCGCGGAGAAACAATATCGCCTACTCCGGCAGGGCACTTGATTGATTGATTTGATTTAAACAAAAGTCTTCCACCTATTTTGTGCAATTCTATCGTTTTCGTGAGACTTTTGATGATTATTTTTTTTAATCGGAAGGATTTACTCATCTTTTGGCATAATTCATGGGAATTCCTGAATACAAAAATTCGAAATTATGGCAAATTTGGCCAAAATAACCCCATCATCCCAGACGATGACCAAAAATTCCAAATCTAGTGAAAAACTATGAGGTGTGGCAGCGCTGATCACGAGTTACGAATGAATTTGAACATCCCAGATGACCTGTTTGGCGGGAGAGTTAAGTACCTACAGGACTCTGCTGTAGATGTTCTGAGAGATGCTAAGAATGAGGAAATTGTTGTCAAACATAAAAATCATATTTTGAGCATGGAATGCGAAAATACGATTGAATATGGACCACGTAGGGACAACGATTGAATATGGACCACGTAGGGACAACGATTGAATATGGACCACGTAGGGACAACGATTGAATATGGACCACGTAGGGACAACGATTGAATATGGACCACGTAGGGACAACGATTGAAAGAAAAAAGAAGTTGAAGATAATAGAAGACAGAGATAATGAACATCTTTGCACGGTGAGACATGATGAGGTTTTCACAACGTCCTTTATCACCAACATCAGGAGCAGACAGTTATAGAGACTCAAGATTGCTTGGACTTCATCATCAACGTCAGAAGCAGACAGTTATAGAGACTCAAGATTGCTTGGACTTCATCATCAACATCAGGAGCAGACAGTTATAGAGACTCAAGATTGCTTGGACTTCATCATCAACATCAGGAGCAGACAGTTATAGAGACTCAAGATTGCTTGGACTTCATCACCAACATCAGGAGCAGACAGTTATAGAGACTCAAGATTGCTTGGACTTCATCATCAACATCAGGAGCAGACAGTTATAGAGACTCGAGATTGCTTGGACTTCATCATCAACATCAGGAGCAGACAGTTATAGAGACTCGAGATTGCTTGGACTTCATCATCAACATCAGGAGCAGACAGTTATAGAGACTCGAGATTGCCTACACGAATAGGCATGACATTTGAAAAAGAAGAGCACATATTGTACATGAATTATTTGGGTACAAAACAAGAATCAGTGGACAAATCACGTGACACCATACCAACTTTTTAATTTCATATGCTATTGCACTATCTTGGAAACTTAAAAAAGTTGTAACTTAAAATACCGATCTAGCGATGTGAGCGCAATGAACTGGCCATCCACCTCCCACTCAGTGTGCTGCGCGCATGTCGAGTGATCAGGGGCTCTCATCGCGCAACGTGTAGAATATTGGATGCGTCGGTATATGCGCCTTTATCGGAATTTCGTGTCGTTTAATTATGTTTGCTATTTGTCCCGTAGAAACCTGTCCACTGATTCTTGTATTGTACCATTATTTTATGTTCATTAAAAAAATATGAAAAAAATATTTATTTGTATTATCCATAGACATTACAAAATTTAACAAACTATTACAAAAATAATTCATTGACAAATATCGTTGCACGAAACTAATTGGTTAATTTTTTATGTTTATTGAAAAATGTGAAGAAATAGGTATTTTTTAAAATTTCTCCTACACATTACAAAATATAACAAACTATTAGAAAAATAATTCATTGACAAATATCGTTTCATGCAATTAATTGGTTCATTTTTTGGTATATCGGCAAGCAGACCAGATGGTAGTCTAACGATCTTCGTTAAGCTTATGTAGGCTAGAGGATTTTCGTGAAAATACGGCAAATCCCGTGGGATGGTTATCTTCATTCAGTGTTTTATGGAAAAAAAATAATACATTTGTCTTCATAACCAAGTTTATTACTTGCCAACTATTGTGATCAATTAACAGGAGCAGGGGGTAGCTGGGTGTTGTCATCACGCGAACATTGGCTAATGTCAAGGTTACATTATTTAATTATATTCTCAGTGTTTGGAGAAATGATTTTTTAATGCTAAAAATGTCTTCGAGCAGAAGTAACTCACAATATGATTTCTTTGTTAGACACCTATATACCATATAATAATAAAGGTACGATCAGACTAACATCTCAGCTGAACATTCAATTAAAAGAGGGTCCTTCCAAGAAAACAAAGTCTAGAAAGTAGAAAATTAGGCACACAAAGGTTGGAGTTTCACAATAAATCCTATAACCTAAAAAGTATACTTTTACTAATAAATACTCACTATATTGGGTGCCACCTGGAGTAAGAAGAAGAGGGAGACCTAGAGAAACTCTACGAAGAACCATTAATAGAGAAGGCATGTCAATGAACCTAAACAACACGCAACAATTGAAAGACCTGGCAACACAAAGAAATGGAAGGATATGGTTTCTGCCCTATGCGCCGCCTATGGCCCTGGAGGAACATAAATAATATAACATATACCCCAGACTCTCCCATTTGTATCTCTGCCTACCTCTTGTTCGCCTCCCTTCGACTTTATCCTCAAGTAAGGTCTTCAACATGAGGTGTCATGTCTTTTAGTGTGTCCAAAATATTTTATGTTTGATCTTTATTTCCCTTAATAATACTTTCTTCATATTAAGTGTCTTTAGAACCTCTTTGTTTGTTTTCTTCTCTTTCCATGATGTTCTCCCTATTCTTCTATATACCCACATCTCAAAGGCATCAATTTTGTATTCTAATTGCTTATTTATTGTCCATGTTTCTGAGCCATACATTAAAATAGAAATATTTAGCATTTTATAATTTCCTTAATTTTTAACTTGCTTGTAAATTGTTTAGATGTTACTATTTTTCCTCATGTCATTGAAGGAACTTTTAGCCATTCCTATTCCCCTTTTAACTTCTGTTTCACATCTGACATTATTTGTGATATGGAACAAAATAGCTTTAAGTGTGATCAAGGACGAATAATCGCTAAGGATAGAACGAAAGCTGCATGGACCCCTGCATCTTCTCAACCTTCCCCCACCCCACCTTATCTATGGAAGTGCCTCTGATTCGAATTAAGTTTATCATTTATCCCCTTCCATTCCGACTTTGATTTTACTCGTGTAACATCATCATTGTATTGTAGGTGTACTGTGCGATTTGAAATTCCCCATGTGTTGGTTATTATAGCATTTCGAGTGTTTACAATTGCAATGAAAACATAGTTTGAACTTATATCTTCAACATCTCAACATAGCAATGTTTTTTCCCACCAAGTGTCCAGGTCATGTGACGACTTCACCTGCTGGACACATCAGAAACCACGTGTGATGAGAATTGTGAAACCTAATCTTGTATGTTTTGTAGACTCAACCCCTGACCCGACATATGAGGAGGCTGGAACACGTAAATGTACTCACGCAAATTTGGCACGAGTTGTCCGTCTCTGTTGCAGGCTTTTCTACCGAGAAGGCCAGAGTTCCGGTCCTGGATCAGATTTTGAAGAAGTTGGCGCGAGACCTGAGTATCTGGTGTCTAAGGGGATATTTCTGTTGCACGTAGACAAACATTGCTTGTAGATGTCGTTCGTTGTCATGACAACAGTTGCATGTGCCAGGTTGTACACATTCAGTTGATTCTAAATCTGGCGTAATAAAGTTGCAGCTAGTTAGATCGTGGCTATCGTCATTTATACTGTCCTGTCGATTCATCTGGAATCACTTTTCTAAAGTGACGCTGTGACTTTTCCCATGAGTGTCATTAGTCATTATGTGTAGACAGCCAATGAATATCACGGAAAAATTCATAGACAACACTTGAGATGGATGATTTCTAATTTAGCTCATAGGCCTATAATCTCGATGGTCATGACTATATTTACATAAAATAGGGGGGGGGGGAAGAGGGGGGAGAGTACATAATTTCTAATAAGTCAATTCCCAAGTCACCCAATCTAAAAATGTAACAGAACTTTCTGAATTCGGCAATAATTGGAAATATTCTTCTGTGTTAGTGATCTGCAGACAGCGAACATTGGAACTGAGTAATGAAGTTTTGCTAATCACTGGTAGCACACCTAATAACACACACAAATCGAAGTTTCTACCAAAAGACCTTTATCAAAAACACAACACACGACGATTAAAATGGTACTGTCCGCGTTCACATAATATCTAGACACAGGATAAATTATGAAGTCCGGAAGAGTATAAATGATGAATTAATCCCGTCTAGCCAAGAGTATAAATTATGAATTAATCCCGTTTAGCCAAGAGTATAAATGATGAATTAATCTCGTCCAGCCAAGAGTATGAATGATGAATTAATCTCTTTTCACATCAGCCATCATTAGTGACTATGTGTCCAAGATATTGTTAAAGTTTTACTTGTTGTAATTAATCGCCAAATATGTTTATGTTTAGCACATGTTCTTCTGTGACTTTACTGATTATCATCGTTATTGGTTGTTTTTTTGTGTGGATATTTTGAGTCAATTAAATTACCAAGGCATAAATTGTCGAAACGTTGATTTAGTCTGTTTTGTGACAAGTAAAACTAAATTGGTTTTTACAAGTTCAGTCTCACCCCCTCCCTCCTTCCCCGCACCGAGTACATTCCCAATCTTTGCGTCTCTTGTCAACGAAGACAGCAGGTGCTTTCTGACAAAACCAACAGTTGAACCGAGATAAGTTTCTTCTCTCTATTCTATGTACCCAACCTGATAAAATACTCGCGGGTATAATTATTGAGATCAAGCCTGGTAACTATTTCTAGTTCTTTCTCGTATCTTGGGAGCCTGGCATAAACGTGCTATATCCTTCTTTCATAATCATCTCATGTCTGGGAGCCTGGAATAACGTGGTGCTCTATCATTCGTCCACAACAATTCATGTGACTGAGGGACTGGAATAAAGCGGTGCTCTATCAGTCGCCTAAACATTGAGAGGTCATGCTCAGACAAACGAACATTGAGAGGTCATTCTCAGACAAACGAACATTGAGAGGTCATGCTCAGACAAACGAACATTGAGAGGTCATGCTCAGACAAACGAACATTGAGAGGTCATGCTCAGACAAACTAACATTGAGAGGTCATGATCAAACTAACAATAATAGGTCATATCCTTCGTCGTCTGAAGGAAACAATCAGAAGAAAACCAAAATAAAAATAAAAACTAAACAACTGGATTATGCTGCATAACAATATACGGGCACATCGATCACTATTCGACTCCGTAGACAACTTACAGACCTACCTGAAGTTGACAGCCTCTTAAGGTCTGTACCAGAACAAACCCCGTGGAGTGAAAGGCATGGAATGCCAATATACATTCAGACCCATGTGAAAGGAATACTAAGCGAGGACCAACTGAACAGTGTACAGCGGAGGACAGTCATCCTCAGTTTCCTGGATGAGGAATATCCACAAGATATATGGGTTAGAGTATACACAGATGGGTCAGCACAGAATGCTGTGAGGAATGGAGGTGCAGGTGTATATATAGAATATCCACACAAGCCTAGAGATACAATCAGAACACCGACAGGAAAATTCTGCAATAATTATGATGCAGAAATCTAGGCAATTAGTGTGGCAGCTAAAAAAAACTGCTGAACTCCAACTCTGACCTACAGCCTGTGGTATTCCTGACAGATGCAAGGTCAGTGCTTCAAGCTCTCCAGTCTGGAAAACTAACAGACTTGAAAAAAACTACTTAGCGAATTGTCTTACCAGTATAGGGTAACCATGCAGTGGATACCCTCTCACTGTGGAATACCAGAAAATGAAAAAGCAGACCAACTGGCTAAGGAAGGTGCTGCCGAAGACCAACCGGATATACCAATCACCTACCATCAGAAAAAACAAATGATCAAGTCAATAAGAAAGCCACAAACACCAACACAAGATGATTTTCACATTATGAACAGATCAGAACAATTTATAATTCTACGTCTCAGAACAGGACACAACCGACTCCGCAGTCACATGTATACAAAGTTCAAGATTGGCAACACGGCCATGTGTACATGTGGACAGGCAGCACAGAGTGCCAAACATATACTTCAAGGGTGTTCTGAGCATGAAACGCTGAGGCAGACATATTGGCCAGAGGAAACAACACTGGAATCAAAGCTCTATGGGACACTGTATGAACTACAAAAGACAGTGAGTTTTATTAAGGAGACAGAATTACAGATATAGACATGTTTCAAGTGAACGAAAGAAGAAGAAGTAAAACAAATTCAGTAGAACAAATTCAGTAGAACAAATTTAGTAGAACAAACTCGGTAGAACAAACTGAGTAGAACAAATTCGGTATAACAAACTCAGTAGCAGTTTCACATGAATAAGTCGCACCCCTTCTCTCTTAGAACACTCGAACAAATTTTATTCTAATTTTTTTAATGGCACTGAAGGCTACTCACGCGGTTTCGTACATATACACATAAACACACACACACACACACACACACACACACACACACACACACACACACACACACGGATATGAATTTATAACCAATCTACCTACATGCAACGAAATCTACCTACATGCAACGAAATCTACCTATATGCAACGTTACATCTTACAGTAACCATTGTCAAGTCTGTAACTTCCTCAAGCTACGCGATCTCAGTTCCGAAACATCAATTTACTGAGCACGAATATCCAATACAACATGATATAATTCGCGAAGATCGAAGACAAATCATAAAAATGAGTGCGAGGGACGGGGGAACAACAGTCCATACTATCGATCGAGAATTCAGATGTAATGGCCTGTCTTTAGTATATGGGGGACTGGCAGCTCTTAGACTTCTTTCGGAATCTTGAATCTCCCAAAATAACCAGACAGTGTCAGCCCCTAGGCTGTGCCCTCAGTTATTATGATTTGCATCTACAGATTTCTCCTTCTGTTGTATCTCCAACATTTCTATACTATATCTTCCTACCCAGATTTCTCCTAACTTCGTATCTCCAACATTTCTATACTATATCTTCCTACCCAGATTTCTCCTAACTTCGTATCTCAAACATTTATATACTATCTTCCTACCCAGATTTCTCCTAACTTCGTATCTCAAACATTTATATACTATATCTTCCTACCCAGATTTCTCCTAACTTCGTATCTCAAACATTTATATACTATATCTTCCTACCCAGATTTATAACATTTTCTCCAGAATCTTCAACTTATCCATTTCCTGGAAGTAAAAATTTCCTGGAAGTACAAATTTTCTGGTAGAAAAATTTCATTAAAGTAAACATTTCCTGAAAGTAAACATTTTCTGGATTAACACTTTCCTTGAAGTATTAATTTCCTGAAAGTAATCATGTCATGGTAGTAAAAATTTCCTGGAAGTAACAATTTCCTGGAAGCAAAAATTCCATAGAAACAAAAAAATTCGTAGAAGTAATTTCCTGAAAGTAAAACTATCCTGTAAGTAACAATTTCCTGAAAGTAAAACTATCCTGTAAGTAACAATTTCCTGAAAGTAAAACTATCCTGTAAGTAACAATTTCCTGAAAGTAAAAATTTAAAGTAACGAATTATCACTTCGTTTCTTTCTTTGTTATGACACAGTTATAACCCGCCCCCCCCCCCCCACAAAAAAATAACCTTCAGAAAAATTTTCTGGTAGAAAATTGCAGATATAGTAGCGACGCTATAAAACATGACAAAGAACACATACAGTTGTTCGGATTACATCCTGTTAATCTATAGGAGTTTGAGAACAAACGTAGAAAAGATATCCAACATATTTTATTTGTTTGTTTTATTCTGTCTTATAACAGTTATTTTTTCCAAACTCTCTGGTACTGGTCAATTACACAAACATGCAACACAACGTCAGGGAGGAAAGCAATTTGTTCAGGACTTACGATGCGAATTTGGTTGTATTGCTGAACAAGACACACAAAATGGATTGGGCTGCGTTGGTGAACAAGACCTACAAAACGGATTGGCTGTGTTCGTGAACACGACCTACAAAACGGATTGGGCTGCATTGGTCAATGGTGTAATGAATCTAGAACTCTAGAGAACCCAAAGAAAGACGTGACAATGACATCCCAGTGCCTATAGATTTAGAAAGACATGTGACAATGACATCCCAGTGCCTATAGATTCAGAAAGACACGTGACAATGATATCCCAGTGCCTATAGATTCAGAAATCCAGGCTCTGATCAGTGATAGCTTCCCCAAATTGAGATATTATTGTATATGGGTCAGTGGTTACAAACATACCAACAAACATACAAACTTACATACAAACAGATAAATAAACTTAGAAGAAAACATACAAATATGTAAATACACAAACATACGCTCGTACAACAGACATACAATAAACATACAAACAAATATATAACATACAAACATACAAACACAACAAAAATAGGTAACTAATTGTACGCTGACAGCATGTTAGTACATAAATCTAGAACAGACAAATAGAAGGATTGTGATTGCGAAAATCAAGTTACCGATGTTTCTAGACATGGGACATTAATATATACGAACGTAAACTGCTTACGTGACATCTAAATAGGGATAAATCCTCAGTGCCTGGGAACAACCCAACGTACTACGTTTATAAGGGCAAGTGAAATAACGGAGAAAAAACATAAATAGGTAACCAATGTTGCTACAATGTACATAACACACTAACAACATCAACAAAAACTGACGACGTTTCAACTAAAAAGTCTTCATCAGGACCACACAAAAATTAAAATGAATACAGAAAGAGAATCACAGTGTAAGAGAAGGAGAAAAAAAATCATAAAGGAGAGGAGATGAGAGAAAGAAAAAGAAGACGGAAGACAAGTACAATAAGAACAGAAGAAAGATTAAAGGGAAAAGAACAAGAGCAAATACAATAACAGAAAAACCAAAGAAAAATATACTTATCTGAAATGTGTTATCCATTCAGTTCCACGAAAGGTAAAACTAAATGATGCTTAAATTAATGGTCAGTGGAATACAGATCGCGAATAAAGTACACAGTAACAGTGGAGATAGCAATAGTGTAAACATATCATTTAAAAATCTAGATCCAAAAAAAAAGAAAAAAGGGGGGGGGGGAAGATTTTATTGCAGGAAGGGAAGGCGAATAAAGCATGGGCAATGGAGTCCCTCCACAAAGTACCCTTCTACAACAAATATCCCCCACCCCATAACAACAGTCTCAAAGATCCCCACCCACATACATTTCTCGTTGTTTGTAACGGTAGTTAACGAATTACAAAGTGAATCACGTGATCTGCGATTAGATTCTCTACTAAGCCTAACTGACCTTCACGGGACAACTATCATCTTAACTGACCTTCACGGGACAACTATCATCTGCGTAACAGACAACTACAGGTCATAATCACTGGACATAATAGCCTAAACAGCCATATGTACGCACTCTTGAAAATTGGCACATCAGCAAATTGTATATTTGGTCAAGCCAACGAAACTGCTGTGCACATACTTCAAGAATGTGCAAACTATGACACATTAAGATGCACATACTGGCCTTCTGATACACATATGAATGTTAAACTTTATGGTACAGAACAAAAAATGAAAAACTATGTCCAACTTATACAAGAAACAACACTGCAAATATGGACATTATTAGCGAGCGAAGGAAGAAGATTCTAGAATCTGATTTGCTCCCGAATAAATGTTGTTGGATGAAAGTTTCTACTTGGACAGAAATCTCACGATGTAAGATTGTAGAAGAAATGTGAATTGTATGAAACAAATCTCTGTCATTGTACATATCTTTTACAGATTAAACAAAAAGTCACAGTCAGATAAAAAGTAACATATAATAGTCAGTTCCGTTGATACGATCTCTCTCTTAAGAAAGGAGGGGGGGGGGTTAATATAAAAGATCATTCCCCCGTGTTTTTGAATTTCAGAATTCGAAATCGTATGTCAGGCTGTCTTTTTTAATGAACATTGTGAAACATAGCGAAAATAAGTTTGGGGGATGGGGGCTTTTCCCCCTCATTTTGGCCAAGTTCCTAGTGCTAATAGCCGTGTTTCGATTTGTTACGGGAAGACAAGGTTTTGAACATTCCAAAAATCCTCCCCCCCCCCTTTCCTGTTTACGGGTCTGAGCAGTGGTCATCCCATTCCGGAACTGTCCAAAGACATTTACGGCCAGAATAGGGTTTACTAGCCATCTACGAACTCATAGTCAGGGGCATAACTCTAACTGAATTTCATGAAGGGGATGTAACAAATGGTTATCATCATCATCATGTGATGGACGAACAACAACTTCACTTCGAAACTTGAATAAGGGAGGTAAAATAATGCATGGAATTTTAAAAGTTCACAGCAAGATTGCAATTTCTCCGTTTGAGTTGCAGACACACACACACAAAAAAAACCCCACAAAATGGAAAGTAAAAGAGGTATAGTGTGTACCTAAATAAATTGAATGAGGAGGGAGAAACTGCGCGTGAAATTACAGCCAGGAGCCGTACATCAGCCGGTTTCCGGTTCTGTCTTATTACGATCGTCTATTATAGGCAGACAGGCCGGAATGCAGTCGGCACGTGGTAATGGCGACATTGGGCTCATCGGTGTATCATTGCTATACGGAACTTAGGGCAGACACGGGGACACCGGCTTAATCAGAGAATAATTTATGAGGAAAAAATTGGAGGAAAAAGATGTTTTGAAAGAAGAATGGGCGGGTGAAATATATAACAACCGTAACAAGACCCCTGACCGACGTCTGCATTAACTCAGCGCTCTAACTTCCGGACTGAAATGAACCTTAGAAAGACACTTCTTCCGGTTTCGAAATTTCAACTTCAGGCCTTATGGGATTGCAATGGCTACAACATTATGTTTCTTTGGTAGACTTGTCAGTTAGATTGCAACAAAACTGATATAATGGTTTGTCACTGTTTATAAACACCCAAAACATCTCCACTACTTGCGTATGTTCCGTATTATCTTTAAATTGTAATCCAAACTACAGCAAGCAATAGAATCTAGAAAAGTAGTTCTTATCGCGCTACTTTGACTTACAGACATGGCCATCCAGAAAAGTCTGAAATATGGGAAGCAGAACAAGCTACTGAAAAAGGATATTCCTCCATAAACTGAGAACATGAGAAAAGTCTGAAACTATTTATTTATTGTTGTTTATTTTGATAATAACCATTTGTTGAAATTCAGTAACAGTTATGTCCTTGACTATGAGTTGGTAGATGGCTAATAATTCCTATTGTGGCTGCCAATATCCTTGGACAGTTCAGGCATGGAATGACTATTGTAGGTGTTTTTTTTAATCTACCCTTAACTTGTTAGCTACTGTTTAACATACACTGTTCACCTGCTGCATTTCCCCTATTTTTTGTAAGATGGTGAAACACAGACGATTGTAGAGCGCCATGTCATCTCTATTTTGTGCAAGTTCTTCCTATGTATCGTAGTTCATTTCTAAGGTTTTCGGTGAGAACTTTAACAATTCCTTGTAGCTCTGCTTTTGATGACCTCGTATGCCCTCTTCATCTCTCCACAGACTATTAATATAGTATTGGCGCGCATGGTCGTGCGGTTAGAACGCCGTTCTCAGACCCTTGGGATCCCGGGTTCAATACACGGGTTGGGACAGGAATTTTTCTTTCAAGAAAAATTCTTCCTGTACATGTCGCGGCGTCTGCTATGGCAAAGCGGCCTTTATTTCGTTACACAACTGTGAAGTTACACAACTGGGAAGTGTGAAGTTACACAACTGTAAAGAACCTGCACTTTTGCCAGAAAGGCTATGGTCTGTCAAATTAAACCTGCTAAAGGTATTATTATATAGCAAGTCAAAGGGACACAAATACATACTTAAGTTGGATGTATCAAGCTGAAAGGCGCAGATATTTTACCCAATCGGAAATTCCGCATCACATTCCGTTCTTCTATGGCAAATGACACCAATCTTCAGAAACAAAAGTTCAGATATAAACATCAAAATAACACTATTTAAAACGATTATTACGCCAACGCTGTGCTACCATGCCAAACATGGACAACGAAAGCACAAGATAAATGTAAACTTGTGACAGCTGAAATTGCATGCTTACGCATAATTCTAGGAATACTGCTCACAGATAGAGAAATGAGGACATTGGACAAAGAACCGGCATCATCTTAATTTTGGGATGTATTAGGAGACAACAGATCAAATCAGCAGATTACCATCAGACAACATAACACAGCAAGCTATACTACACACATCAGCAGATTACCATCAGACAACATAACACAGCAAGCTATACTACACACATCAGCAGATTACCATCAGACAACATAACACAGCAAGCTATACTACACACATCAGCAGATTACCATCAGACAACATAACACAGCAAGCTATACTACACACATCAGCAGATTACCATCAGACAACATAACACAGCAAGCTATACTACACAAATACAGTTCAGGTCAACCGAGAGGTCGACCACGAAAACGATGGACTGTTGAAATAAAAGAGGCGACAAATTCCACAATATACTCAGCACACACGAGGGTCATCTCAAGATAAATTTTCTACCCCTGTCGCTGAAAGGCAACACAGAGTTTAGCGAATAGATAGATAGATTCCGTTCTCCATAGTGCATCCTGCAAGACATCAGGAGTTGAGACCGAGCTGAGGAAATGAAGAACAAGAATAATCACTG
This sequence comes from Meghimatium bilineatum, assembly GCA_034231615.1. NCBI lineage: Eukaryota > Metazoa > Mollusca > Gastropoda > Stylommatophora > Philomycidae > Meghimatium > Meghimatium bilineatum. The sequence goes on along the minus strand of CM067313.1, from coordinate 1,690,601 downwards.
ACCCCTGGCGTTTTTTTGGGGAGTGTGAGACAGAAGGAAGTAACAGAATTCCTGACATACGTTCCTCGCTGTTATTCCTATCAGAGCATTCCCAAACGTGTATTCTCCGCGGGTATCCATACATGAAAATTTGCTCTGGGTATATCTCTCCGCAGGTATCCATACATGAAAATTTGCTCTGGGTATATCTCTCCGCAGGTATCCATACATGAAAATTTGCTCTGGGTATATCTCTCCCTTGGTATCCATACATGAAAGTTTGCTCTGGGTATATCTCTCCGTTGGTATCCATACATGAAAGTTTGCTCTGGGTATATCTCTCCGTTGGTATCCATACATGAAAGTTTGCTCTGGGTATATCTCTCCGTTGGTATCCATACATGAAAGTTTGCTCTGGGTATATCTCTCCGTTGGTATCCATACATGAAAGTTTGCTCTGGGTATATCTCTCCGCAGGTATCCATACATGAAAGTTTGCTCTGGGTATATCTCTCCGTTGGTATCCATACATGAAAGTTTGCTCTGGGTATATCTCTCCGTTGGTATCCATACATGAAAGTTTGCTCTGGGTATATCTCTCCGTTGGTATCCATACATGAAAGTTTGCTCTGGGTATATCTCTCCGTTGGTATCCATACATGAAAATTTGCTCTGGGTATATCTCTCCGTTGGTATCCATACATGAAAGTTTGCTCTGGGTATATCTCTCCGCAGGTATCCATACATGAAAGTTTGCTCTGGGTATATCTCTCCGCAGGTATCCATACATGAAAGTTTGCTCTGGGTATATCTCTCCGTTGGTATCCATACATGAAAGTTTGCTCTGGGTATATCTCTCCGTTGGTATCCATACATGAAAGTTTGCTCTGGGTATATCTCTCCGTTGGTATCCATACATGAAAGTTTGCTCTGGGTATATCTCTCCGTTGGTATCCATACATGAAAATTTGCTCTGGGTATATCTCTCCGTTGGTATCCATACATGAAAGTTTGCTCTGGGTATATCTCTCCGCAGGTATCCATACATGAAAGTTTGCTCTGGGTATATCTCTCCGCAGGTATCCATACATGAAAATTTGCTCTGGGTATATCTCTTGCACTGTTATTTCATATGCACGTATGCACAAGTACACCAATATCCTCTTGTCACACACACACAGACACGCACACAGAAACGCACACAGACACGCACACAGACACGCACACAGACACACACACAGACACGCACACAGACACACACACAGACACACACACAGACACGCACGTACGCACGCACGCGCGCGCACACACACACACACATGTTCGCCAGTCACACTCGACGAAACCAAATTCAACTGTGATAGTGATGATGGTAATGATGATGTTGGTGTTGATGACGTTGATGATGGTGATGATGATGATGTTGATGATATTCCTGATAACGATGTTGATGAGGATGATATCGATGGTGGTGATGTGATGATTGTGTTTTCGGTGTATCTAAATATGGCTATCACACATATACACATATACACAGTTACACATATACACACATACAGTAAGTTAGTAGCAGACGTCTGCTTACATGGACAGCAGTGCGTAACGCTGAGACAGGTTGGGGGAGGGGGGGAGCAGACAAACTGGAGGAAGATCCCAGTAAAATCTCGAGAGAATTGAACTCTGGAAGATTTCAAGAGGCAGAAAACAAGTCTTTGGGGGAGTAAGGAGTGGAGGAACTTAATCACGTGGTCTGTGATTTGATTCACTAGTCTGACTTGCTCCTGACTAAAGGTCGATGGGTAGGGGATGGTTTACTTCTGGGACAGAAATCTCGTGAATGTCAGATTGTAGAAGAAATGTCAATTGTATGTAGATAGCACGGGAAGGTTACACAAGAACTAGACAATATATAGATTTGTTACAAGTGGGTAGATATATAAAGGTAGATAGCTATATGTAATACACACACATACACACACACATATATATATATAGATAGATAGACATACAGAAGACAGATAAATTGTACACATATATACCGAAAACGGATGTGCTGAGCAGGACGTTAAATATACTTCAAAGCTTTCCGGTGGAAATCATACGAACTTTCATGTTGGTTATCAGAGAGCGCACGCAGAAGAAGAAGATGTTGAAGGAGACCGTGATAGATAGACATATGGATGGATGGATGGATGGATGAATTGATAGATATATAGATTAGTATGAGTGTGTGGGTAGGTAGATAGGTGGTCTTCATCACTCTCCATTCCCCGCCGCCTACAGTCTGCCTCACACAAGACGTCTACAAAATTCGGGTTATGATTTTTAAACATTTCTCCCAGTAACTGATGACAGAAATGTTCAACATATCTCCAAGCAACTGAAGATAAAGATATTCAACATTTCTCAGAGTAACTATAGACAGAGATGTTCAACATTTCTCCGAGCAACTGAAGACAGAGATATTGAGAGAAGTTTTTGTGCTAACGTGTACAAATATTGACATACGAACATTGCAGATTATGGAACACATTATTATTATAAACAAATAAAGAAGGTGCTAGAAACACTTGATGTGAAGAAAGAATTACTAAGAGAAATAAAGATCAGGTAAATATAATATTTTAGACACATTAAAAGACATGACACCTTATTGAAGACCTTACTTGAGGGTAAAGTCAAAGGGAAGTGAGCAAGAGGTAGGCAGAGATACAAGTGGGAGAGTAACATCACAAGATGGACAGGTTACAGTCTAGCAGAGTGCACCACCAAAACAAGAAACATGGGATGTTGGAGGTCTGTTGCAGCCAACCTTCGTTAATGAGACGGCACTTTATTATTACTATTATTATTATTATTATTATTGTTTACTATTGATTAAATTCGACCTATTCTTTGATTTCTACACACACACGCTTTAGCATTTCTTTGTCCATCGTTCATACGATATCACATTTATCTCACAGGCTAGCACAATGACAGGGCAATAAGCCCACATATTATATATATATATATACATCATATAATACATCTCTGTGTATATACATATATATATATATATATATATAAACTGCTAGTAGCGTGTGAGGTAATGGTTTGTTTCTTGTTGGTTGGGAAACTAGAAAATTCGATACACAATGCCGGTAATGAGTCCATCCTATTTCGGTCTATTGCTGCATTGGTCAATGGTTCGATCGATGGAGGCTAAATGTGGCTACCAAAATATCCAGAATGGTGGTACCCCATCGTTTCTGCGCCCACGGGACAGTAGTGGTCAGTGGGCGAGTTAAGAACAGTGAGATCTAAGATTGGGTGAAGACCAGTTCGAGACGACAAATAATGACCAATCAATGTCTAGACAGAGAGGGAAGTTCCTGTTGTTAACTTGGACAGTTGCAGACGAATCAAGGAATTGGGCAGTGTTCTTTTTGGTCAGTGGTTATTGGTCAGTAATTTTGATGTCATTTGTGTAATATCCTTGCTGTATTCTGCTCAGATAGTGATGAAAGAGGGGGGCGGGTTAAATATTACGTTATGTTGACCAGATATATATATTTATATGTGGGAGAAATCATTTCACGTCGATGGGACAGCAATATTTAACATCGGTCAAATATTGTTGGGTCAAAGGGCAGAAACCAGTGACCGCTGGATCAGCAACCATAGAAACCAACTAAAAATAGTGTTTGCATATAAGAGAGATAGAGAGATGGCCGGAGGGAGGGAGAGATGAATGAAAAATGAGAAAATAATCACGTTTGATATTTAAATCTGGACATGGAGTAAGAACGTAGAAGTTTTACAGCATAGACATTTTGATTAAGAAATGAAACTCACACTTGAGGCGTGGATACTACCGTACTACAGACCCTCTCGCCAAATTAATTTGGACCCAGTGCGTTACGTTTTTGATTATTGTTGGGATTTTCATTGATCACTATTTGCATACTTGGAGTCGCATGACAAAAACAGCAAAGACCAAGCAATAGATTTCTTCAAATCGGAAACATGCAAATCGGAAACTAGTCCATGTTTATGTTTTAATTGACAGGTATCTTATACCGATAGTCGGTCACGCTTGAGGGGTATTTCCTTAGGAATTTCTCGTGTTGACTAGACAACAGGTATTTCTCCAGGAAATGTTTAACTTCTCAGTGTTTTTATTTGGTTCCGTCACACAGTCTATTCTGTCGCATAGTCTACTCCGCCACTCCGTCACATAATCTACTCCGTCACATAGCCTACTTCGCCACTCCGTCACATAATCTACTCCGTCAGATAATCTACTCCGTCACATAGCCTACTCCGTCACATAGTCTACTCCGTCAGATAATCTACTCCGTCACATAGTCTACTCCGAATGGGAATAGTTGGTGTAACATGGGAATAGTTGGTGTAACATGGGAATAGTTGGTGTAACATGGAAATAGTTGGTGTAATATGGGAATAGTTGGTGTAACATGGGAACATGGGAATAGTTGGTGTAGCATGTGAATAGTTGGTGTCGCATGTGAATAGTTGGTGTAACATGGGAAAGTACCGCCCAAGATGTCGATGGAAATTTCAGAGCGCTAACACGCGACTTTCGCCATTTAAGAAACCTGCCCTTGCTTGTAGTTAGACATTGTGTATATTTGTTCTGTTACCTGGATAATAATAATGTATATGAGAGATAGGGACTTCTGTGGTGATATAAATATATATATATTAAACTCTTCATTTTTATAGAGATAGTCATTAAGCTCTTACTATCTATGTAGATCATTTCGCTGAAGACAGATGTGTCTTACAATTGGCAAAAATAAAACTACGACACACCGCATTTTAATTATCTGTATTACATGGAAATCTAGTAGGACCATGATCCTGCTACAAGAGAGTTCCAGCGGGAGTTTGAGAATGAACTCTGAAAAATAAGATATAGACAGTCATTAATGTCTTCATTGCCATAGAGATAGTCACTAAGTTGTTGATTTCCATAGAGACAATGATTAAAGCTCTTCATTCCCATGGACGAAGTCGTTAACCCGATTGAGAGTGGCTAGATGTAAAACTGATGCTAATAAACATGTTACAAGGAAATAGAACAGAAATAATTCTTGATGATGAGAGATTTTATTCGTCAAATTTAATGAGAAAATGAGCATAGATTTTGATAACACAGATGCCTAATTATCTGGCTTGTTTTGTTTCAATAAACAAACCGGCAAGTATGATATGTATTTATGTTTGAAGCCGGCTGTTTCAACAAACGACTAATGACTCGAACTGGCTCAACGTACACGATTCTTCATCAACCTCCTTCCTTATTTCTCAACCTGTATTAGTTCGACATATACTATACACACAAATGACGCTACTTTGATAGTTGGAACTTGATTTCCGTTCTTGAGCAGGTTAAAAATTAGCCCAAATATTGTTACGACAAAGAAATTCAAGGTTGTTTATTTGTTATAATTGTGATATAGGATTGATACAAAAAATATATGTTTAAATCTTGTTTAATGTCCAGATTGTGATGAAGTACCTGCTCGTATGAGATGTGTTGGAATGAGAAAGCTAAATATCTAATCGCGGATCAACACCGAAGGAGTTTTTCAAATAAAGGAGCGGCAATTTGGCGGAGCAAGGACAAGATTAAATATTTTTTTTTTTAAAAACGCACACACATAATACAGGATTACATCCCATGTTTTCCTGGCAGAAAGAGGATTTACAAAAACTCGGATTTAGTTTCCAGACCGATACCCGAAGCTCTCTACTCACGAAACAAATTCCCATTAGTCAGATAACAGTACTTACGTAGGGAACAGGTAATGAAATCTTACTGAACCACGACTAACACAATGTCACTGTCGGATGTTTACGTGAAATAATACACACAATAATACACAGGATATAATCATACAAATAACAATACACATGACATAATCGGCGCTTCGACCACAAGACCTTTATCAAGATAAGCACATAACATCAAAAGACGACGAGAAGAAATGACCACACCCACACAAACGTGTCCGAGCGAAATATTGTTGTGAGATGTCGGGAAGATAGGAACAGGAAGTACATAAAAAAATGTAAATATAGGTGGAAACAAAACAAACAAAAAAGATGACGTAAATAACGGTACAGAATGAATAAAGACAAAGACCACACCGACCGAGAACTAGACAAAAAGATTGGTCGGAACTGAGTCCAAATGCCTTGAAGGTACCAAACTCAAAAATAAGACGATTTCTAGAGCGTACTTAGATCTATCATCGGTGGTGCAGGATCTGATGACAGTGATCTGAATATTACGAACACCACCGTGGCCGACGCGTTGAAGTGTGTGACAACAGGAGTAAGTGTTGTGTGCTTGATGACATGAAGATGGCTACAGCAGCGGTCGCTCAATCTTAAGCCGGTTTCTCCGATGTACTCCTTGCCGCAGCGTTTACATTTGATCACGTAAATTATATTACGAACATCTTGAACATCTAGTTTGGTCGAACTATGATGGCCAGTTCCCATTTCTTGTCTACAGATATATTCATGATGGTATAGGTATTACTCACATTGTCCGAAACAGAATTGTCTCGCTTCATAAACTTCATCAACAATTTCAACCCTGCTGTTCAATTCACAGCTAACATCTTCACTACCTCTGTCAACTTCCTTGACATTATTGTCACTACTCATCCCCCTTAACTCAGCACTTCTGTTTACTACAAACCTACTGATACACATCCCCCTTAACTCAGCACATCTGTTTACTATAAACCTACTTATGCACATCCCCCTTACCTCAGCACATCTGTTTACTACAAACCTACTTATGCACATCCCCCTTACCTCAGCACATCTGTTTACTACAAACCTACTGATACACATCCCCCTTACCTCAGCACATCTGTTTACTACAAACCTACTTATGCACATCCCCCTTACCTCAGCACATCTGTTTACTACAAACCTACTTATGCACATCCCCCTTACCTCAGCACATCTGTTTACTACAAACCTACTTATGCACATCCCCCTTACCTCAGCACATCTGTTTACTATAAACCTACTTATGCACATCCCCCTTACCTCAGCACATCTGTTTACTACAAACCTACTTATGCACATCCCCCTTACCTCAGCACATCTGTTTACTACAAACCTACTGATACACATCCCCCTTACCTCAGCACATCTGTTTACTACAAACCTACTTATGCACATCCCCCTTACCTCAGCACATCTGTTTACTACAAACCTACTTATGCACATCCCCCTTACCTCAGCACATCTGTTTACTACAAACCTACTTATGCACATCCCCCTTACCTCAGCACATCTGTTTACTATAAACCTACTTATGCACATCCCCCTTACCTCAGCACATCTGTTTACTACAAACCTACTTATGCACATCCCCCTTACCTCAGCACATCTGTTTACTACAAACCTACTTATGCACATCCCCCTTACCTCAGCACATCTGTTTACTATAAACCTACTTATGCACATCCCCCTTACCTCAGCACATCTGTTTACTACAAACCTACTTATGCACATCCCCCTTACCTCAGCACATCTGTTTACTACAAACCTACTTATGCACATCCCCCTTACCTCAGCACATCTGTTTACTACAAACCTACTTATGCACATCCCCCTTACCTCAGCACATCTGTTTACTACAAACCTACTGATGCACATCCCCCTTACCTCAGCACATCTGTTTACTACAAACCTACTTATGCACATCCCCCTTACCTCAGCACATCTGTTTACTACAAACCTACTGATGCACATCCCCTTACCTCAGCACATCTGTTTACTACAAACCTACTGATGCACATCCCCCTTACCTCAGCACATCTGTTTACTACAAACCTACTGATGCACATCCCCCTTACCTCAGCACATCTGTTTACTACAAACCTACTTATGCACATCCCCCTTACCTCAGCACTTCTGTTTACTACAAAGCTACTGATGCACATCCCCCTTACCTCAGCACATCTGTTTACTACAAACCTACTGATGCACATCCCCCTTACCTCAGCACATCTGTTTACTACAAACCTACTTATGCACATCCCCCTTACCTCAGCACATCTGTTTACTACAAACCTACTGATGCACATCCCCCTTACCACAGCACTTCTGTTTACTACAAACCTACTGATGCACATCCCCCTTACCTCAGCACATCTGTTTACTACAAACCTACTTATGCACATCCCCCTTACCTCAGCACATCTGTTTACTACAAACCTACTGATGCACATGGCTTTCTGCTCTACACCTCTTCTCATCCTTCCGTCTGTCTCAATTCTCTGTCGTACTCCCAGCTTCTTCGCCTTCGTCTCTGATGTAGTGATGACGACGACTTTCTCGACAAATCCTCGGAGATGATTGTTTTTCCGTAGACGCCCGTTCCACGGGATCATCCTTTCATTGATACCTTGACTAATCCCAAGGATTATTCCTCCTCTTCTTTTGATAGAGTTAAACTGGTGCTTACCTTTCATTTCCATAACTCCACTGTCCGGCGCATCTTGCTTAAACATTATTCCCGTCTCCAGTCTGATCCTAACAACCGTGCCGCTTTCTAGGACTTGCCTTTGGTTGCCACTGGGTGCGACAAATATCTGAAGGACATCTTGGTCCATAGCCACCTTAGGTCTTCTGTTCCCAACCATTTCAGTACTGTTCGTTGCTCACGTGGTCGTTACTACACGTATCCGTATGTGGTTCAGATGCTCTCCATTTAATTTCCCAACGCCACTTTTTCCATCGATGAGACCTTTGCATGTGAATCACGCAATGTAATGTATCTGATTACATGTGAATCACATAATGTAATGTATGTGATTACATGTGAATAACATAATGTAATGTATGTGATTACATGTGAATCACATAATGTGATTATATGTGAATCACATAATGTAATGTATGTGATTACATGTGAATCACTTAATGTATGTGATTACATGTGAATCAAGTGATGTAATGTATGTGATTACATGTGAATACACGTAATGTAATGTATGTGATTATATGTGAATCACGTAATGTAATGTACGTGATTATATATGAATCATGTAATGTAATGTATGTGATTGTATTTAAACGCTGCGGCATACAGTATATCGGGGAAACAGTCTTAAGATTGAGCGACCGCTTCTGTAACCATGTTCATGCCATCAAGCACACAACACCTATTCCTGTTGCCACACACTTCAACGACAATGGCCACCGTGGTTTTCTTGATATTAAGATCACCGCAATCATATCCTGCACCACTGATGATAGATTTAGGTACGCTCTAGAAAATCGTCTTATTTTTGAGTTTGGTACTCTCCAGCCATTTGGACTCAATTCGGAATACTTCTTTGTATAGTTTCAGTCGGTGTGGTCTTTGTCTTTATTCCTTTTGTACTACAATTTATGTCTATTTTTTTTTTCGTTTTCACATATATTTACATTTTTATGTACTTCCTGTCCCTATCCTTCCGGCATTTCACTTCCATATTTCGCTCGGACACATTTGTGTGGGTGTAGTCATTTCTACTCGTCGTTTTTTGATGTTTTATGCTTATCTCGATAGGGCCTTTTGGTCGAAACGTAGATTATGTCCTGTTCATTTTTATTTGTATGATTATATCATGTGCAGTGTTGTGTGTATTATTCTTTCAACATCCGACAGTGATAGTGTGTTAGTCGTTGTTCAGTAAGATGTCTTTACCTGTTTTCTACGCAAGTACTATTTTCATACAGTTTGACTAGCAGTATTATCCGTTATTGATTGTCATTAGTCAGACAAGCAGTGCAGCACTTGCGTAACACAATATTCATCAGCAGACGAGAGGTCTTTAACAGTAACTCAAGGATAAAGCAAATAGAAAACAGAGGGGAGGGGGGCGTAAGATTGCAAACACACACACACACACACACACACACAAATCGACTATAGGGATGGTGACAATGTGAGGAAGGTCCACTGGAAAAGTACAATACAAAATTCCGGTTAGGTGCCAGGCCATCGATGGTTGCCATGGTAACTGATATTTCCTTTCTTAGCTCGTGACCACAACTATAGTCTTGAATAAAATGAAGTGAAAGGAAAATTTGTCAGCAGATGATAAGGGTGGCGTTACTACTAGGTTACAAACATGGGTTAGGTGTCGCATACTTATTCTTCTAGATGGGTTAGGTGTCGCATACTTATTCTTCTAGATGGGTTAGGTGTCGCATACTTATTCTTCTAGATGGGTTAGGTGTCGCATACTTATTCTTCTAGATGGGTTAGGTGTCGCATACTTATTCAATCTTCTAGATGGGTTAGGTGTCGCATACTTATTCAATCTTCTAGATGGGTTAGGTGTCGCATACTTATTCAATCTTCTAGATGGGTTAGGTGTCGCATACTTATTCAATCTTCTAGATGGGTTAGGTGTCGCATACTTATTCAATCTTCTAGATGGGTTAGGTGTCGCATACTTATTCAATCTTCTAGATGGGTTAGGTGTCGCATACTTATTCAATCTTCTAGATTACATACTCAACTAATTTTTTTTTTCTTATAGACCAACATTTACTTCTTACCGGGACCTAGATATGCTCTTTTAATGGGGGAGAGCCTGCTTACCTGACTAAAATTGGGGGAGAGCCTGCTTACCTGACTAAAATTGGGGGAGAGCCGGCTTACCTGACTAAAATTTACACAAATTTTAAAACAAAATGTCATTCGCGTATTTTCACATGTTGGATCATCCTGATGCACATTTGTATGACCTACTTGCGAAAAAACTGCTAGAGGGTGGGGGAGGTGGGGGCTATTTAACTCACTTATTTAGCCAGGTTCCTACAACTAAAATGATGCGAAGGGAAGAGGGGTTGGTGTGAGCACTTCAAGCCACCCTCCATCCCGTATCTACGAGTCCGCTTCTTCAGATAACAACTGATCTCATATCCGACATTTATTTATTGAGAAATATATATTTATTATATCACACAATATTTATTTACAACACCACACAATATTTATTTACACCACACAATATTTATTTACATCAGCACACAAAATTTATTTAGACCACACAATATATTTTTACACCACACAATATGTATTTACATCACACAATATTTACTTACACCACACAATATTCATTTACAACACCACACAATATTTATTAACACCACACAATATTTATTTACACCACACAATATTTATTTACAACACCACACAATATTCATTTACAACACCACACAATATTTATGTAAAACACCACACAATATTTATTTACAACACCACACAATATTTATTTACAACACCACACAATATATATTTACACCTCACAATATTTATTTACACCACACAATATTTATTTACAACATCACACAATATTTATTTACACCACACAATATTCATTTACAACACCACACAATATTTATTTACACCACACAATATTTATTTACAACACCACACAATATTCATTTACAACACCACACAATATTTATTTACAACACCACACAATATTTATGTAAAACACCACACAATATTCATTTACAACACCACACAATATTTATTTACACCACACAATATTTATTTACAACACCACACAATATTCATTTACAACACCACACAATATTCATTTACACCACACAATATTTATGTAAAACACCACACAATATTTATTTACAACATCACACAATATTTATTTAGACCACAACACAATATTTATTTACACCACACAATATTTATTTACAACACCACACAATATTTATTTACAACACCACACAATATTCATTTACACCACACCATATTTATTTAAAACACCACACAATATTTATTTACAACACCACACAATATTTATTTACACCACACAATATTTATTTACAACACCACACAATATTTATTTACATCACACAATATTTATTTACAACACCACACAATATTTATTTACAACACCACACAATATTTATTTACAACACCACACAATATTTATTTACAACACCACACAATATTTATTTACAACACCACACAATATTTATTTACAACACCACACAATATTTATTTACACCACACAATATTTATTTACAACACCACGCAATATTCATTTACACCACACCATATTTATTTAAAACACCACACAATATTTATTTACAACACCACACAATATTTATTTAAAACACCACACAATATTTATTTACAACACCACACAATATTTATTTACACCACACAATATTTATTTACAACACCACACAATATTTATTTACATCACACAATATTTATTTACAACACCACACAATATTTATTTACATCACCACACAATATTTATTTACATTAGCACACACTATTTGTTTCTCACTTACAGCAACAGTTATTTCAAACTCAACGTTATTTCAAACTTTGCATTTCAAACTCAACAATATTTGCTTCTCACATTAAAAAAAACATGTGTGTTCTCTCCTCCAACAACATTTGTTTCTCACACCCAACATTTGTTTCTCACATCCAACATTTGTTTCTCACATCCAACATTTGTTTCTCACATCCCACATTTGTTTCTCACATCCAACATTTGTTTCTCACATCCCACATTTGTTTCTCACATCCAACATTTGTTTCTCACATCCAACATTTGTTTCTCACATCCCACATGTGTTTCTCACATCCAACATTTGTTTCTCACATCCAACATTTGTTTCTCACATCCCACATGTGTTTCTCACATCCAACATTTGTTTCTCACACCCAACATTTGTTTCTCACATCCAACATTTGTTTCTCACATCCCACATGTGTTTCTCACATCCAACATTTGTTTCTCACACCCAACATTTGTTTCTCACACCCAACATTTGTTTCTCACATCCAACATTTGTTTCTCACACCCAACATTTGTTTCTCACATCCAACATTTGTTTCTCACATCAAACATTTGTTTCTCACACCCAACATTTGTTTCTCACATCCAACATTTGTTTCTCACATCCCACATATGTTTCTCACATCCAACATTTGTTTCTCACATCCCACATGTGTTTCTCACATCCAACATTTGTTTCTCACACCCAACATTTGTTTCTCACATCCCACATGTGTTTCTCACATCCAACATTTGTTTCTCACACCCAACATTTGTTTCTCACATCCAACATTTGTTTCTCACATCCAACATTTGTTTCTCACATCCAACATTTGTTTCTCACATCCAACATTTGTTTCTCACATCCCACATGTGTTTCTCACATCCAACATTTGTTTCTCACATCCCACATTTGTTTCTCACATCCCACATTTGTTTCTCACATCCCACATTTGTTTCTCACATCCAACATTTGTTTCTCACATCCAACATTTGTTTCTCACATCCCACATATGTTTCTCACATCCCACATTTGTTTCTCACATCCCACATGTGTTTCTCACATCCAACATTTGTTTCTCACATCCCACATTTGTTTCTCACATCCCACATGTGTTTCTCACATCCCACATTTGTTTCTCACATCCAACATTTGTTTCTCACATCCCACATTTGTTTCTCACATCCAACATTTGTTTCTCACATCCAACATTTGTTTCTCACATCCCACATTTGTTTCTCACATCCAACATTTGTTTCTCACATCCAACATTTGTTTCTCACATCCCACATATGTTTCTCACATCCAACATTTGTTTCTCACATCCCACATTTGTTTCTCACATCCCACATTTGTTTCTCACATCCAACATTTGTTTCTCACATCCCACATGTGTTTCTCATATCCAACATTTGTTTCTCACATCCAACATTTGTTTCTCACATCCAACATTTGTTTCTCACATCCAACATTTGTTTCTCACACCCAACATTTGTTTCTCACACCCAACATTTGTTTCTCACATCCCACATTTGTTTCTCACACCCAACATTTGTTTCTCACATCCCACATATGTTTCTCACATCCAACATTTGTTTCTCACATCCCACATTTGTTTCTCACATCCAACATTTGTTTCTCACACCCAACATTTGTTTCTCACATCCCACATATGTTTCTCACATCCAACATTTGTTTCTCACATCCCACATATGTTTCTCACATCCAACATTTGTTTCTCACATCCAACATTTGTTTCTCACATCCCACATTTGTTTCTCACATCCAACATTTGTTTCTCACATCCAACATTTGTTTCTCACATCCAACATTTGTTTCTCACATCCCACATTTGTTTCTCACATCCCACATTTGTTTCTCACATCCCACATATGTTTCTCACATCCAACATTTGTTTCTCACATCCAACATTTGTTTCTCACATCCCACATTTGTTTCTCACATCCAACATTTGTTTCTCACATCCAACATTTGTTTCTCACATCCAACATTTGTTTCTCACATCCAACATTTGTTTCTCACATCCCACATATGTTTCTCACATCCCACATTTGTTTCTCACATCCCACATGTGTTTCTCACATCCAACATTTGTTTCTCACATCCCACATTTGTTTCTCACATCCCACATTTGTTTCTCACATCCCACATATGTTTCTCACATCCAACATTTGTTTCTCACATCCCACATTTGTTTCTCACATCCAACATTTGTTTCTCACATCCAACATTTGTTTCTCACATCCCACATATGTTTCTCACATCCAACATTTGTTTCTCACATCCCACATTTGTTTCTCACATCCAACATTTGTTTCTCACATCCAACATTTGTTTCTCACATCCCACATGTGTTTCTCATATCCAACATTTGTTTCTCACATCCAACATTTGTTTCTCACATCCAACATTTGTTTCTCACATCCAACATTTGTTTCTCACACCCAACATTTGTTTCTCACACCCAACATTTGTTTCTCACATCCAACATTTGTTTCTCACACCCAACATTTGTTTCTCACATCCCACATATGTTTCTCACATCCAACATTTGTTTCTCACATCCCACATTTGTTTCTCACATCCAACATTTGTTTCTCACACCCAACATTTGTTTCTCACATCCCACATATGTTTCTCACATCCAACATTTGTTTCTCACATCCCACATATGTTTCTCACATCCAACATTTGTTTCTCACATCCAACATTTGTTTCTCACATCCCACATATGTTTCTCACATCCAACATTTGTTTCTCACATCCAACATTTGTTTCTCACATCCAACATTTGTTTCTCACATCCAACATTTGTTTCTCACATCCAACATTTGTTTCTCACATCCAACATTTGTTTCTCACATCCAACATTTGTTTCTCACATCCAACATTTGTTTCTCACATCCAACATTTGTTTCTCACATCCCACATATGTTTCTCACATCCAACATTTGTTTCTCACATCCCACATATGTTTCTCACATCCAACATTTGTTTCTCACACCCAACATTTGTTTCTCACACCCAACATTTGTTTCTCACATCCAACATTTGTTTCTCACACCCAACATTTGTTTCTCACATCCCACATATGTTTCTCACATCCAACATTTGTTTCTCACATCCCACATTTGTTTCTCACATCCAACATTTGTTTCTCACACCCAACATTTGTTTCTCACATCCCACATATGTTTCTCACATCCAACATTTGTTTCTCACATCCCACATATGTTTCTCACATCCAACATTTGTTTCTCACATCCCACATGTGTTTCTCACATCCAACATTTGTTTCTCACACCCAACATTTGTTTCTCACATCCCACATGTGTTTCTCACATCCAACATTTGTTTCTCACACCCAACATTTGTTTCTCACATCCAACATTTGTTTCTCACATCCAACATTTGTTTCTCACATCCAACATTTGTTTCTCACATCCAACATTTGTTTCTCACATCCAACATTTGTTTCTCACATCCAACATTTGTTTCTCACACCCAACATTTGTTTCTCACATCCCACATTTGTTTCTCACATCCCACATTTGTTTCTCACATCCAACATTTGTTTCTCACATCCCACATTTGTTTCTCACATCCAACATTTGTTTCTCACATCCAACATTTGTTTCTCACATCCCACATGTGTTTCTCACATCCAACATTTGTTTCTCACAT
Source organism: Meghimatium bilineatum (assembly GCA_034231615.1). NCBI lineage: Eukaryota > Metazoa > Mollusca > Gastropoda > Stylommatophora > Philomycidae > Meghimatium > Meghimatium bilineatum. Next base: position 1,674,560 of record CM067313.1, on the reverse strand, counting down.
CCCACATTTGTTTCTCACATCCCACATGTGTTTCTCACATCCACCATTTGTTTCTCACATCCCACATATGTTTCTCACATCCAACATTTGTTTCTCACATCCCACATGTGTTTCTCACATCCAACATTTGTTTCTCACACCCAACATTTGTTTCTCACATCCCACATGTGTTTCTCACATCCAACATTTGTTTCTCACACCCAACATTTGTTTCTCACATCCAACATTTGTTTCTCACATCCAACATTTGTTTCTCACATCCAACATTTGTTTCTCACATCCAACATTTGTTTCTCACATCCAACATTTGTTTCTCACATCCAACATTTGTTTCTCACACCCAACATTTGTTTCTCACATCCCACATTTGTTTCTCACATCCCACATTTGTTTCTCACATCCAACATTTGTTTCTCACATCCCACATTTGTTTCTCACATCCAACATTTGTTTCTCACATCCAACATTTGTTTCTCACATCCAACATTTGTTTCTCACATCCAACATTTGTTTCTCACATCCAACATTTGTTTCTCACATCCAACATTTGTTTCTCACATCCAACATTTGTTTCTCACATCCAACATTTGTTTCTCACATCCCACATTTGTTTCTCACATCCCACATGTGTTTCTCACATCCAACATTTGTTTCTCACATCCCACATTTGTTTCTCACATCCAACATTTGTTTCTCACATCCCACATTTATTTCTCACATCCCACATGTGTTTCTCACATCCAACATTTGTTTCTCACATCCCACATTTGTTTCTCACATCCAACATTTGTTTCTCACATCCCACATTTGTTTCTCACATCCCACATATGTTTCTCACATCCAACATTTGTTTCTCACATCCCACATGTGTTTCTCATATCCAACATTTGTTTCTCACATCCAACATTTGTTTCTCACATCCAACATTTGTTTCTCGCATCCCACATTTGTTTCTCACATCCCACATGTGTTTCTCACATCCAACATTTGTTTCTCACACCCAACATTTGTTTCTCACACCCAACATTTGTTTCTCACATCCCACATATGTTTCTCACATCCAACATTTGTTTCTCACATCCCACATTTGTTTCTCACATCCAACATTTGTTTCTCACACCCAACATTTGTTTCTCACATCCCACATATGTTTCTCACATCCAACATTTGTTTCTCACATCCAACATTTGTTTCTCACATCCCACATTTGTTTCTCACATCCCACATTTGTTTCTCACATCCCACATTTGTTTCTCACATCCAACATTTGTTTCTCACATCCCACATTTGTTTCTCACATCCCACATTTGTTTCTCACACCCAACATTTGTTTCTCACATCCCACATTTGTTTCTCACATCCCACATTTGTTTCTCACATCCAACATTTGTTTCTCACACCCAAATTTGTTTCTCACATCCAACATTTGTCTCTCATATCCAACATTTGTTTCTCACATCCAACATATGTTTCTCACATCCCACATTTGTTTCTCACATCCAACATATGTTTCTCACATCCCACATTTGTTTCTCACATCCAACATTTGTTTCTCACACCCAACATTTGTTTCTCACATCCCACATATGTTTCTCACATCCCACATTTGTTTCTCACATCCCACATTTGTTTCTCACATCCCACATTTGTTTCTCACATCCCACATTTGTTTCTCACATCCCACATATGTTTCTCACATCCAACATTTGTTTCTCACATCCCACATTTGTTTCTCACATCCAACATTTGTTTCTCACACCCAACATTTGTTTCTCACATCCCACATATGTTTCTCACATCCAACATTTGTTTCTCACATCCCACATGTGTTTCTCACATCCAACATTTGTTTCTCACACCCAACATTTGTTTCTCACATCCCACATGTGTTTCTCACATCCAACATTTGTTTCTCACACCCAACATTTGTTTCTCACATCCCACATATGTTTCTCACATCCCACATGTGTTTCTCATATCCAACATTTGTTTCTCACATCCAACATTTGTTTCTCACATCCAACATTTGTTTCTCGCATCCCACATTTGTTTCTCACATCCCACATGTGTTTCTCACATCCAACATTTGTTTCTCACACCCAACATTTGTTTCTCACATCCCACATATGTTTCTCACATCCAACATTTGTTTCTCACATCCCACATTTGTTTCTCACATCCAACATTTGTTTCTCACACCCAACATTTGTTTCTCACATCCCACATATGTTTCTCACATCCAACATTTGTTTCTCACATCCCACATATGTTTCTCACATCCAACATTTGTTTCTCACATCCCACATTTGTTTCTCACATCCAACATTTGTTTCTCACACCCAACATTTGTTTCTCACATCCAACATTTGTTTCTCACACCCAACATTTGTTTCTCACATCCCACATATGTTTCTCACATCCCACATGTGTTTCTCATATCCAACATTTGTTTCTCACATCCAACATTTGTTTCTCACATCCAACATTTGTTTCTCGCATCCCACATTTGTTTCTCACATCCCACATGTGTTTCTCACATCCAACATTTGTTTCTCACACCCAACATTTGTTTCTCACATCCCACATATGTTTCTCACATCCAACATTTGTTTCTCACATCCCACATTTGTTTCTCACATCCAACATTTGTTTCTCACACCCAACATTTGTTTCTCACATCCCACATTTGTTTCTCACATCCAACATTTGTTTCTCACATCCAACATTTGTTTCTCACATCCAACATTTGTTTCTCACATCCCACATTTGTTTCTCACATCCCACATATGTTTCTCACACCCAACATTTGTTTCTCACATCCCACATTTGTTTCTCACATCCCACATTTGTTTCTCACATCCAACATTTGTTTCTCACATCCCACATTTGTTTCTCACATCCCACATTTGTTTCTCACATCCCACATTTGTTTCTCACATCCAACATTTGTTTCTCACATCCCACATTTGTTTCTCACATCCAACATTTGTTTCTCACATCCAACATTTGTTTCTCACACCCAACATTTGTTTCTCACATCCAACATTTGTTTCTCACATCCCACATTTGTTTCTCACATCCAACATTTGTTTCTCACATCCCACATTTGTTTCTCACATCCCACATATGTTTCTCACATCCAACATTTGTTTCTCACATCCCACATTTGTTTCTCACATCCAACATTTGTTTCTCACACCCAACATTTGTTTCTCACATCCCACATTTGTTTCTCACATCCCACATGTGTTTCTCACATCCAACATTTGTTTCTCACATCCCACATTTGTTTCTCACATCCAACATTTGTTTCTCACATCCAACATTTGTTTCTCACATCCCACATTTGTTTCTCACATCCAACATTTGTTTCTCACATACAACATTTGTTTCTCACATCCCACATTTGTTTCTCACATCCAACATTTGTTTCTCACATCCCACATTTGTTTCTCACATCCCACATGTGTTTCTCACATCCAATATTTGTTTCTCACATCCCACATTTGTTTCTCACATCCAACATTTGTTTCTCACATCCAACATTTGTTTCTCACATCCCACATTTGTTTCTCACATCCAACATTTGTTTCTCACATACACCATTTGTTTCTCACATCCAACATTTGTTTCTCACATCCCACATTTGTTTCTCACATCCCACATTTGTTTCTCACATCCAACATTTGTTTCTCACATCCCACATTTGTTTCTCACATCCAACATTTGTTTCTCACATCCCACATTTGTTTCTCACATCCAACATTTGTTTCTCACATCCCACATTTGTTTCTCACATCCAACATTTGTTTCTCACATCCAACATTTGTTTCTCACATCCAACATTTGTTTCTCACATCCCACATTTGTTTCTCACATCCAACATTTGTTTCTCACACCCAACATTTGTTTCTCACATCCCACATTTGTTTCTCACATCCAACATTTGTTTCTCACATCCAACATTTGTTTCTCACATCCCACATTTGTTTCTCACACCCAACATTTGTTTCTCACATCCAACATTTGTTTCTCACATCCAACATTTGTTTCTCACATCCCACATTTGTTTCTCACATCCAACATTTGTTTCTCACATCCCACATGTGTTTCTCACATCCAACATTTGTTTCTCACATCCCACATTTGTTTCTCACATCCAACATTTGTTTCTCACATCCCACATGTGTTTCTCACATCCCACATTTGTTTCTCACATACAACATTTGTTTCTCATATCCAACATTTGTTTCTCACATCCCACATTTGTTTCTCACATCCAACATTTGTTTCTCACATCCAACATTTGTTTCTCACATCCAACATTTGTTTCTCACATCCCACATGTGTTTCTCACATCCAACATTTGTTTCTCACATACAACATTTGTTTCTCATATCCAACATTTGTTTCTCACATCCCACATTTGTTTCTCACATCCAACATTTGTTTCTCACATCCCACATTTGTTTCTCACATCCAACATTTGTTTCTCACATCCAACATTTGTTTCTCACATCCCACATTTGTTTCTCACATCCAACATTTGTTTCTCACATCCAACATTTGTTTCTCACATCCCACATTTGTTTCTCACATCCCACATTTGTTTCTCACATCCCACATGTGTTTCTCACACCCAACATTTGTTTCTCACATCCCACATATGTTTCTCACATCCAACATTTGTTTCTCACATCCAACATTTGTTTCTCACATCCAACATTTGTTTCTCACATCCAACATTTGTTTCTCACATCCCACATTTGTTTCTCACATCCAACATTTGTTTCTCACACCCAACATTTGTTTCTCACATCCAACATGTGTTTCTCACATCCAACATTTGTTTCTCACATCCAACATTTGTTTCTCACACCCAACATTTGTTTCTCACATCCAACATGTGTTTCTCACATCCAACATTTGTTTCTCACATCCCACATTTGTTTCTCACATCCCACATTTGTTTCTCACATCCCACATGTGTTTCTCACATCCCACATTTGTTTCTCACATCCCACATTTGTTTCTCACATCCCACATGTGTTTCTCACATCCCACATTTGTTTCTCACATCCAACATTTGTTTCTCACATACAACATTTGTTTCTCATATCCAACATTTGTTTCTCACATCCCACATTTGTTTCTCACATCCAACATTTGTTTCTCACATCCCACATGTGTTTCTCACATCCAACATTTGTTTCTCACATACAACATTTGTTTCTCATATCCAACATTTGTTTCTCACATCCCACATTTGTTTCTCACATCCAACATTTGTTTCTCACATCCCACATGTGTTTCTCACATCCCACATTTGTTTCTCACATACAACATTTGTTTCTCATATCCAACATTTGTTTCTCACATCCCACATTTGTTTCTCACATCCAACATTTGTTTCTCACATCCCACATGTGTTTCTCACATCCAACATTTGTTTCTCACATACAACATTTGTTTCTCATATCCAACATTTGTTTCTCACATCCCACATTTGTTTCTCACATCCAACATTTGTTTCTCACATCCCACATTTGTTTCTCACATCCAACATTTGTTTCTCACATCCAACATTTGTTTCTCACATCCCACATTTGTTTCTCACATCCAACATTTGTTTCTCACATCCCACATTTGTTTCTCACATCCAACATTTGTTTCTCACATCCAACATTTGTTTCTCACATCCCACATTTGTTTCTCACATCCAACATTTGTTTCTCACACCCAACATTTGTTTCTCACATCCAACATTTGTTTCTCACATCCAACATATGTTTCTCACACCCAACATTTGTTTCTCACATCCAACATTTGTTTCTCACATCCAACATTTGTTTCTCACATCCCACATTTGTTTCTCACATCCAACATTTGTTTCTCACATCCCACATTTGTTTCTCACATCCAACATTTGTTTCTCACATCCCACATTTGTTTCTCACACCCAACATTTGTTTCTCACATCCAACATTTGTTTCTCACATCCAACATTTGTTTCTCACATCCCACATTTGTTTCTCACATCCAACATTTGTTTCTCACATCCCACATTTGTTTCTCACATCCAACATTTGTTTCTCACATCCAACATTTGTTTCTCACATCCCACATTTGTTTCTCACATCCAACATTTGTTTCTCACATCCCACATTTGTTTCTCACATCCAACATTTGTTTCTCACATCCCACATTTGTTTCTCACATACAACATTTGTTTCTCACATCCAACATTTGTTTCTCACATCCAACATTTGTTTCTCACATCCCACATTTGTTTCTCACATCCAACATTTGTTTCTCACATCCAACATTTGTTTCTCACATCCCACATTTGTTTCTCACATCCAACATTTGTTTCTCACATCCCACATGTGTTTCTCACATCCAACATTTGTTTCTCACATACAACATTTGTTTCTCATATCCAACATTTGTTTCTCACATCCCACATTTGTTTCTCACATCCCACATTTGTTTCTCACATCCAACATTTGTTTCTCACATCCCACATGTGTTTCTCACATCCAACATTTGTTTCTCACATACAACATTTGTTTCTCATATCCAACATTTGTTTCTCACATCCAACATTTGTTTCTCACACCCAACATTTGTTTCTCACATCCAACATTTGTTTCTCATATCCAACATTTGTTTCTCACATCCAACATTTGTTTCTCATATCCAACATGTGTTTCTCACATCCAACATTTGTTTCTCACATCCCACATGTGTTTCTCACATACAACATTTGTTTCTCACATCCAACATTTGTTTCTCACATCCAACATTTGTTTCTCACACCAAACAACATATGTTTCTCACACCCAACATTTGTTTCTCACATCCAACATTTGTTTCTCACATCCCACATTTGTTTCTCACACCAAACAACATATGTTTCTCACACCCAACATTTGTTTCTCACATCCAACATTTGTTTCTCACATCCAACATTTGTTTCTCACATCCCACATTTGTTTCTCACATCCAACATTTGTTTCTCACATCCAACATTTGTTTCTCACACCCAACATTTGTTTCTCACATACAACATTTGTTTCTCATATCCAACATTTGTTTCTCACATCCCACATTTGTTTCTCACATCCAACATGTGTTTCTCACACCCAACATTTGTTTCTCACATCCAACATTTGTTTCTCACATCCAACATTTGTTTCTCACATACAACATTTGTTTCTCACATACAACATTTGTTTCTCACATCCAACATTTGTTTCTCACATCCAACATTTGTTTCTCACATACAACATTTGTTTCTCACATCCAACATTTGTTTCTCACATCCAACATTTGTTTCTCACATCCAACATTTGTTTCTCACATCCAACATTTGTTTCTCACATCCAACATTTGTTTCTCACATCCAACATTTGTTTCTCACATCCAACATTTGTTTCTCACATCCAACATTTGTTTCTCACATCCCACATTTGTTTCTCACATCCAACATTTGTTTCTCACATCCAACATTTGTTTCTCACATCCAACATTTGTTTCTCACATCCAACATTTGTTTCTCACATACAACATTTGTTTCTCACATCCAACATTTGTTTCTCACATCCAACATTTGTTTCTCACATCCAACATTTGTTTCTCACATCCAACATTTGTTTCTCACATCCCACATTTGTTTCTCACATCCAACATTTGTTTCTCACATCCAACATTTGTTTCTCACATCCAACATTTGTTTCTCACATCCCACATTTGTTTCTCACATCCAACATTTGTTTCTCACATCCAACATTTGTTTCTCACATACAACATTTGTTTCTCACATCCAACATTTGTTTCTCACATCCAACATTTGTTTCTCACATCCAACATTTGTTTCTCATATCCAACATTTGTTTCTCACATCCAACATTTGTTTCTCACACCCAACATTTGTTTCTCACATCCCACATTTGTTTCTCACATCCCACATTTGTTTCTCACATCCAACATTTGTTTCTCACATCCAACATTTGTCTCTCATATCCAACATTTGTTTCTCGCATACAACATTTGTTTCTCACATCCAACATTTGTTTCTCACATACAACATGTGTTTCTCACATCCAACATTTGTTTCTCACATCCCACATTTGTTTCTCACATCCAACATTTGTTTCTCACATCCCACATTTGTTTCTCACATCCAACATTTGTTTCTCACACCCAACATTTGTTTCTCACATCCAACATTTGTTTCTCACATCCCACATTTGTTTCTCACATCCAACATTTGTTTCTCACATCCAACATTTGTTTCTCACATACAACATTTGTTTCTCACATCCCACATTTGTTTCTCACATACAACATTTGTTTCTCACATCCAACATTTGTTTCTCACATCCAACATTTGTTTCTCATATCCAACATTTGTTTCTCGCATACAACATTTGTTTCTCACATCCAACATTTGTTTCTCACATCCCACATTTGTTTCTCACATCCCACATTTGTTTCTCACATCCCACATTTGTTTCTCACATCCCACATTTGTTTCTCACACCCAACATTTGTTTCTCACATCCAACATTTGTTTCTCACATCCCACATTTGTTTCTCACACCCAACATTTGTTTCTCACATCCCACATTTGTTTCTCACATCCAACATTTGTTTCTCACATCCCACATTTGTTTCTCACATCCCACATTTGTTTCTCACATCCCACATGTGTTTCTCACATCCAACATTTGTTTCTCACATCCAACATTTGTTTCTCACATCCCACATTTGTTTCTCACATCCCACATTTGTTTCTCACATCCAACATTTGTTTCTCACATCCAACATTTGTCTCTCATATCCAACATTTGTTTCTCGCATACAACATTTGTTTCTCACATCCAACATTTGTTTCTCACATACAACATTTGTTTCTCACATCCAACATTTGTTTCTCACATCCCACATTTGTTTCTCACATCCAACATTTGTTTCTCACATCCCACATTTGTTTCTCACATCCAACATTTGTTTCTCACACCCAACATTTGTTTCTCACATACAACATTTGTTTCTCACATCCAACATTTGTTTCTCACATACAACATTTGTTTCTCACACCCAACATTTGTTTCTCACATACAACATTTGTTTCTCACATACAACATTTGTTTCTCACATACAACATTTGTTTCTCACATACAACATTTGTTTCTCACACCCAACATTTGTTTCTCACATCCAACATTTGTTTCTCACATACAACATTTGTTTCTCACACCCAACATTTGTTTCTCACATACAACATTTGTTTCTCACATACAACATTTGTTTCTCACATACAACATTTGTTTCTCACATACAACATTTGTTTCTCACATACAACATTTGTTTCTCACATACAACATTTGTTTCTCACATACAACATTTGTTTCTCACATACAACATTTGTTTCTCACACCCAACATTTGTTTCTCACATACAACATTTGTTTCTCACATCCAACATTTGTTTCTCACATCCCACATTTGTTTCTCACATCCAACATTTGTTTCTCACATCCCACATATGTTTCTCACATCCAACATTTGTTTCTCACATCCCACATTTGTCTCTCATATCCAACATTTGTTTCTCGCATACAACATTTGTTTCTCACATCCAACATTTGTTTCTCACATCCCACAATATTTGTATTCTCTCACGAAACAAAATTTTTATTCTAGTATAAACCGTATAGTTGCTTACCCTACCGGAGGCTATGAAATAATTTATTCCTTGAAGGTGTTCTGGAATACCTGGAAATGACCCATACAGTTTTGTGAGGGGAAGCCTTTAGTCATATCTGAGACGGATCATACACCGGACAACCCGCGTGCATGTTGCAGATGTCATAAGAACATCAAGTACGGGGAAGGAATAAACCGTGTTTGCTGTTTGTTTATTTCTTCACTAAGGAATTCCAACTGTGGCTTTTGTTTGAACGGAAAAGTCGGAAAATGACGCTTTACGTTGAGAATACCAATATTACACGGTGTAATGCCCCACCCCGCCCCTATTTTTACTTTTTATTGCAACAGACAAACTCCACTCATATATATGGTTTTTTCCCCTATTTGCACAATTTTAACGATTGTTTCCCTTTGAATCCAAGATGGGTTATTTTTGCCCGGTGTATGAATATTTCAACAAAATACTTGAATTATATGACATTCTGCATGTATTTAAAATTGGAAAATAAAACATTTTTGTGTTAGAAAAGTTGAGTACATAAACATTTTTATTTTGTTTTTTATAAACTATATTTAAAAAAAAAATTTAGTTTTCTAAAATAAAAATTTTTTCGTATTGATGCCAATTTAGTTTATTTCTGCATTTACGTTTTGTAATAATAAACTTTGTTTCCCTCCAAACATTCCATTAAAGAGAGAAAAGGTACCACACATATAACAACATTTATATACAGCTTTTCCTTTCTTTGTGATATTTTACATGCCTGCACCCAATACACGGGAAATATTCAGTAAACATATTTTGATCATGGAAAACTTTAGGCGGTATAACAAAGTGTTACCCTGACTCTTATTAGTTAATTTTTCAGTGTTACACCTACTCACAATATTGTTGTTGTTGTTGTGTTAAAATATATACAATTGTTTACTACACTATTGTAACACTCGCGAATGTAATATAAATATATAAACATATTGTAATACACTATTGTAACACTCGCGAAAGTAATATAAATATATAAACATATTGTAATACACTATTGTAACACTCACAAAGAAAATATAAATATAACATTTTGTATATGATTTGAATTAACAAACAAGTTCATTATCTAATGAGTAAAGTCTGGCATCGAATGTTCAGACTTCAATCGACTCTGGAATTTCCGCTTCTGTTTCTTATAGAACCTCGAATTTATCATTCTAAAATGATCACATAATTATTACAACTTCAATGTTACATACAGATTGCAGACAACTAGGACATGTCTCGGGATAAAATCAGATTATATTTTTTATGGTTTGTTGGAATTTCAGCACAGATAGCGCAAAGAAGATGTTGGGAACTTTTGTTGGTGATCTGGAGAAATTCATATAAAAGTGTATCCATGGAACATGTGTATTATATGTGATTCAGAACAGAAGATAGATTATATGTGATTCAGAACAGAAGATAGATTATATGTGCTTCAACGGACAACTTTCATGTACTCATTGCAGGGGATTAATTATAATCGATAATAAGTGAAAGTACTGTAAAACTAGGTACGTTATATCTGACTCAGTGTATACGAGGTAAATTCTATGTGATTCAGTGCAACAGTTAAATTATATGTGATTCAGTGCAACAGTTAAATTATATGTGATTCAGTGCAACAGTTAAATTATATGTGATTCAGTGCAACAGTTAAATTATATGTGATTCAGTGCAACAGGTAAAGTATGTGTTCCAGTGTAGTAGTAATTTGTATGTAATTCTTTTTCTTCTTCTTCTTCTGCATTCGTTCTCAAACTCCTGCAGATTAGCAGGATGTAGTCCTGAGAACGAAATGCGTTGCGTCATGGTTTACAGCATTTCTGCGATATCTGCGCATTTCCGCCTGACACATCCGACTTCAGCATGACTTTGGGTCACTGACCCTACTATATGGGATGGGGCAGCCAACTCCATCCGATAACCTCCTTAGTCGCCTTTTACGACATGCGTGGAAGGTAAACAGTGTTGCTTTTCTTTGCTCTCTTTTCGGTTGTGATTCAGTGCAACAGGAATGCACCACCAAGGCAAGAGACAGAATATTAGAGGTTCGATACAACTAACCTTCATTGCGGAGAAGGTACTTGATAATAATGTACCTTTTTGTGACCACAGATTGTGAATAATACACCTGCCCCCTCCCTCCTAGATTGTAAGTGACACCCGTGCCCTCTCCCACCCAATGTGATCTCAGTACGGGAGCTGGTACGAAGTAAATGATTTTACTACTGGAGCCGGTACGAAGTAAATTATCTCAGTACGGGAGCGTAGCAGATTTAATAGACAACCCCCCCCCCCTTTCCTATTTCTTCCTACCCTTTCTCGGTAACTTGAAGTGTTCTGGTTGCGTCAAAGACGGGAAATGTGGACCAAAAAATCGATTTGACTAAAACAGATCTTTACATGCATTCTGGCCGAAGGCAAGGGAAATAAATTGAACGTTATGTTGACAGTACATAGTATTTGTACTGCTAGTTACACGGCAGCCATTACTAAATGAAGGACAGTATAGACCGAAAGGGTTGGAGGCTGTGGGCAAATTGCCCTCATAGTTGGACCGTCTTCTTAGCCTGGAAAATTGAAGCAAAAAAAAACTTGAGTGGTAAAGAAGAGCAAAACTAAAAGCAAAATATAAAACGAATCAGCAACAGTGGGTCACTGTAAGACGTGATTATTCTGTGAGGTCGTGGTAACTGGATTACCAGAACCGGGACCTGAACTATCTTTTGCCTGTTGTAAAGCTTAGGATATAACCAAAGTAGACTAACGTACGTCGTTGAAAGTAGTGTACCTCATCATAAGAGGTATAGTGTGGCATCACTACGACCCTGATGTCTCCAGTTTGGCACCGCTACGACCCTGATGTCTCCAGTTTGGCACCGCTACGACCCTAACAGGTTATGGGTCTTATTACTATTATTATTAGCTTGTTCTTCTGCAATTACTTCCTCAGACTTGTGTTTTATTCTGTTAAGTAGTATTTTGAGCATCACTTTACTGGGGTGTGTTATAAGGCTAATTGTTCTGTAATTCGTACACACTTTCAAATTTCCTTTCTTGGGAATTAGTATTATTAGAGATTATTAATGGTCCATTCAGCGGGCCATTGTTTTGTACTCCATATCTTCTGGGAGATTTTGGTCATAATATGTACCACATTAATGCCCCCGTATTTCAGGAGTTCTGCTGGGATGTTGTCTACACCATGTGACTTCCTTCCATTCAATGGCCTCTTTTATTTCATCTACTAGAATTTCTGCATTTCCTATTTCTCTGTTGTTTAGTTCATAATTCTGTAATATCTTGTAGTCAGGATTACACTTGCAGTTATACAGCTACTTGCAATACTCTGTCCATCTTTTCACTATATCTGTTGTTTCATTGAGCATTTTTCGTGTTTGTATTCTGTCGTAGACATCTTCGGGTTTTTTTTAGCGTTGTTATCTTTCTTAGAGTGTCGTATGCTACAGTACTCGTGTTTAAATCCTACATTGATGGTTTCACATTGTTCCTCTAGCCACACTTCCTGTGCTTGTTTCATTTTCTTTCTGATGATTTTGATTATTTTACTATATTGCCCTGCCATTTCAGGGTCATCTTTCTTAATCTTTTTCATTTACCTTCATTCGTCGCACAATTTCAGGATGGCATCTGTTACCCAAGGTTTGTGTGTTATTCTTCTTGTCCCTAGTGTTTCTGTTGCTGATTCTAATAAAGCTTCTTTCATAACTTCTGTGAGAGACAGTTCTCGTTCATTCGTTTCTTCTGTCCTACATATCCCTGCTGTACCAGCGTATTGATAATAGGCATCAGTACAGGAAAGATGAAGATGAAGAAAGAATTATTAAAGGAAATAAAGATCAGGCAAATAAAATATTTTGGACACATTAAAAGACATGACGCCTTGTTGAAGACCTTACTTGATGGTAAAGTCGAAGGGAATAGAACAAGAGGTAGGCAGAGATACAAGTTAGAGGGTAACATCACACGATGGACGCATCCCATCTTCGTTGTTGTGACGGCACTTGATGATGACGACTATTAATAGATATTTTCCTGGGAATATCCGTTATTGTGTCTTCTAGTGTGTCATAAAAATAAGTGCATTTCCTCTGCGTCAAAGTCAACAGCTGGCACATAAACTTGAATGATAGCGGATATTTGTGTGCCTAGCTACTAAACGTATTGTTATAAGTCTACTGTTTATATGGGAGCAGCTAATGAAGGAGTTAACTTTCTCTTTGTCAACTATGAATCTCATTACGTGTTGATGTTTTGATTCGTCTCCACTGTACTACATTTGGTACAGTACAAGTAGACGCCACCACGTGTTTAATTAATTCCCTTGTCCATGTTTGTAAAATATATGTTCATTATTTAATAATTGAAATATTTATTTATTTAGGGTTGGGGTTAGGGTTAGTTATCCGCCGAAGACGGATGTGTCGGGCCATTGGCGCAAATTAAACGGCGACACAGCGCATTTCCTTTCCCTGGACTACATCCTGCTGGAAATCTAATAGGACCATGGTCCTGCAGTAAGGGAGATCCAGCGGGAGTTTGAGAATGAATGCTGAAGAAGAAGAATGGTTAGTTATGCAAAATACAACTATCCTAACACAAACCCTAAAATAAATACATATTTTAATTATTAAATGATAAACATGGAATTTACAAACATAGACAAGGGAAATAATTCGACTATGTGGTGACATCTTGTACTGTACCCCAAATTGTATGACCGTCATCAGACTCCTGGTCATGACATCTAGTCTCATGATTTTTTCCTCCCAGTTGTATCTATGTCTACCATTTCTTTCCCGCCTCGCAACTTTACCTTCAAGTAAGATATTCGGTAAGATTACTTCACAAAAACTGATGACGTAAATCCCCTGTCAGCTGAAAAATCTTCTTCTGCGTTCATTCTCCAGCTCCCACTGGATCTGTCTTGTAGCAGGACAATGACACAACTAGATTTCCAGCAGGAAATGGTAATGCATTGTGTCAACGTTTTATTTGCGCCAATGGCCAGACACATCCGTCTTCGACGGAACTGAGAAATCTGAATTTGGTAATAAGGAAATTAGAAAGTCAAAGCAAAGCTTGAGGCTGTGAAGATATAGCTTGAGGCTGTGAAACTAAAGCTTGATGCTGTGAAACTATAGCTTGAAATTGTGAAACTATAGCTTGAAATTATGAAACTAAAAATTGAAGCAGTGAAGTCAAAGCAAAGCTTGAGGCTGTGAAACTATAGCTTGAGGCTGTGAAACTATAGCTTGAGGCTGTGAAACTATAGCTTGAGGCTGTGAAACTATAGCTTGAGAGTGGGAAAGTCAAACTTGAAGCCGTGAAACTAAATATTGAAGCTGTGAAACTAAAACATGAAGCTGTGAAACTAAAAATCAAAGCAGTGAAACCAAAGCTTGAGGCTGTGAAATTCAAACTTGAAGCCGTGAAACTAAAACTTGAAGCTGTAAAACTAAAACACGAAGCTGTGACACTAAAACGCGAAGCCGTGAAACTAAAACTTGAAGCTGTGAAACTAAAACTTGTTGTCTGTTGTTTAAAAGAGGACACGCCCGTGTTGTCGAGCTCGAAAGGGGAGCAAAGAATAGCAACACTGTTTACCTTCCACGCATGTCGTAACAGGCGACTAAGGAGGTTGTGGGATGGAGTTGGCTGTCATATCCCATATAGGGTAAGTGACCCAAAGCCATGCTGAAGTCGGATGTGTCAGGCCGAATGGCACAGATATCGCAGCAATGCTGTAAACCATGACACAACGCATTTCGTTCTCCAGACTACATCCTGCAAATCTGCAGGAGTTTGAAAACGAACGCAGAATAAGAAGAAGAAAAGGGTACAAAGAATATCATCATTGTGATCTGCCATGCATATCGGAAGAGTCGACTAATGAATGTGGGTGTGGAATCTCTTCCTATATGTTAAGGTGACCCATAGCCATATTGAAATCGGACCTGTCGGGTCTATATGCACTGCTATTGCAGCCAAGCTTTAAACCATGACACGAGGCACTCCTTTTTCCAGCTGCATTCTGTGAATTAGCAGGAATGTGATAACTAGCACTGCAGAAGAAGAGTCAGAGATTTTACACATAAGCCGAGAGAGAGAGTCGGCGAGATGTCAGAATATATTCAAGATTTAGTCCGTACCTATTCATCATTTGATCTATCAGACCCCCTCCCGCACAGTTCATCTGCTGGACCTCCTCAACCACCACCCAGATCCTAATTGACCAAGCTTTGGGTTCACTGACCCCATTTAGTAGAAACTCGACCTTGCATGACCTGACTCTTTTCACGGCAAACCCGCTCGTTTGCAACATTCTCCCAGTTTACGCCTGTACGCTGTCAGGTGTACAAGCTTGATTGTTTTTCCTCATTTGGGTTTCCCTATGACCAGCTATTAAATACGCAGAAGGCCAGATCTGATTTCTGCTTCGTGTAGAATTGAATATCTCTAGAAATTAAGACAGGTTTCGTTGGGGTAATCGAATTTAAACACCGCCAGTGTATTACCAGGACTCCAAGGAGAGCAAAGAATACAGACATTCTTACCTGTCATGCACATCCTAAGAAATGACTAAGGAAGTTTTGCGGATTGAGGCAATATATTGTCTGTTCTCTGCTTGTGTGGATGGAGTCGTCCATCTATTGTCTGTTCTCTGCTTGTGTAGATGGAGTCGTCCATCTATTGTCTGTTCTCTGCTTGTGTAGATGGACTTTTAGTTTCACAGACAGAAGAACTTCATTCAGAACACAGACAGAAGAACTTCATTCAGAACACAGACGGAAGAACTTCATTCAGAACACAGACAGAAGAACTTCATTCAGAACACAGACAGAAGAACTTCATTCCGAACATAACTATAAAAAATGTAAGGGACATACAGAATAATGAGAAGAAGAGAACAAGAACAGCGAATTACATCGTGTTATAAATCCTGAAATAATTACTAAATCATTATTTTTATGGCAAAGAGCTCTAATATAACCAAATTAACAGTTCAAGTGAAGAACTGCAAGATCACATGATGTCTACATCCACAGTTCAAGTGAAGAACTGCAAGATCACATGATGTCTACATCCACAGTTCAAGTGAAGAGCTGCAAGATCACATGAACCTACTCAACGAAAGCTGTCTCAATCACAACATGAAGATCAATACAGAAAAAAAAACATAAGTAATGTCTATTCTTCTTCTTCATCAATCACACATGCAAATTGGACACGTCCATAGTTGCTCTGATCTCTTCCGGAGTGTATCCGCCGTTACACTTCTGCTGACAGTACCGATCCTATGCTGGTTGACCATTGTTCTTCTGTGCCCTCCAAAATTTTCACTTCTAGCAACACCGCATTTCAGACCCTGATCTTTAATCCTGGTCATTGAAAATGAATCATCATCCACACTAGTCTTACTTTCGCGTGCTATATCTCTTATGAATTTATACGTCAGCTCGATCCATTGCTCCATCGCCCTGTTCCACAATCGCGCATGACGTCAGTTCATCTGCTCTTTCATTACCTCGAACACCCACATGTCCCTGCACGAAAATAAATGTAACTACTTTCAACCTCGCTTTTCTCAAAGCCTCAATCCACTGTTCGCAAACGAGACCCACTTGTACCTTCCTAATTATACTTACAGTCAGTCAAGATGCAGACCTGTGTTACCTTCTGTGTGCCTTCCCACTCAAATGCCCTGGTCACTGCCATAATTTATTGTTGTCAGTTAAGAATAAATTAGCATATATTCTTTGATTACAAACCACATCGACAACCAGCTGTTATGTTGATATTTCTCAGTTTCATGAAATTAGATTGTTCAAAGTTGTATTATATATCCCCCCTCCCCCTCGGGTCTTCCTCTGTCTTGTCTCGCATCGATTTTGTCACACAGTTACTATGTGCTCTAATCGATTTTTCAGATGCTGCTGTTGTCAATATCCCCAGGAATTTCAGGCGATTAGTTCTTTCTTCCTTTATGCAGTAGAGTCTTGCCTCTCTCGAGATATCTTTCCCTCTCAGATTTCATCTCATGTAATGTCCCAGTGAAGAAGTATTGTACTCAGACACGTCTATGTCGCAACACCTGCTGATATATATTTCTCTTGGTTCATCCACTGTGCATCTCTCCGGATGAGGTGTTTTACAGTCAGCGTATTATTCCTTGTGTAGAAAGACGACTGTATTGCTTACTGTTCTCTTGGGTACTGAACCCAATTTTCTCTGTTTGAGCTGTGTATGAGCTGTGTTTGAGCTGTGTATGAGCTGTGTTTGAGCTGTGTATGAGCTGTGTTTGAGCTGTGTATGAGCTGTGTTTGAGCTGTGTATGAGCTGTGTTTGAGCTGTGTTTGAGCTGTGTTTGAGCTGTGTATGAGCTGTGTTTGAGCTGTGTATGAGCTGTGTTTGAGCTGTGTATGAGCTGTGTTTGAGCTGTGTATGAGCTGTGTTTGAGCCGTGTATGAGCCCTGTTAACAAAAACGATAGTCAAATTAGACTTGGGTCGCTTAGTCTTTATAGACGTGGTCCCTTTCGCTTGTAACAAAGTCTGGGACTTGTAACATCTTCAAACACGTTCAAAGTCTGGGACTTGTAACATCTTCAAACACGTTCAAAGTCTGGGACTTGTAACATCTTCAAACACGTTCAAAGTCTGGGACTTGTAACATCTTCAAACACGTTCAAAGTCTAGGACTTGTAACATTGTCAAACACGTTCGTCTTCTTCTTCTTCCGCGTTCATTCTCAAAGTCCCGCAGGATCTCTCATGAAGCAGAACAATGACTCTACTAGATTTCCAGCAGAATGTAGTCCATAGAATGGAGATGCATTGTTTATCATTTAATAAGTCCGAGCCTCCAAACTGTTTCGGTCAATGAGCGTGACAATATATTCTCCCAAATATTTGTTCGATGCTTTTACTCTATGCAATAGCAAGTGGTATTTTAATATTTCTTGTATACCCAAAAGTACCTGCTCTCGGTCCGCACATACAATACCTGAAGCATAAGCTCCTTCTTTGAATGATATCCATTAGGGTGTAACGTTTGCTATCGGACACATCGTTGTGACTGCAGTGTATTCCCGACCATGAACAACGCTTCAGCCAGTATCGTGCTGGAAAACAGGGACGCTGTTGCCACTTAATTCTTACGGCATACGGGAATTGAAGCAGGTCACTTCTAGCGGCACCGAATCACCGTGCAACTCAAGTAAACAAGTTTTCCGTACTTGACCAACCACATCTCTAAAAAGACATATACTTACAATCTGTTTACTTGAATTGCAACCTGGTTCAATTTCCATCAGCGGTGAGAAATTGTTCATTCATCATCCTATTTCCTACTTGAGTTGCAGGGTGCTTACGTTTAGTTGTATAACCTTCTCTATAGTTCGATGTGGTTGAGTTACGGTCCTTTTACCCAGACAGTTATCCCTCTTTCATCCAAGACTGCGTCACTTACATTGGCTGATCCGACCCTTTATTTTTCATTGGTTGAGGACACAGAATATACGCAAAGTAATAAATTATCAGTCGCATCAGCTAAATGTGTGACGTTATTTTGAATCAGCACGCAGGACTATTCTAGGTGAAAGGCTTCACTGAGTCACTCGTGAGTTATACAGTCCTTTGGACTTATTCAAAAGTAACATAATTAGACTTATTCATGTGATTTTCAATGGTTCTCGGCACAGCGTGTCTAATGTCAATCACGAGTAAAATGTTTTTAAAAATTCAATTTTCAAGGATTCTGTTAACTGTACAATTGACGAGGGACTCGGCTTCTCTATAACAATATTACAAAATAATGTTGGTAGTGGTTCAGTTAATCCAGTTCTGTATGATATTATTTTGTTGCCTGTATATTTCTTATCCTTCGTAGGATTCACATTGTTATCCAGTTTGACGTTCATGTCTCTCTGTGAGTATGCCGTTTTACAACATGACTTTCATGTCTCTCTGTGTTATCCAGTTTGTTATTGCTTTCCTTAAAACATGACTTTCATGTCTCTCTGTGTTATCCAGTTTGTTATTGCTTTCCTTAAAACATGACTTTCATGCCTCTCTGTGTTATCCAGTTTGTTATTGCTTTCCTTAAAACATGACTTTCATGCCTCTCTGTGTTATCCAGTTTGTTATTGCTTTCCTTAAAACATGACTTTCATGTCTCTCTGTGTATCCAGTTTGTTATTACTTTCCTTAAAACATGACTTTCATGTCTCTCTGTGTTATCCAGTTTGTTATTACTTTCCTTAAAACATGACTTTCATGCCTCTCTGTGTTATCCAGTTTGTTATTGCTTTCCTTAAAACATGACTTTCATGTCTCTCTGTGAGCATGCCGTTTTACTGCAGCTCTGCTCATTATTTTGTTCTGCAGCCACTTTCATTAGTCCTTATTTATCCTATCCCTGACAAAGACTTTGTAATTGAAACGTAGACACGGTTTGCCGTATCTTAATCTATCCTTGATTAATCCTTACATGGGGATGCTGTAAACGCTTCTTCTGTATGGATACGTGTTTGTGGCTGATTTGATGTTTATGCGATATAGAAAAATACTTGATCCTTGAGAGAAACGAAGCAGGAAGTCTCAGGCTAGAATCAAGGTCATTCAAAAGAAAAAGAGGGCAAAGTTTGCAAAAACCGGGTAGACAGACTGAAAGGTGTACCTAATGAAGCTGATTTACTGGATTCAAAGATTTTAGTTGGTATAAATCTATAAAAAATACTTGAAAAAATACTCAACTAACAGATAAGGGATAGCACTGTCCAAGAAAAAGATAATTGAAGCTAACAAATTTTAGAAATGCGGAGAGAATAGGTCTGTATCACAAAGGAAAATAATCAGTGTCAAGAACGATCTAAAGTGCGCCATTATAGGGATTGTTCTATATACAGGCTTTTCTAACAGTTATGCGAGCGTGTCAGACATCGTCATTTATCTTGGCTGGTGAGATCGTTAGTCACTGTGAGTATACTTTGTGTAACCAGTCAAATAGAATGTAAGGTGTAACACATAGAAAGTGTGGTGTAACAAATATAAAGTGTGGTGTAAGAAATAGAAAGTGTGGTGTAAGAAATAGAAAGTATGGTGTAAGAAATAGAAAGTGTGGTGTAAGAAATAGAAAGTATGGTGTAAGAAATAGAAAGTGTGGTGTAAGAAATAGAAAGTGTGGTGTAACACATAGAAAGCGTGGTGCAACAAATATAAAGTGTGGTGTAAGAAATAGAAAGTGTGGTGTAAGAAATAGAAAGTGTGGTGTAAGAAATAGAAAGTATGTTGTAACAAACAGAAAGTATGGTGTAACAAATAGAAAGTATGGTGTAACAAACAGGAAGCATGGTGTAACAAATATAAAGTATGGTGTAACAAATAGAAAGCGTGGTGTAACAAATAGAAAGCGTGGTATAACAAATAGAAAGTATGGTGTAACAAATAGAAAGCGTGGTGTAACAAATAGAAAGTATGGTGTAACAAATAGAAAACATGGTGTAACAAATAGAAATCGTGGTGTAATATGCGGTAACAAATAGAAAGCATGGTGTAACATACAGTAACAAATAGAAAAAGTGGTGTAACATGCAGTTACAAATAGAAAGCGTGGTCTAATATGCAGTAACAAATAGAAAGCATGGTGTAACATACAGTAACAAATAGAAAAAGTGGTGTAACATGCAGTTACAAATAGAAAGCGTGGTGTAGCATGCAGTAACAAATAGAAAGTGTGTGTAACATGCAGTAACAAATAGAAAGCATGGTGTAACATACAGTAACAAATAGAAAAAGTGGTGTAACATGCAGTTACAAATAGAAAGCGTGGTGTAACATGCAGTAACAAATAGAAAGTGTGGTAAAAGTCATTTTACTGTAAGTCAGGCTAATTTACATTATTGCACAGGAATATTTTGGATAAACATTTGGAACAACAATTTCAAACGTTATGTTGTAACATTCAGCAAAACAAACAACAAATTCAAAAGTTTTGTTGTAACATGCAGCAAAACAAACAACAATTTCAAACGTTATGTTGTAACATTCAGCAAAACAAACAATTTCAAATGTTTTGTTGAAACATGCAGCAATACCACATATAGGGTCCATGTTAACTTTCAGAATGGACGTGTCCGTGTAGCAACCGGGGATTTGGGCATCTAGTTCAGGGTCAATGTCTTTTATCCAGATATGTCGTAGTAGGCGACTAAGAAAAACTGGTGATTCTTGTTTTGATTCTTGATTATAAACTAGCTTCACAGCACGTGGGGCATTCCCATAGGTGCTCCGCCCTCCTTTCCAGCAGTCATCCCAGTGTATGTAGGAGTCCGGGTCAGGTGTTGATTGCGTGAATAGGAAAAAGTGGGGAATATGCTAACAAACTGTCACCTGTGAAAAAAATGATCGCTGTTACTACATGTATTGTCTTTGTTTCTTACTTTTGTCTTCTGCCACAGATACAAATGGATGACGAAAAGATGCAGGCCAGCGGTCATAGCACCTTTGACCTTTTATGACACTCCTACTTGACGGCGAATGCTATGTGTAGCTTCGTTGCAGATCGTTCAGCAGATCTGACAGAATATGATGAACTGGCTGGCCTAAAATCTGATCTAGATCTAGCCAGAAATATCATGTATTATTCTAGCCAGAAATATCATGTATTATTCTAGCCAGAAATATCATATATTATTCTAGCCAGAAATATCATGTATTATTCTAGCCAGAAATATCATATATTATTCTAGCCAAAAATGTGATCTAGATCTAGCCAGAAATATCATGTATTATTCTAGCCAGAAATATCATGAATTAATCTAGCCAGAAATATCATGAATTAATCTAGCCAGAAATATCATGAATTAATCTAGCCAGAAATATCATGAATTAATCTTGCTTTCAGTATTAATTGTTGCTATTCTTCAAACCTCACGACTCAAAGTAAAAATTAAAATTCTGTCCGAACCAATAATTAAAAAGATGGTCCTACTGCTGTATCAATATATCTCTACCTCTGACTTACTGACACAAAATACACAAGGTGGAGAGGTAATCATTTCTGCCATGATGTTTGTATGGTTGAGACTTGATACATAACTCTCAATTTCAATAGCAAATGATAATATTTCACAAGATCTAGTTTATTCACGGGAGCGCTTACATGCGCTTAATAATTACGAATATCTTTAGGCCGTAAACAATTTAAATTACAAAAGGCTGCAAGCATAATGTCATTTTGTCATCTACGCCTTAGACTTTCTATTATGGAAGGAACAGTATCTTCTTCTTTTCTTGTTCACGATTTGAAATGTATACACAACAAGTCCGGTTGTATGAATAAATGATCTGCGTTTAAAAGCTTCTCAGTGCTGTCATACATCTGTCTGTGGATATCCATCTCTCTGGGCTAGTGTTCATACCTTAACTGATTTAGTGTATTGCAAACCAGTATCAAACAGGCGATCCTTAAGGTACGGCCAATAAATCTCGATAGCTGTCGGTGACGGTGTTGATATCATTGGTAAATGCAAGGAGCGGATATTGCTAAGCGATTTAACTGAGTCATCATCATCATCAGGTGCCATGCCGACTGGCGTAGGCGGCCATGGCTCTCCACAGCTCTCTGTCCACAGTATTATGTATCAAAGTCGTTCTTGTTTCCTTGCCGTGCCAGGTTGTCAAACTGTCTAATATTTTCTCACGTTGTCGTTCTCTGTCTCTGTTGCCTTCAATTTTGCCTGTTGTGACTATGTTCTCTAAACCTGCCTGTCTCATGAAGTGGCCATAAAAAGAAGATTGCCTTTTTTCTTATATTGTTGATTAAGGTCCGTTTCGCATTTGACTCTTTCAACACCTCTACATTAGTTTTTCTGGCAGTCCGTGGTATTCTCAGCATTCTTCTGTAGAACCACATCTCTGTTGCCTTTAATTTCCCACTTTCCAATGTGTTTGTTGTCCAAGCAACCGGTCTGTTTTAACTGAGTAAAAAACAATAAAATTGTTGCTTGTTTATTTATATGTGTATGTGTATGTCTGTGAGAATTAAACTCAAACCATCTTAACTAAAATGAATGACATGGGGACTAGGCGAGTCCCTTTAGTCCAATAAACACACGACACTGGTGGTTGGTAAACATTCTAGGTCATTGACATAGGTCTGGTAGTTTCTGCAATAATAACTACATGACGGCATCGATACTGCCCTTACTTTTGCGCGTCACGTTCACGACGTGACCAGGTCACTGACATAGATCTAATTCTAAAGGTTCTTTACAAGCTTAACTGTCACAGGGCGTGGTATGTGAGATATAGACTGGAGAGAGGGGATGGGTTCGAATAGACTGGCCATTACAATATTATAAAAATATAAATATATTTATTTTTGATGGCGTACCATCCCCCGTTTTACAATAGAAAAGCTGACATGTTAGGACGTTGCACCTTACCACGAATCCTAGTGTATGCCTGTAAAGTATGGAAAATAGATTTCGTTTCAGCTTCACAAGACCGTTTGCGGTGTTTAAGTAGATGACCAGTTGTTTAAGTAGATGACCGGCTGATTAAGTAGATGACCGGCTGATTAAGTAGATGACCGGTAGTTTCAAGTAGATAAACGGTTGTTTTCAGTAGATGACCGGTTGTTTAAGTAAATAACCGGTTGTTTCAAGTAGATAACCGGTTGTTTTAAGTAGATGACCGGCTGTTTAAGTAAATGACCGGTTGTTTCAAGTAAATGACCGGTTGTTTCAAGTAAATGACCGGTTGTTTCAAGTAAATGACCGGTTGGTTCAAGTAAATGACCGGTTGTTTAAACTCAGATTTTCTGCAATACTTACTCATGGATTCATACTTTATTATTGACGGACCTGTTCAACATCAAGCGCCGTCTCTGCAACGAAGGTTCAGTACAGCGGACTCCAAACATCCTCTGTTTCTTGATGCACTCTGTTAGAATATAACCTATTCTTCTCATACACCTGTTCACACTACACTACCAACTCACATGGTCATCCCGCACTACAGAGCAACAGAATAATTCTGTATTACAGAGCAACAGAATAATTCTGCACTATTAACCATCAGAATTATGATTCCTACTGCAAATCTCTCCTTCTCCCTTATCACGATACATTAACGATTATTCATGTTAAAGTTGTATGAAAATGTACAAATTAAAACCGAGTTTGTATACAATTTAAAAAAAATCTGGATTCTTGTTTGGAACCCGTGTCCTCCTATTAATTTCAATATGAATTTGTTCAGGTTAAGGGTTGGGGTTAGTTATGTAAATTATAACTAACCTAACCCTAAAATTTGAATATTTAAAATACTGATTGATTAATTATTGATATCGTCTTCCTCATCATAATCATCATCATCAGGTGCCATGCCGTCTAGCGTAGGCAATCATGACTCTCCACAGTTCTCTATCTCCAGTATTATGTATCAGGAACGTTGTTGTTTCCCTGCCGTGTCAGGTTGTTAAACTGTCTAATATTTTCTTCCGCGGTCGACCTCTGCCTGTGTTGCCTTCAATCTTGCCTGTTGTGAATATGTTCTCCAAACCTGCCTGTCTCATGAAATGTCCAAAAAATGAAGGTTGTCTTTTATATTATTGATTAAGGTCCGTTTTGCAATTGACTCTTAAATCACCTCTACATTAGTTTTCTGGCATACCATGGTATTCTCAGCATTCTTCTATAGAACCACATCTCTATTGCCTCTAATTTCCCACTTTTCAGTTTGTTTATTATCTAAGACTCGCATCCATATGTTAGTATAGTAATTATATAGCACTGCAGAACTCTCTTCCTCACCTCTAATGACAAGGTCATATTACACAGTATATTTTTCATGTTTGTGAATGTTGTTTGAGTATTATTGATATAATATTTCGATAATTAATCCTAAAATAAGCCGGGAGACACGTGTTCCGAACAAGAACCAAAAAAAGTATTCAAACTGACTCACCAACCTCCTTTTGGATTCAATGAAAGTCGTATTTTTTTTTTTAACTCTTCTTTAAATAAAAAATATTAAGAGAGTAGCAAAGAATAAAATAGTCGCTAAGGGAAATAACTTATGAAGACATTCGTCGGTCAGGGATTATCGTTCACTGCAACTGTACATTTGTTCTGTTTATGTCCGAGAAGTTCTATAACCCACGATATAAATTTATGAATAGTACTTCATACTAACATAGAGAACGTTATCTCCAGCCATGATTTGACAGTCTTTGGTCACATTCTCTCGGATAAATTCAACATAGCGGGGATTACAATGCACATCAAAAATGTATTGTAGAGTGAATGTCTTGTTCCCCCCCCCCCCCCGCCCATTCCTAGCAAACCGCATTTTATAGCTATGAAAACCATTTTATCATTTAACGGTTATTTTTCCTGTCACAACCAAATTTCAGTTGAAAGCAAATAGAAAAAAAACCAGCTGAACAAATCTATTCAACATCCGTGTACACAGAAATCTGGCGTTAGTTCCCTGCTCTTGCAATGGCCTCTTTGTTGTTCAGTTATACTGGAATAGTGTTTTTTGAATAGTGTTTTTTTTAGTGAATTGTATTTTTTGACAGAAGAATGAGTTTCAGGGAACATGTTGACCACGTCATCATAAAGGCAGGCAAAGGCTTAGCAGCAATGAAGATTATGGATGCTGCTCAGAAGAATGATGGTCAACCAGCATAGGACCGGTACTGTCAGCAGAAGTGTAATGGCGGATACACCCAAGGAGAGATCGGAGTAACTATGGACGTGTCCAGTTTGCAGTGATGATGATCCGACGATTAACTAACTAACCACACATTGACAACTCACTGTCATTACCTCACATTGACAACAACTCACTGTCATTACCTCACATTGACAACAACTCACTGTCATTACTTCACATTGACAACAACTCACTGTCATTACTTCACATTGACAACAACTCACTGTCATTACTTCACATTGACAACAACTCACTGTCATTACTTCACATTGACAACAACTCACTGTCATTACTTCACATTGACAATAACAATACCATTCCATCACATTGACAACAATTCTGGGTGAGAACTTAGTGAAGTAGGCAAGAACTTATAGTCAGTCACTGACTAGGTAGGTGACAACTTATAGTCAGTCACTGACTAGGTAGGTGAGTACTTATAGTCAGTCAGTCACTGACTAAGTAGGTGAGTACTTATAGTTAGTCACTGACTAGGTAGGTGAGTACTTATAGTCAGTCAGTCACTGACTAGGTAGGTGAGTACTTATAGTTAGTCACTGACTAGGTAGGTGAGTACTTATAGTCAGTCACTGACTAGGTAGGTGAGTACTTATAGTTAGTCACTGACTAGGTAGGTGAGTACTTATAGTCAGTCACTGACTAGGTAGGTGACAACTTATAGTCAGTAACTGACTAGGTAGGTGAGTACTTATAGTTAGTCACTGACTAGGTAGGTGAGTACTTATAGTCAGTCAGTCACTGACTAGGTAGGTGAGTACTTATAGTTAGTCACTGACTAGGTAGGTGAGTACTTATAGTCAGTCAGTTACTGACTAGGTAGGTGAGTACTTATAGTTAGTCACTGACTAGGTAGGCATGAACTTAAAGTCAGTCACTGACTAGGTAGGTGACAACTTGTAGTCAGTCACTGACTAGGTAGGTGATTACTTATAGTCAGTCAGTCACTGACTAGGTAGGTGAGTACTTATAGTCAGTCAGTCACTGACTAGGTAGGTGAGTACTTATAGTCAGTCAGTCACTGACTAGGTAGGTGAGTACTTATAGTCAGTCAGTCACTGACTAGGTAGGTGAGTACTTATAGTCAGTCAGTCACTGACTAAGTAGGTGAGTACTTATAGTTAGTCACTGACTAGGTAGGTGAGTACTTATAGTCAGTCAGTCACTGACTAGGTAGGTGACAACTTATAGTAAGTCAATGACTAGGTAGGTGACAACTTATAGTCAGTCACTGACTAGGTAGGTGAGTACTTATAGTCAGTCACTGACTAGGTTGATGAGAACTTATAGTTAGTCACTGACTAGGTAGGTGACAACGTATAGTCAGTCACTGACTAGGTAGGTGAGTACTTATAGTCAGTCACTGACTAGGTTGATGAGAACTTATAGTTAGTCACTGACTAGGTAGGTGACAACGTATAGTCAGTCACTGACTAGGTAGGTGAGTACTTATAGTCAGTCACTGACTAGGTTGGTGACAACTTATAGTCAGTCACTGACTAGGTTGGTGAGTACTTATAGTCAGTCACTGACTAGGTAGGTGAGTACTTATAGTCAGTCAGTCACTGACTAGGTAGGTGAGAACGTATAGTCAGTCACTGACTAGGTAGGTGAGTACTTATAGTTAGTCACTGACTAGGTTGGTGAGTACTTATAGTCAGTCACTGACTAGGTAGATGACAACTTATATTCAGTCACTGACTAGGTAGGTGACAACTTATAGTCAGTCACTGATTAGTTAGGTGAGTACTTATAGTCAGTCACTGACTAGGTAGGTGACAACTTATAGTCAGTCACTGACTAGGTTGGTGAGTACTTATAGTCTTATAGTCAGTCACTGACTAGGTTGGTGAGTACTTATAGTCTTATAGTCAGTCACTGACTAGGTAGGTGAGTACTTATAGTTAGTCACTGACTAGGTAGGTGACAACTTGTAGGCAGTCACTGACTAGGTAGGTGAGTACTTATAGTCAGTGACTGACTAGGTAGTTGAGAACTTAGAGTCAGTCAGTCACTGACTAGGTAGGTGACAATTTATAGTCAGTCACTGACTAGGTAGGTGACAACTTATAGTAAGTCACTGACTAGGTTGGTGAGTACTTATAGTTAGTCACTGACTAGGTTGGTGAGAACTTATAGTTAGTCACTGACTAGGTAGGTGACAACTTATAGTTAGTCACTGACTAGGTAGGTGACAACTTGTAGGCAGTCACTGACTAGGTAGGTGAGAACTTATAGTTAGTCACTGACTAGGTATGTGACAACTTATAGTCTGTCAGTCACTGACTAGGTAGGTGACAACTTATAGTCAGTCAGTCACTGACTAGGTAGGTGACAACTTATAGTAAGTCACTGACTAGGTTGGTGAGAACTTATAGTTAGTCACTGACTAGGTATGTGACAACTTATAGTCAGTTAGTCACTGACTAGGTATGTGACAACTTATAGTCAGTGACTGACTACTGACAACACTTTAGTTACTATTTCCATATAAAGTTTCCTGCTTCTATTTGCTCCACCCTCTAGCGATGTGTGCTTGTACTCAATATGTGCTTGTACTCAATATGTGCTTGTACTGAATGTGTGCTTGTACTGAATGTGTGCTTGTACTCAATGTGTGCTTGTACTGAATGTGTGCTTGTACTCAATATGTGCTTGTACTCAATATGTGCTTGTACTCAATATGTGCTTGTACTGAATGTGTGCTTGTACTGAATGTGTGCTTGTACTCAATATGTGCTTGTACTCAATATGTGCTTGTACTGAATGTGTGCTTGTACTGAATGTGTGCTTGTACTCAATGTGTGCTTGTACTGAATGTGTGCTTGTACTCAATATGTGCTTGTACTCAATATGTGCTTGTACTGAATGTGTGCTTGTACTGAATGTGTGCTTGTACTCAATGTGTGCTTGTACTGAATGTCTGCTTGTACTCAATATGTGCTTGTACTCAATATGTGCTTGTACTCAATATGTTAGCTTTACTTGTCTGAAGACATGCTCAAGATTCTCGATGTTCGTGAGCTTCTGGTCAGTCCTCGTCTACTCTGCTTCGACAGTGTGCTGTCTGTGGGGGCCGAGAGGTGTCATTCAGAGATATTGTTTGTTATGAGTGTCTATTCAGTCTGTTTCCAGTGTGCACCACGAGGAGGTCCTTTTATGTTACTGTTTATCTGCTAACCCTTGGTCCACACAAGAGCAATTGAGAACCATTTGCACCTTTTACTAACGCTCTCTTTACACGGGGTCAAAATATATAATATTGAGTGGCTGTTATGTGATGTATAGACTTCACCTGCTGGTAGTTGAGAGATATGCATCATGATGATGGTTGCAAGTAAAAGGTGTAATCAAACAATACAACAGAAAATTGTTCATGTATGTTCAGTTTTATTTGAGTTTAGACACAACAAAGCTGGTACCACAAAATGTATGGAAATAGTTGAGTGTTATATGAATCATTTCTCAGTTGACAGAGCGTAACTCGCAGACGTCAGTTGGTGGATTTATGCACGAGCAGGCAGTATTAAAGTCACCGTGCAGTCAAATCTCAAGTCATTGGAACACTTCCTACATTGGGGAAAAAAAAAGTTTCTGCAGTGAATGACTTGCTGCTGTAGGGTCCGCATTTTCCAGGTAAATGATAGCCTTATATCTATTGTATTTTTGCATCCTGCACATGTCACTAAAAGAGGCGGGACAACTTTCTCAAGACTGAGGAGAATTCAATAGATTCATAGGGAAGACAACGTTCTGGAAAGAATATGTCACCTGATGATGATCATGTGTGTATCATATCAAATATTGGATGAATTCTAAGGTTAGCACAATAACAATATTGTTGTTGTTTCCAGGTTTTTCAGCCAAAGTGCCCATGAATATTTTAAATGCTAAATCTATTAAATAATGTCATGCAAATATTGAAACATATCTGGCCAGCCACCAGAGACAATCTAAAAATCATGTTCAATTGATTACGTTTCAACCGATTGTGATACATTTTTACTTTCCACAACTGATATAAGTATTTCCATTTAAATATATTATTCTTGATCTTGAACGGTATTTTATTTGTAAAATTGTTTCTATTTCGATGCAGTTTTAAATAAAACACGTGCATATTCTCGCACACACAAAAATTGAACATACAAAACTTCATGAATATATTTACAAGCACTCAGAAAACTATGAAATAGTTCTACACTCTGGGAAAAATGTAATTCTTTCGTAAAATATAGCATCTGTATTTTAAAAATATTTCAACATATTATGTCCTGCAAATTGTTCACGTCAAAATGAAACGAAATAAAATAAGCATTATGTCACGGCTAAACAAATCACTTGCAGATACCAACAGAAAACAAACCATTTTTTAAAAAAAAACTCATTATGCGATTAATTACTAAATATCGCTAAATTAATGTTAAATATGTACAAAATATATATAGTAAAAATGTCATTTAAAACAAATTAATAATGGCGTTATTTTTTCAACAGCTCAATAAAAATGTGGGTGCACTCTGGGTAGCGACAACCTTGCACAATAGTATTCAGGATACATTCATTTTACAAGATGGTCTCCAACTAACGTCAACAACGCACAAATTTAAAAACCAAGCACAATTTAGATATGGCACAATTAATTAACATGGTGATGTTATGGGACAACGGTAGCAGAGAAGGTGATTTGTAAGTATCTATTGGATGTTTGACTCGTGGACCCAAGTATAACTACGACATACACTTGTCGGCCACACTTACATTATAACTAACTAGTTCTGTCCCTCACATTGACTGCCAAACACACAATAGTTATCTCTAGCAAACAGTTGAACTCTCACACATTGATTATCTCTCCTTCCTGCAGACCACAGTTCCACACAAATAGTTCTCCTACACATAAAATTGTTCTTTATTTAATAGCTGTCATCTCTCACACATTAGTTCCCCTCTATTTCACACATTAGTCCCCCTCTATTTCACACATATTGCTTCATCTCTCACACATTAGTTCCCCTCTATTTCACACATATTGCTTCATCTCTCACACATTAGTTCCCCTCTATTTCACATACACAATTTTTATTCTCTCACTTATCCCTTCTCTTACAAACTATTCTTTCAATCTAGCACACTTTTTCCTCACTCACACAAATAATTTGTATATCTTCACGCTTATTATTTCTTCCTTTCTGACACATTAGTTTCTCCCCATTCACAAATTACTACTTTATCCCTCTTACATATTAGTTCTTTTCCTTTCTCACACATAAGATACATCCTTCTATTACACTAGTTCTTTCTATCACTTTTACATATTAGTTCCTCCTTATTGACAGATTAGTTCTTTACCCATCTCACACTAAGTCACATATCTCATACAAAACACACATCAAATGTCCTACAAAACACCCATCAAATGTCCTAAAAACACCCATCAAATGTTCTACAAAGCACCCATCAAATGTCCTACAAAACACTTATCAAATATTCTAGAAAACACCCAATATATACCTTATAAAGCACCCATTCCAAACACTATAAAGACACTTCCTGTATCAGTGTTCCCATCAAATGTTCTAGAAAACACCCAACACATACCTTATAAAACACCCAACATTCCACGTCCTATAAGACACCACCATGCTGTATCAGTGTTCCCGAGTGAGTATTTATTTATTTACAAACAAGACAACAGCTTAAAAATATTTTTAAAGGATATATTTCCGAAAATATGTGTTTAAACTTTTTTTTTAAATCGCATGCTGAAGATGAGTTGAATACAACATCATTCACAATTTAGCTCCTTAGCTCACTCAGGAGCTTGCAACAAATCACATATAAATCTTATGAAGCTGGTCCGGAGGGGGTCACAGCAGGAGGTGATGAGGCAATCTTCAAAACCAGCACTAATATTTTGTATTTGAATCATTGAAATGGATCATCGTGAGAAATCAACATACTTTATGTAAAGGCAGCTTGAGTAATGGCACAAAATTTCATCAAACGTGGTACATCATTCAATCTCTCTAATAGTAGAGCCTCCATATCTCTATCAGAAAGATGTTCAACATCATTACATTCTCTCTAATATTATGATATCTCAATCATGATAGTACATCATTATTCTATCTGAGATTAGGATATCCAGATATGCAATATCTTAATTCAGATAGTACATCATTATTCTATCTGAGAAAAAGATGCAATCTCTGTAAAAGTACATCTAGAGAGTGCTTCAAAGGGTAACCTTAAAAGTTTGATGGAAATTTAATGACCATAGCACTGTCCTATAACCTGTCAATATCGTTAATAAGGGTGCTCAGCAAGCACAATCTTAGTGCTAATAAACAACATGAAGAAATACAAACAGCTAAAAGATGGCCAACCCACTAGAAGACATGCACCGATGAGGAGCATTGTTCTATAATCCTTTTTTTTCATCAGTAAAGGGATAAAACCATCAGAAAGTGATGGACAATGACGATTTGAGTATGGTGATTACATGCCTGTCAAATCAGAAATTGATGGAGTTCAGTAGGAACTTTGACAATGTCATGGACTTCTGAGTGAAGATGTCCTTTTGCAACAAGCAAATGCTTGACTCCATACTGTATAGCTGCAACCATCGTGAATCTCCACTTCCGATGGATACCTGCATACTGTACTCGCTATACTTGCCAGACCTAGAGCCAAGTGATTTCCATTTGTTTGGATGACTCAGATTGACTGGGAGGAAAGACTTTCAGATGTTCAGCAGGTGGTGCTTGAGTTGTTGTACACGTGATCAAGAGAATGTTTTCTACAGAAATCATTTAGAAATATTTGATATGTGCTGGATGACTTGCATTCAGTGAAATGTTGACCACCTCGACATCTAATACAGTTGAAGTTTTTGACTATTTCCAAATATGAATCCATGTATTGTCTTTTCTCTGTTTTTGTGTGAATGATGAGTCAGTTTTCTGGTTGGTAGGTTTGCTCGCTTGATATGCAATAATATTGTGACGTCTCAGAATGTTGGTAACTCCTTCAATCCACCTTCTTGGTATTCTCTAACTCTTGCTGTTTTCATTTTCATGTTGTATGCTCTTGCCACTGGCCAATAAGGGTAAATTCTCATTATGTGGCCAAACCATTTCAGTCTGTTTTCCAATATATTTGAGCACAGATGTTGTTCCAACAGTTCTTGTAATCTCTTCATTCCTCACATGATTTCTTGTTTTGTTTGCTGCTTTTCTAAGACATCTCATCTCATACGTAGCAAGTTTTCTCTGTAGTAAATATGAAGAAAGGCAAGAGCTGCTCCATGTCCCATAGACTCCTCCCACACATGCTCAGAGTGTGGTAGGAACGCATAGAACTCCCTAGTCACAGTCGGGCACACAGCAAACATTCTCCCACACATGCTCTAATTCTATATAAAGTAGATTATTTATCTAATGTGTCCCTCTAGTGTGTCCCAGCCATCTTCCATCCTCCTAGTGTGTCCCAGCCATCTTCCATCCTCCTAGTGTGTCCCAGCCATCTTCCATCCTCCTAGTGTGTCCCAGCCATCTTCCATCCTCCTAGTGTGTCCCAGCCATCTTCCATCCTCCTAGTGTGTCCCAGCCATCTTCCATCCTCCTAGTGTGTCCCAGCCATCTTCCATCCTCCTAGTGTGTCCCAGCCATCTTCCATCCTCCTAGTGTGTCCCAGTCATCTTCCATCCTCCTAGTGTGTTCCAGCCATCTTCCATCCTCCTAGTGTGTCCCAGACATCTTCCCTCCTCCTAGTGTGTTCCAGCCATCTTCCATCCTCCTAGTGTGTTCCAGTCATCTTCCATCCTCCTAGTGTGTTCCAGCCATCTTCCATCCTCCTAGTGTGTCCCAGCCATCTGTGTCTGCGTAGACTGACCATAGAAAATATTGTGATAATGCCTATTCTTCTCCCCCCCCCCAATACACCAGTCTTAGTGATATTATCCGGGCAACTAATTCCAAGAAATCTACTTAGTCAGGGCATGTGCAAGATGTTTAAGTAAGTTCATTTCAAAATATATTTAAGGTTTTCATTTGAAGCACCCTTGTATATCACTATAAAGTTATACTGGAATAACAAAGACCACATTATCATAAATTTGTATCCTTAGTGTGTGTTATGTATCAACCATCTTGCACAGACATAAATCACAGAATACCTACAACAAACATATCAAGTTTATCTGCTGACAACATCAATCACTACCTGTCTGCATACTTGGATGTCACAACACAGGTTCAACCTTCACAAAGCATGCATGCAAATATGGCACTCAATGTCAAATCAATTCTAGGCACAGGAGAGCATTTAATCACACACTCACCCCACACACACTCATCCAACCACACACTCGCCCCACACATACTCATCCACACATACACTCGCCCCACGCACACATGTACTCCAAGACAACAAGTAAAAGAAATGAATGGCACTATTATATCAAACAACTTAACATCATTCATATTGTATAAAATATCTATATAGATTTAGCCGTTATTTCAATATGTCGTTACGGTCAATATTTCATGGCCTCATTAATGTGGCTACGGTCAATATTTCATGACACCACTGTATGGCTAAAGCTAATATTTCATGACTTTATTGTATGGCTAAAGCCAATATTTCATGACCTCATCATATGGATTATAGTTGTTCTTGTGTTCTTCTGCAGATTAGCTGGGTGAATGGGATGTGTGTCATGGTTTACAGCTGGGATTAATATATCTGCATCCTTCAACACATCCATCTTCAGCATGGTTCCAGGTCACTTTAACCTTCAATGGGATGTGACAGCTTTCCCCAAGTCCTCCTTAATTGCCTTCTACAACATACATGGCAGATCACAGTGTTGCTACTCTTTGCCACCCTTTCGGCCGACGTTGGAAGCGTTAAAAGCAATTCGCTGAGCTCCAGAACCGAAAAAACTTAATATTCATAAATGAACGTATGAACGAAATGTATGTAAAGAAACAGCTCCCGGTCTTCCAGACACAGGAACCAGTAATAGATCAGCGAGCCAAAATATCGAGTTCCTTGTCTGTTCCTGGTATCGGGACACAATCGAGTTCCTTGTCTGTCCTGGTATCAGGACACAAACTCCAAGGCATCGCAAAAATAGACCTAATGGACATTAGTCATTCTCCCCATGGAGATAACACACACACACACACACACACAAATCACCTGATAGGAGACAAATATAATTATGCATTTTGTTGAAACATCAACAGTTCTGTGTTACATTACAAGGAATCAGCCAGTCACTGCACCAACACGCACAATGAAAACATATCAATCATATTTCTAAACATTATCAACAAAATCGATTTCAGTAACAGTATCGACAACATGATCTATACTACAAACAGGCACTATTAGTCTTTTCTTATGGCAAGAAGGGTCTTCACGACCTCTGTTATGTGAAGAAGAAGATGACATGACCCAATAATGTCCATCTTCTCTAATAAACTCCAGACGCAGGGTCAGATTGGTGACTGAGTTCTTCATTGGAGTCTGAACTGATGTCTCCCTGATCTTCTGATGCTAGATGTCCAGAGTTGCGGTTTTCAACACATTTTCTCATGTGTTTTTCTAAAGTGCTAGGCACAGAGAATGGCATATTGCAGAATTTGCACGTGTACACATCCTTCCCTAGTCTTCCGTGTGTTTTCATGTGCCTGGTCAGCTTACTAGACTGCGCACAGGCGTAGCTACACAGGTTACATTTGTATGGCTTCTCTCCTGTGTGAGACCGTCTGTGAACCGTTAAGTTACTACAATTCTTGAATACCTTCCCACAGAATTCACACGTGTCATTTCTTCTGCTTTCCTTCCTTGGGGTAGTTACTGCGTTGCTGCCGTTGCTGGGTAATACGAGGCTGCCTGTTGGGCTACTGCTGGTGCTGGACGTGCCGAGGAAGTGGGTTGCATACGCAGGAGGGCTGGTTAGTCGAGGTTTTAACAAAGCTGGCACGCTCTGGCTGTCTGATTTTAAGGCACTGCTGTTTGATGTCATGGTATGAGAGAGGTTCAATCCATTGTGGTTATCAGCGTTGGGATCGCGAGAATTGGGGAAATGTGGAGGAAAGCCGTGGTAGAATAATCTTACAGGACTGTCTGCATGAAACCATGAAGGATGAAGGTGAGAGTAGATAGAGGCTGCTGCATGTTCCACGTTGTTGGGAGGTAGAGTATCGATACTGGCTGGCCAGACAGAGGCGGAAGACAAGTCCCTCTTCGACGACTTACTGAGATCTGTGCCACCCAAAAAATCGGACTCGCTTTGTTCTTCATTATCAGACTCCTTCTCTGATTCCAGTTCCCGTTTCACACCAGTTTTGAAGTTGTTACTAGTTTTATGGCTATCAGTTCCATTGTTACTTGCGCCGTCCAATTTTCTCTTCTCCTCTTTCTTTCTTTTACCGTTCTCCTGACTCTCGGCCAAAGCCGCTTTGTACGCCTCGCTATATGTCTGAATGTCGTTGAGGCCAGTTTTCTTCATGACCTCACTAAGAAGGCTCTCAATAGGTTTATTTTTGATGGACAGATCGCTTGGCGCATTGTGTTCTGCATCCTTATGGTCATTGTCACAAGCATCCTCCAACTTGATTCTCTTTGCGTCATGACAAACCTCTTGTGGCTCGGCAACTACGTCCACATTACTCTTGATATCCTTCAACTTTTCCACAACATCATGCCCCTCATCATTAATTTCATCCTCCATAAGGTCTTCCTCTTCTTCCTCTTCCTCTTCATCGTCATCTTCATTATCTTCTCCTTCATCCTTCATTTGGACTGAAATTGCGTTTGGGGATTGCCCTTCTGCTTTGCTCGAGTGCGTTTTCATGTGTCTTTTGAGTTTGCTCTGCTGGGTACATGCATGAGGACATTGTGGACACTTGTAAGGCTTTTCTCCAGTGTGTGACCGTCTGTGCACTACTAGGTTACTCTGAAAACGGAAGGTTTTACCACAAAATTCACAAGCCTTCTGCTTTGGAGGCAAAACTAAGGCGGATGTGAGACTATTCACCCTTGGCGATGAAGTCATTGATGCTTCGGCTGGGGGGCTCTCTGAGTGTGAAGTTGGGGTAACTGCACAATTAGTTGGTTGAGGTTGGTGTGAAGCAGATACCTGAGATTTTGAGTGGGGAACAACCGGGGAACTGGCCAACTGCC
Organism: Meghimatium bilineatum; assembly: GCA_034231615.1. Lineage (NCBI taxonomy): Eukaryota > Metazoa > Mollusca > Gastropoda > Stylommatophora > Philomycidae > Meghimatium > Meghimatium bilineatum. The sequence goes on along the minus strand of CM067313.1, from coordinate 1,636,847 downwards.
TAAGGCGCATGGAGTAGTAGTCGTACTGGGAATCCAGAACTGGCGATATATGGGGTCGTGAACGATCAAAATGGTTTGGGGAGAAGGAAGAATGTTCAAGTCCTGGTGCTCCTCGGGCAATGAGTTGTGGGCGCAGTCTATAGTCGTTGATGATGTCAAGGTCAAAGTTGGATGGACGAGGAAAAGGGCTCAGAGAAGTGGGGTGGGATAGTCGGGAGTCCAATGGTAGCCGGAACGGAGACGTGAAAGGATTTGGGGCATGTATAGGGTACGGTGAGACTGAACCACTGCTGCCAGTTGTCATAGACCTGTGGTCCAAGCTAGACCGAGGTGATGAGGCCACCAACAAATCTATGGGAGATATAGTGCTAGTAATAGGAGTCGATGCTGAGGCTGATGAGTGATGATACTGGCTGCTGGCTGAGCTGGTGTAAATTTTCATCCCATGCTCCTTCTGGGCATGTTGTAGCAGGGCCCAGGCTGAGGTATATGTGCTGCGACATGTCTCACAGACAAATCTGGATGGTTCTGAAACGACACAACAAAACAGGATAAATATGGATGGCTCTAAAACGACACAACAAAACAGGATAAATATGGATGGCTCTAAAACGACACAACAAAACAGGATAAATATGGATGGCTCTAAAACGACACAACAAAACAGGATAAATATGGATGGCTCTAAAACGACACAACAAAACAGGATAAATATGAATGGTTCTGAAACGACACAACAAAACAGGATAAATATGGATGGCTCTAAAACGACACAACAAAACAGGATAAATATGGATGGTTCTCAAACGACACATGACAGCAAAGCAAGACTATAAATTGGATTGGCTCTGTAATTGTATCCCTCCCCCCGCCCCCAAACAATAATACAAATCTGGATGGCTTTGTAAAGTAAGGCACTTGATAACAGCAAAGTAAGATTATAAAAATAGATGGCTTTGAAACTACACAGCAAAGTAAGATTTTTAAAAATAGATTCTGCTTTATTTTGACTCAACTGTTAGATCTGCTAATTTGGTGAATGGTCACGAGTCACCAGAGCTGTCAACTATATACTTGTGAAATCAGACATACAAACTGAAACCGTCAGCAGTAAGTACCTCTGTACAGGAAGTAAACACGAATTGATTCGCTATTATTGTAATTTTCGTTGGTCACTATTTATACACTTGGAGACTTATGCCAAAAAAGTCAAGGCCGACCAACGAAATTCACGGAAATAATAACAAATCAGCCTTTCAGGCCATGTTTACTTTCTGTACACATGTGTTTACTGGCGACCGGTTTTGTGTGAACATTGATGTATATCTGACCGGTCTGTAGCCCAGTACCGCAGATAAAAACCGCAGATAAAAGACTGAATTTATGACACAAGTTCCAGAAACCATGAAAGACCCGGTCAATGAGAAACAGGTGGCGGCACTTGACAGATGAGATTCCCTAGACATCTACCTTCAAAGTTTGAAAAGTACCTACAAGATCCAGGGTTAGAAAACAACGCGGGAATAAGTTTGGTGGTTGTGTGTATCCGAACTGACCAAACGCAGTCAAGAGTAAGCACTCAGAACATCATTTTATGACCTAGCAGGGGAGCTAACTATCCCGCCATTTACCGGTTCATCAGTCAATGGACTCCAGTTAAATACTTCACAATCTCCATCTTGAAAAAAAAATATAAGAAGGGACGAAAAAAGTCCGGTAAGAGTACAGGAGAGGTCAACGATCTCAATTGACTTGAAAGTTGTCTTCTTGTGGCCAAGAGATTCAAGTAAGGTCATGATTCAAGGAAATTAAACTACCAAAATCTAAGGTTAGCCTTGTACAGCGTTTCGTTTAGTACAAAAGTCAGCCAATATTATAAAATTGTATTAACTGGTAAAGTAAATAAACGGAGCTCTGGTTGGAAAATATGGTATAACTGATAGGAAAAACCAGTCATTGCTAATATTATACGGTATTGTCAACTAACTCAATGTTAATAAAAATACTTGTAAAACCACGATACTTGTGATTTTGCTAATTTTCACTGGCCACTTTATGACTAAACGTCAAATAGTTCCCACTTGTGAACGATGCTACCAATGAAATCACAGGAATGTATAACTGACGAAAGATTCATACAAACCTTTAGATAAGAAGTGTGTGTGTGGAGGGGGTATTAGTAAACTGGGAGGCTAGGGTTCAAATTCTTCAAATGGAAAATAGAACAGAACACGTTGCAGTATCAAACAAATTAAAAAAACAAAAGATTGTTAACCTATTCTCCCTAGTGGGTTTCCACACACACAGAAAAGATAATAATAAAACTATACCAACAGTCAAGAGATGACAAACAGTATTTTTATGCCAACGATCTGCTATCAATGCCAGACATGGACGCTGACAACAGCTCAGCAGAGAAAACTTGCAACATGTGAGATGAAATACCTGAGAAAAACCACAAGAGCGACCAAACAAGACACAATAAGATATGATGAAATCAGAAGAAGAATCGGTATAAGACCATGCACAGAATACATCGAGGTTGCTGATCCAGCGGTCCATGGGCTCATGCCCTTTGATCCAATGCCATTGTGTGATATATGAATACATCGAGAAACAACAAATAAAAATGGGCCGGACACATGAGAATGTACCATAACCCAACTACCAACAAGAACATATAACATAAGAAGATCCGGATACAAGGCCAGAGGAAGACATAGAACCAGATGGCGGATAAAAGGCCAGATGAAGACATAGAACCAGATGAATAGATAATATCAAGACAACCCAGAACAAAAACAGATTCAACACAGCCGACACATCTGGCCTTGGATAGGAAACTGAAGCTCACAATCACCACACCTACGCTTAATGGCAAGTGTGGATATTCTGTAAATATTCTGACCATCATCCATCAGGGAATAGACAACAGACCATAAGAGAAGTGACTTGCTGTTTTTTTTCTTTCAGGAAACCCCCATCTCCCAAGTGCAAAGTCATATATATCTAATAATCTGCTGACTGACAGGTAATACGAACCTGCTGACTGACAGGTAATACGAACCTGCTGACTGACAGGTAATACGAACCTGCAGACTGACAGGTAATACGAACCTGCAGACTGACAGGTAATACGAACCTGCAGACTGACAGGTAATACGAACCTGCTGACTGGCAGGTAATACAATCCTGCTGACTGACAGGTAATAAGATCATGCTGACTGACAGGTAATACGAACCTGCTGACTGACAGGTAATACGAACCTGCTGACTGACAGGTAATAATGATGCTTACCAAGAGTAGCATGACTATGGAGGTCATGGCAGTGATCAAGGCCTTGAAATGGACACAGAATGCAACTCTCGTATTTGCATTCTCAGAGATTCCATGAATACGGTTATAAAATGCAAGAGGGCCGTGTGTTTGAATACCGCTTGAGGCAGTGGGAATGTTGTTTGCAAGGAGTCATATTCGCCATTTTGTTGTTTAGGCCAGAAATGGAGCAAAGAATAGCAACAATGTTTACCTTCCATGCATGTTGTAAGAGACGAGTAATGATGTTTTGGGGGTGAAGTTGGCTGTCCCATCTCATATAGGGTCAAGTGACTCAGAAGCCATGCTGAAGTCTGATGAGTCGGACCAAAAAGTACAAATATCGCAGTAATGCTGTAAACCATGACACAGCGCATTCCGTTATGCGGTCTTGATTCTTGATTAGAAACTAGCTTCATAGCACGTGGGGCATTGCCATAAGTGCTCCGCCCTCCGTTCCAGCAGCCATCCCAATGTGTGTAGACTCAGAGTCCCGGTCAGGTGTTGATTGCGTGATCTTCGGGGCCTTAAAAACTATACTTTTCCTTCCCTCCCGTTTAGATACTTTCATTTCTAACATTCTCTGTATGTGTACGTTCTCAACCTCATTGACATCATCTTCATCTTGAAATGACTTTATTACTGTCTTCATTAAGTCTGCTTTATCTCTTCTCAGCATTGTGCCGTCTATTGCCGCATTGCCTGCCAATAAGTCGGCTCTCTCGTTTCGCCTGACCACAGCATGACCAGTGCAGCGTATCCATGTAATGCTCTGGAAATTGTGCAGTTCAATAAATCCCACCATTCTTTTCTCAGCATGTACTTTTTGCAGACAGGTTGCTGAATTCTGCCAGAGTGTCAGTCGAGCAATGAACCAGGACGACATAATGAACTCCGTACAAGAAGCTGCACAGATATAACAAGTTAATGAGTGTGATGTGCCTTTCCCATGTCCATAATAAAGGAGTTTGACTTTAACCGTGGTTTAGCCTGAAATTACCGGTAAATACTAGCTTTAAAAGCATGTACGCTGGGCCTGTCAGTCATCACACAGTTGTGGACATACATACTCAAGGGGAGACCGGAGTACCCGTGGGCATTTTCTCTGCAGAATGTTGATAATTGTCAATTAACTAACTACCTATCTACAAATTAAAGCATGTTTGTAGATGATGTGTGTATATCTACTATCTATAAGTTCAACATTCATCATAACATCATAACAACATAACATCATAACAACAACTGAGGTTTGCACAAACAGACATAACAACATGGGAAAAATAGTAGTCAACGGTATGGCGGCTGGCAACATGAGAAAAGGTTGCCCGAGATGACTATGAACAAGAGAGTATTTCATGTGAAAATGTTGAATCAACTCGCCCAGGATCATCAGATCGGTATGACCAGTCAAGTAAAATTGGTTAGAACTCATCATCAGGTGCCATGCCGGGTGGCGTAGGCGGTCATGGCTCTCCACAGCTCTCTGTCCACAGTATTATGTATCAAAGTCGTTGTTGTTTCTTTGCCGTGCCAGGTTGTCAAACTGTCTAATATTTTCTCACGTTGTCGCCCTCTGTCTCTGGTGCCTTCAATCTTGCCTGTTGTGATTATGTTCTCTAAACCTGCCTGTCTCATGAAGTGGCCAAAAAAAGAAGATTGCCTTTTTCTTATATTGTTGATTAAGGTCCGTTTCGCATTTAACTCTTTTAACACCTCTAAATTAGTTTTTCTGGCAGTCCATGGTATTCTCAGCATTCTTCTGTAGAACCACATCTCTGTTGCCTCCAATCTCCCACTTTCCAGTTTGTTTATTGTCCAAGACTCGCATCCATATGTTAGTATAGGGGTTATATAGCACTGCAGAACTCTCTTTCTCACCTCTAATGACAAGGTCATATTACACAGTATATTTTTCATTTTTAGAACTCAGGTTTGTTAAAACGAAAGTTACGCCTCTATCCTAGTGAAGCAGTCTCCAATATCCAACAGACATATCCATGCATCGGTTCTACTTTCTCACGACTTGCATAGAGGTCAGTTTCTTGATGACCCAGTTTACTGCTTGCTTTCCATACCCACGAATGACAAACTTTTGCTTTTCGAGTTTACAACCAGTGGGTGCCAGACGGTTTATACCCAGGCATAACACTTTTAGCGTTCTGTTGGACAATGTGGTAAATACTGAATCAAGTAAAAAGGTTACAATAAAATTATAACTATAAACATAAAAAATAAACAATAACACAAAGAATAAGGACAATTTTCCACGGCATATACAATTTAAACAAAAATAATACATGAATACATGAGATGGTTAATCAGATAAATGACATTTGTTCGAGGGCAAAGCTAGTAAAACTGGCTATAGTATAGTTCTGCCACATTTTCCCATATAAATAACCAAGATATCAGATGTCCGACAAAATGGAGAGTGCCGTAGTAACCAAACGAATAAGTGGTTAAATACTGAATCAAGTAAATAGGTTACTATAGAATCCTAATGTACGAGATAAATAAATGCACAAAATCAACAACTAACAATAACATAAGGACAGTTTTCCACGTTACGGTCCAACAGGGAGGCTTCTCAAGAAACACATAACAATTTTTTGTAAACCCCACATAAACCATAAAAATATTTAAAAACATGTCAACGTCATTCTAAATTTAAATATTTTTATCGGTTTTTATTTTTAATTATATGTTTCTTGAGAAAGGTCCATGTTGGGCCTTAAAGTTGGGAATAGCAGGTGAAACGTGCTATACTACAATGTTTTCTGGAGACTGGCGAATTGTTGGTCCAAAATATCTATATTACTTACTGTTATAATAGATAATAGGTAGCAACTGCAGCACAACGCAAATCCAACCAGCCGGAACTAGGAAACTTATACTGCTACAATGGTAAATTGTGACACGATCAAAGATTACGTTTGCTACCAATTTTGTCTTAAAAAACCAACATTAAACACCAATCCCTTGGTTTTATGTGAAAATGTTGATGTTTTTGGGGGAAATCGCTAAGAGGTAAAAAGATGGTGCGTTTGTTGAATGTTTGGAGGGGGTGGTTACTCAGTTTTTAACTTGGTTTTAGTACAAAACAGGGCCGTAAATACAACTTCAGTTAAGGGTGTGGGTGTAGGCTGAACTAAAAAGAAAGGTAATTTTCCCATCTTCGTGTCCTCTTCTTCATGAGAACATCGTTAAGGGGTGGGGAAAAAAAGAGGGGGACTACTTGCTTATTAGATAAATTCTCGTGTTTTGATTTCCAACAAGGGAGCTGTGGGGTTTCAACAAGGTCAGTCCCCACCTACGGCTTCATAATAAGGGATGAATAGTCGTTGACGTGATTCGCACCAGCTGACATGATACACAGTAACACACCTGTACCTCAAGGTAAATAGCTAACACACTTGTATCTCAAGGTAAATAGCTAACACACCAGTACCTCAAGATGGATAGCTAACACACCATTACCTCAAGGTGTATAGCTAACACACCTATGCCTCAAGGTGTATAGCTAACACACCTATGCCTCAAGGTGTATAGCTAACGCCCAGGTGTCGACTACATTCTTTATCTGAAATATTCTTGCAAACTCTAAACGCTCTATACTTCGGAGGTCGTGGTGACAGTATTACGAGAACCGCGACCTCCATTATTTATGATGTTTAACTCTGAAATAACCAAATTGGACTAACGTTCGCTGTTGAAATGAGCGTACCTCGCCATTAGATGTACATTTGACTTAACCAATTAACATATTTCTTCAACTCTCGTACTTCATGGGGCAGCATATCTGTAGTCAATGTCGTGCTATGTTCTCCTGAAACAAGAGGCAAACCAAGACTACGGTTGTGACACAAGTGATATTGAGCACCTTCTGAATATCACACTGGAAGAGGCTGGCTGGGTAGCTTGCACAGAACCCACAGCCTGACAGACTGGCAGTGAGGATATGGATAGACAGATAGTATGTTTTACATACGCTGTTAACGAAGATATACTGTCGTGATTTTCGTTGGAGATAAAGAATAAAAACAGCAACAAACGCTCTACAGACAAGGCGACGTAGCTGAATGGTTAGAACAGCAGTCTTGATATCGTAACAGCTCGGGTTCAATTTGGTTTTTAAAATATATAAAAAAAAGAAAATTATGTCAGTTTATTGCATGTATTCGACAGAAATCGAAAGTAAAGACTTGCAATACTGTGACACGACATGCATCTTGTAAGAAGCGATTAAGTATGATCGGGGTGATGAAGTTGACTGCCACACTCTATAGGTCAAAGTGACCCCTCCCATGTCACATCTAACCCAGATGTATCAGACCACAGCGCGTACGTATTGCAGTCAAGTTGTAAACTATCGCAGTAAAGTTGTAAACTATCGCAGTCAAGTTGTAAACTATCGCAGTCAAGTTGTAAACTATCGCAGTCAAGTTGTAAACAGAAAAAAACTCTGTTCAATGAATTACATCTTGCCAACCAGCAAGATTTTCTCAAAGCACGCAGAAGAAACATACTAATCATATTTTCTCACGTCGTCGCGACTGATATAGTAAATCAACCCTTCATTTCCACAGCCTATAAACTCTTCTCAAAGGGGGTGGGGGTGTGTGGAAGTGGCTATCCTTTCCCATAGAAAGTCAACGTGACTCATAAGCCATGCTAAAGTAAGATGTGTCCGGCACAAATGCGCATATATCGCAACTAAGCGGTAAACCATGATACAGTGAACTCCGTTCTGCTAATCTGCAGGAGTTTGGGAACAGACGCACAAGAAGAAGAAAACAACTGTCCCTTCAGTTCCTACAAGGTAAGACATACAATGTAATACCACCAAAATTCGAATATGTCGGGCCAATGGAGCAAATGACAGTGATACAACGCATCTACATCATGCTGGAAATATATTGTCCAGCTACACGAGAGTGCTGGTGGGAGTTTGAGAATGAAGGAAACATCAAATACATTGTAACAGAAGTATCTAGCATAAACCACATCTACTTGAGGAAATATATTCTCCGGAATTCGCTAAATCGCAGATCAGACGGGATAGTGTTAAACAGGTCAGTCGGTGTTTGCTGTCAGGTCAGGTAACTGACCTACTAGATATGTTTTCATGATAGGATCTGACACTATAAGGTGTGGGGGGAGGGGGCCCTCTCGTTATAAGGTCTGGTCTCTCCGTTATTTAGATTAGGATATCATGTGGAAGGGGGGGGGGTGGGGTTGTTATGCTTCATGGGTAGATCAGGAAGGACGATGGAAAAAAGGGCCACACCTAGTCAAAAATATGTTGCCTGTCAGGACATGTGGGTTAGGACACTGGAATGTATCCAGCCTACAGGAAGACGAAAATGAAATTAGGTGATTGATTGAGAATCCCAGGAATTGCGAGCGATTAACTCTTCAAGAAATAGGCATAGATGGAAAAGACATCAGGCTGATTAGAAATATATATTGGGAACAAACTGCATCAATAAGGTGTGAAAACAGCTACTCACCGTACATAGAAATAAGAAGAGGGGTAAGACAAGGATGCATTTTATCACCAAGCCTATTTAATATCTACACAGAGAATATCTTTAAAAATATAGAAGAAATACCAGGACTCAAGATCAATGGGAAAATAATAAACAACATTAGATATGCAGATGACACTGTTCTTTTGGCAGAAAGTGAACATGAACTACAAAGACTAATAGATCAAGTCAATAAATCAAGTAATGAATATGGACTGGATATAAACATTCAAAAAACAAAAACCATGATAATCAGCAAAAAACACAGAATAACAGGAGGTAAACATAAACATACAGGGAGAGAAACTACAACAAGTAAAACAGTATCAATATCTTGGACACATCGTCACAAATGATGGCAGATGTGAAACAGAAGTTAAAAGGAGAATAGGAATGGCTAAAAGTACCTTCAATGACATGAGGAAATTATTAATATCTAAACAAATTACAAACAAGTTAAAAATGAGAATTATAAAATGCTACATCTATTCCATATTAATGTATGGCTCAGAAACATGGACACTAAATAAACAATTAGAAGACAAAATTGATGCCTTTGAGATGTGGGTATATAGAAGAATAGGGAGAACATCATGGAAAGAGAAGAAAACAAATAAAGAGGTGCTAAAAACACTTAATATGAAGAAAGAACTACTAAGAGAAATAAAGATCAGGCAAATAAAATACTTTGGACACATTAAAAGACATGACACCCTATTGAAGACCTTACTTGAGGGTAAAGTCAAAGGGAAGCGAGCAAGAGGTAGGCAGAGATACAAGTGGGAGAGTAACATTACACGATGGACAGGTTACAGTCTAGCAGAGTGCACCACCAAGACAAGAGACAGGAGATGTTGGAGATACGTTGCAGCCAACCTTCGTTGCGGAGACGGCACTTGATGATGATGATGAACTCTTAATTCCTATGTGCAGTGGGGTGGTTTTTCTGAATTTTTTTTCATACCCCTTGGTATTAAAGATAACATGAATACATCGCTGGAAAATGTACGAAGCATCGCCCAAGACAGAAGGGTTCAGATGGTTCATTGGGATGGCAAAGTTCTGCAAGGAATACGTCACATGACACAGGTATTAGATATTAGTATGTTAATTATCCTCCTCCCACACCGGACATGTCAATAGGTGCTCCGATCTCCGCTTCAGTACATCTGTAAGGGTATAACGGCTGATGGTTCCAGTTCTATGTTTGTTCACTGTTCTGTTTGAAATCTTTGTCAGGTGTTCTCTACGGGTCACTCCCATCCTCACTCCCAATTCACGCATTTCTCGATATTAACTCATGATCATCATCTTAAAATCCTCTGATGTGCCGACAAACGAAGAGTAATGACTATGTCCGTTCGGTCCATAGGCTGACCATATGTTTTGGTGACATGGCTAGCTAATTGGTCGACCAGTTCGTTTCCCTCCACGCCCGCGTGTCCGGGGACAACGATAAGGGTTAAATTCCGTAGTGATACCCGCATTCTAGCTCTCTCCAATGACTCCACCTATCGCCTACGTACATAACCTCTTTTGACCCCTTCCCCGTCGGTGTCCCAGACTTTACGATGTGATTGTTAATAGAGAACCATATCACCGCAGCCTTCCTTTGGTTGATCGGTGCCCCTGAATCATCACACTAGGAGGCGATACGTTCTAGCTCATTTTGCAACGATCCGACAGTTTCTACTCTAACCCTTTCCTGTCTGTATATCAGGACATCATCCGCAAAAGTGTTCTACCTCTTCCGTCGAGCTGCTGATGTGTGATTGCCACGGTGTAGACATTGAATAAAAAAAGGGGAGGGGGGAGATCCCTAAGGAAGGCCAGGGCGTATTGTTATGGATTTAGATATCCAACAACCTAGTCTGAGAGCCACCTTCCTCTCGAGCAACACCACTGATATCCATCTAGCGACGAAAGGATCAACATTAAAGAGCAAGAGCATACTGATGAAGTATTAGAACGGCACTCTGTTATACGCGTCCTCCAAGTCAATCGCGACAGCACACGTTTCTAGACCTGTATGGAAGCCCTCAAGTTTGCCAGTGGTGTTCTGCATCGTTATGATTCGGTATCCGTTGATCTGAGGCGTGGTTTTTACTGGGATTCTTTAGTGGCAGTATGTAGCTGTGCAGCCATTCTTCCTTGATAGTACCGTTCTTGATGCTTCCGTTAAACTCGCCAACCAGGTCGTTTATGTCACACTCCTTACAGATGGCGAAGTCGTCCTATCGTATACAGTCAGGGCCTGGGACAGTGTTCCGCGAATATTTCAGACTGGTCTGGAGGTGTCTGCAGTGATGTGTATACTCTCATTCCACTCTGCCTCCTTACATAGACCAGACAGCGTGGTGATAACCCTTTGTCCGACATCTATGTTACTTACGGTTCCTGGGTCGACCCAGCCTTAAATGGGTACCGGATTAATCTGGGAAGTAAAGACTGCGAGGGAGAGGAGATGGCTACCGCCCTCATATAGCAGAGCCACTGAAATGTGAGATCGCTAACATCTCACACCCCTACGGCATTAGTAAATCCAGAAATTACAATAAAAATATTGCAGTCGAATGTAAACTTCTACGTTTTCAACAATATCTCCAGGCTTCCGATTAATTGTATCTCAGTGGCCTCTCAGTCACAGGATAGTAGTTAGGAAACACAGTTCAAAGGGAAATAGGAACCGGTTAAAAGTAATTTCAATGACATGAGGAAAATATTGACATCAAAACAAATTACAAAAAAAGCTAAAATGAGAATTACAGAATGCTACATCTATTCTATATTAATGTATGGCTCAGAAACATGGACAATAAACAAAGAAATATAAGACATAATTGATGCGCTTGAGATGTGGATATACAGAAGAATAGGGAGAACTTTATAGAAAGAGAAGGGGAAAAAAGAGGTGCTAACGTTCTTCGTTAAAAGAGGTTCTTCGTATGAACAAAGAATCATTAAAAGAAATAAAAGACATGACAACTTATTGAAGACCTTATTTGAGTATCCATGGCACTTGATGATGATGATGAACGTAAGAATTTAACCACTTGAAAGTATGTTGTGAAATATATGACTTTCATATCTTATTACTCTATTGCATGAATTCTTGTTACATTTTTATTCTATTTGTATTTATATTACTTTCAGTGACCTCTGTTTTAATTTCTATTACTTTCATATTACCACTCGGATACGCATTCATTTCTACTTGTGGTTTTTTTATGTTTGTATGTTATGTCCGTATCTTGAAAAAGGCCTATTGGTCCGAAACGTCGACTTTGTCCTGTGTATTGTCATTTGTAGATTATATTCTGTGTTTTGTTTTGTTGTATGTACCATATTTACATTCGTTAGTGATAGTGTGTAGTGTTTTAGTCGTCATTCAGTAGGACTTCATTACCTTTCTACCACGTGAGTATTATTTTCCATTATGTTCTACTAGCAGTACCACCTTCTATTGATTACTTTCATAGTGACCTGTGTTTTTATTTTTATGAATTTGATTTGATTTATATAATTTTTATAAAGATCTCAACATAGAGAACAATTTACTTCTAAAAAACTATCAAAAGAGACAAGCTAACTTATTGCAGATATCTTCTTCTTCTTCTGTATTCGTTCTCAAACTCTTGCAGATTAGCAGGATGTAGTCTGATAAACGCAATGTGCCGTGTCATGATTTACAGCATCGCTGCGAAATCTGCGCCTTTCGGCATGACACATTCGACTTCATCGTGAATATGTCACTTTGGATTTTGGATATAAAAAAAAGACACAATGGTTTAGAAAGATTAATCATGGAGAGGAAAGTCTTCCAGGCAAGAGAAAAAGAGGCAGACCAAGACTACGATGGACTTTCACTTGACAGGAAATAGCAGACCATATGAAAACATAATAATATTTACTCATACATGGAAACATAATCATTTCTACGGGATATTTCAACAACAAAATCACTGATACTAATACATGACAAATATAACAGTTACTACACAAATAATAATATCAACATCACCTCTACCAATATGTACCAACAAAAACACCTGTACTAATATGTACCAACAAAAACACCTGTACTAATATGTACCAACAAAAACACCTGTACTAATATGTACCAACAAAAACACCACCAGTAATATTGATAAATAAAGCCAATACACAAATTGAAGTAGCATATAACACTAAGAAACAATGACATGACACAAACAGAACAAAAAAACATATGAAGTCTCGACTAAACATTCATGGACAAAAACAGACTCTGAAAATCTGATATTTATTATTATTATTATTGTAATCTACGTGACTTGTTCTGTGGACAACGTATTTCTCACTGCCACTCTGTAAGACTCTCCGTTCTGTGCAAGCTGTCCAACTTCTTCCAATGTCTTGTTCAGAGGATGTTCGATGTCCTGTGTCCATCTTCTCTGTCCAGGTCTTTACGTACAACTGCGTTGGTTCGTCTTTCTCTCCATGATATATTTACGACATGTATGTACGATTTCAAAAGAGAATATTTTATTTTCCACTGCATATGCCATTGCCCACGCCTCACAACTTGTGTATGTTGCCACTGACGAAATATAACTTCTTAATAGTTTGAACTTTGTCTTTCTTTTTGTCCCTTGTCATACATTTTTCGTCTGTTGTTTTTATAATGATAATACTAGTAAAAATAATAATAACAATAATCATAATAACAAAAATGATTAGAGCAACAATAACAATAATAATGATTTCTAGAGAGTTCTAGCAAAGCTGAGAGCACACAAACACACACAATTAAAAGCAAACATTATCTGGAATGGATGGAATATAAATAAAACTACACAAACCGGCAGTTCCGAGACGGACGCCAGGAAATGACAGACACAAGACTGCAACACGCTCCCACTAATCTGCAACAGGAGCTAAATCTGGGTAAACCCCTTGCCATGACGACCATTTTTGTGTGTGTGTATGCTCCGTGAGAATAATATTTAACATGACAAGAGGATTTGTTTAGATCAAGCTGGCGCATAAGATGGGACCCGAATCTACGGTTACCCTTGATCAGTAATTCACAAATATCTTGGCTTGTGACAGAAACAGTAAAATTATCTAACATTAGGTGAATCAACAAACTACATATTTATGTCTCCCTTCTCCTAATTCCACCGGATCACTCTTATATCACAACAAAGGTACCGCCGGATCACTCTTATATCACAACAATGGTACCGCCGGATCTCTCTTATATCACAACAAAGGTACCGCCGGATCACTCTTATATCACAACAAAGGTACCGCCGGATCACTCTTATATCATAACAATGGTACCGCCGGATCTCTCTTATATCACAACAAAGGTACCGCCGGATCACTCTTATATCACAACAATGGTACCGCCGGATCACTCTTATATCACAACAAAGGTACCGCCGGATCTCTCTTATATCATAACAATGGTACCGCCGGATCTCTCTTATATCACAACAAAGGTACCGCCGGATCACTCTTATATCACAACAATGGTACCGCCGGATCACTCTTATATCACAACAATGGCTTCTATTATATTTCTATGAAGATGTAGTTCAGAGAAGGGAAATGCGACGCGTTGACTTTTCATTTGCACCAATGTCCTGACACATCAGACTTCGGCGGTAGTAACTAATACGTTCGGTATTTTTTTTACAGCCTCAATTGAATGGCGGACGTCTGTACACATATTGCTAGTAGGCCAGCCGGACGAGAAAACCTCAAAGCTAACTTGGGTGATACTTGCTGGATATCATCTGCACCTTTTTATCTTGCGTCCTATCGGCTTATCCACAGACCCCACACTTTTGATATAAACTTTGCAATTACTAGGCCTACAGGGTTTGAGTTCAAGTTCCGTGATGATCACTCTCCACTCAGTCGTACAAATTGGTACTAGACTAGCACGTTTAGGTAATGTAGACATGGCGAGAAAGAGCCCTGGTGCCTTCATCTCCAAGATAGCTCATGTTTCATAATACAACTGAGTACTTTACAGATGTCTGAATACTTGCACATTCTATCATAACTAGCTAGCTATATAAATGGCTTGACTAGACTGAGTGAAACGGCGTAAGCTTGATTTGGTTTTGGATATGTAATTAGACACGATTCAAATTCTAAATAATGTACAAATGAAATAGGTACAAGTGTTACCAATTTTCTTGTAAGCAAAACATACACTAGCATACAGCGACAGACGACGTTTCGAAAAACCGTAATCAGGGAGAAAGACAACAAACGAAATAAACAATATACTGCACGTAAGAAATGAAATATGGTGTGCACGATGGTAGGAGACAGATGTCTAAGCGTGGTATGAAACTGGTCATTGGGAAGAGAAACATCACAGCTGGTAGGGTCCAGCAAGGTAAGAGAAGACAGACATAACATGACCAGTGGATAGGGTGGGCACGAGACCGATGATGGGTTTGAGTGAGACTACCAAATGGAACAAAATTAAAATGAAATGGGCTACTTATGTGAGAATCTGGCTGAAATTCAACAGTCAATAGCACTGAGATAAGTAACACATGCTAAATAAATGCGTGAATGTGGAACACGCACAGTTCGAGAGTGAGGAAGAATGAAAGATCTAAATATTACTTTTGAAATGAAAATATTACAAGAGAAACACACACAAAAAATGAACACTGAAAGACAAACCAGATTATAGTTGTACCCTCATTAGCTTCCCTTATTAATGGCGGTAATGTCCAATTAATACTGGAATACTTCGGGTTTTTTCCCTTGATGGCATTTTTTTTATTGGTGTAACTGGTCAATGGGATAGACTTCCCAGGAAAGATTGACCCTGGAGTGGACACCATAAATGCCTCCAGCTGTTTTTAGTCTGTACATAGTGGGTCAGTGGGTCTGAGCGTTTCCTGGCTGCGGCAGAAATGTCAATATCATTAGAAGAGTTGCCTTCAGGTAGATGGGTGTGTCTCATTTGGCTGACCGTCCCTATTAAACATGTGTGCTTGAAATATCTGACAAATAATACAGGTCAGCAGCAAGACTGGACATTAATACAGCCGCTGTGTGCCAGGAGCATAAACATCACACGTTGTTCATCTTCTGCGTTAGTTCTCAGACTCCTGCAGGTAACTGGTATGTAGTCCCATGAACGGAATGAGTTATGCCAGAGTAGCTGCGATATTTTGCACCTTTCAACCTTCGACCTAACACATCCGACTTCAGCATCGCGTCTGTCTCATTTTGGTCCTCTACGGGATGAGACAGCCAACTCCATCCCAGAGCCTTCTTTGTCTCCTCTTAGAACATTTATGGCAAATAACTATGTCACTATTCTTTGCCTCCCCCCACCTCGTTCCCCGGCAACATAATGACGATCTGCTGCGTGAATTCTTCAATTGGTATATAAAATATGTGTGAATTCTTCAATTGGTATATAAAATATGTGTGAATTCTTCAACTGTTATATAAAATATGTGTGAATTCTTCAATTGGTATATAAAATATGTGTGAATTCTTCAACTGTTATATAAAATATGTGTGAATTCTTCAATTGGTATATAAAATATGTGTGAATTCTTCAACTGTTATATAAAATATGTGTGAATTCTTCAACTGTTATATAAAATATGCGTGAATTCTTCAATTGGTATATAAAATATGCGTGAATTCTTCAATTATTATATAAAATATGTGTGAATTTTTCAACTGTTATATAAAATATCTGTGAATTCTTCAATTTGTATATAAAATATGTGTGAATTCTTCAACTGTTATATAAAATATGTGTGAATTCTTCAACTGTTGTATAAAATATGTGTGAATTCTTCAACTGTTATATAAAATATCTGTGAATTCTTCAATTTGTATATAAAATATGTGTGAATTCTTCAACTGTTATATAAAATCTGTGTGAATTCTTCAACTGTTATATAGAATCTGTGTGAATTCTTCAACTGTTATATAGAATCTGTGTGAATTCTTCAACTGTTATATAGAATATGTGTGAATTCTTCAACTGTTATATTTATATAGAATCTGGGTGTTTGTCAATTGAATAGAATTGACAAACCTCGCCATTTCAGCTTGGCTGCAATAGCTGCAAATTGTGGCCTGACATACCATACTTCGGCATGACGTTTTGAGATATTTACTCCTTTGCCACTGTGTTGTTACAGTGCGTTCTCCAGGACCCATGTGACAGATGCAGCAGGACATTTGTCAGACATCATCAGCTAGCAGACGTTGATGTTTTACTGTTCCTCGGCAAATCGTCATTATTAGGGGAGGGTCTGACAGACCAGAAAGTGAAACAAATAGCAACAGAAGAATGGCAGAGACAGTAACAGGAGACAGAGATAGCAACAAGAGACAGAGATAGCAACAACATAAATAGCAACAAGAGACAGAGATAGCAACAAGAGACAGAGATAGCAACAGGAGACAGAGATAGCAACAAGAGACAGAGATAGCAACAACATAAATAGCAACAAGAGACAGAGATAGCAACAAGAGACAGAGATAGCAACAAGAGACAGAGATAGCAACATGAGACAGATAGCAACAAGAGACAGATAGCAACAACATAAATAGCAACAAGAGACAGAGATAGCAACAGGAGACAGAGATAGCAACAAGAGACAGAGATAGCAACAACATAAATAGCAACAAGAGACAGAGATAGCAACAACATAAATAGCAACAAGAGGCAGAGATAGCAACAGGAGACAGAGATAGCAACAAGAGACAGAGATAGCAACAGGAGACAGAGATAGCAACAAAAGACAGAGATAGCAACAACAGAGACAGCAACAAGAGACAGAGATAGCAACAAGAGGCAGACAAGTAAATATAGCAACAGGAGACAGACAGGTAGACGTAGCAACAGGAGACAGGTAAACGTAGCAACAGGAGACAGGTAGACGTAGCAACAGGAGACAGACAGGTAGACGTAGCAACAGGAGACAGGTAGACGTAGCAACAGGAGACAGGTAGACTTAGCAACAGGAGACAGGTAGAAAGACAAGTAGACATAGCAACAGGAGACAGGTAGAAAGACAAGTAGACATAGCAACAGGAGACAGACAGGTAGACGTAGCAACGGGAGACAGGTAGACTTAGCAACAGGTGACAGGTAGACGTAGCAACAGGTGACAGGTAGACGTAGCAACAGGTGACAACAGGTGACAGGTAGACGTAGCAACGGGAGACAGGTACACGCAGAAACAAGTGATTAAAAAATGCGTCATGAATAAATACAAAAACACACAAAGATGGTTGACACTAGGAAATACACAGAAACAGTGACGTACTGGACAAGATTACAACACGACAATAACATGGCAGACATGCTCACCTGAATGAGTGGTGTTGGATTCAGCATCAACAACCTGCCGTTGTCGAAGTGGTGCTCTAGATTCTCGAGATGATGAAGAAGTCGAGGATATTTTCTCTTCTTTTTTCTTTTGTTCGTCTTTCTTCTCTCCATCCCCCAGAGTATTGTGCTTTAACACGTCGACCAAATCATCTTCATTTTCGTTATCAATGTCAACATTCACCTCGTCGCCTTCTTCTCTTCTAAACGACGATTTCGACATGTCGACGCCCTCATCATCCATATCATCTTCGCCGTCGTCATTCTTATCACCACCGGTTTCGTTGTTGTTACTGCTGTCTGGTTTCCGAGAGGCGATCTCCGAGTTATCAACGTTCTCCTTGTTGCAGCACTGCCTCTTGTGCTTGATGAAATGAACGATGTCGTGAAGGGGGAAGCTGGTCTGACAGTCTCCACACACAAGCAGGTCATTCTCCTGCTCCACTGTAACAGCAATAATACAAAATATATCACATGCGCCAAGTCATTTGAAAACAACATTTCACAGAAACAAACACACACAAGTATATATTAGGTGGTTGATGCTAACATTGAAATCACATGAATGTGCTCAATATGACAGCATTGAAAGCTGTGTTCAATATGACATCATTGAAAGCTGTGTTCAATATGACATCATTGAAAGCTGTGTATGTGTACTTCCAACGTACAGTGCGAAACTATCAATTGATGTACGGCATGCTGCCGGGTTAATAGTTCAACTATCATCAAATATATGTATTGTTATATATGTCCGACTCTGTGGGGAAGTGGTACAGTGGATTTCTGTGGCGGAAAAGGTACCGAGTTCGATCCCCGTCACAGATAATTGTGCATACGGACCGTTCAGAAAGCAATGGCAAACTACGAAACGTATTTATATTGTCTAGAAAATCATCACAGCCAACAAATGCTGGGTTGATAGCTAAGTCCGGAATAAGATATGCTACCAATTTATATATATATAATTGTTGATAAATTGTGGCGAATGAGTAATATGCGAATTTATCTCCAGGAAAGTTACAGGTACATTTATCTCCTCTAGTAATATGCGAATTTATCTCCCAAAATGGATACCAGGGCCCCGAGCATCCAGAAGTTTCCGACAAAAATGATCAGGACAAACAAGTACAAGTAAAAAAAAACAATCTTCAAGCGGGACAACCATCTTCAGTCGTATCTCATTTAGAAATGTCTCTGTTGCATTCAATCTTGCCTGTTGTGACTATGTTCTCCAAACCACATTGTCTCATGAAGTGGCGAAAACATGAAGATTGTTTTTTTCTTATATTATTTATTAATGGTCCGTCTCGCATTTGACTCAACACCTCCACATTAGTTTTTTTTGGTCAGTCCATGGTATTCTCAGCATTCTTCTATGGAACCACATCTCTGTTGCCTCTAATTTCCCACTTTCCAGTTTGTTTATTGTCCAAGACTCGCACCCATATGTTTGAATAAGAGTTATATACCAATCATAAATTAAGTTGGCGAATATATAAATCATAAATCACGTCGGCTTATATATATCAAACATAAATCACGCCGGCTTATATATATCAAACATAAATCAAGTCGGCTTATATATATCAAACATAAATCAAGTCGGCTTATATATCAAACATAAATCACGCCGGCTTATATATATCAAACATAAATCACACCGGCTTATATATATCAAACATAAATCACATCGGCTTATTATCAAACATAAGCTGATTAACTTGATGGATCTTCTGAGCTCAATTAACAAGCACAAACAATGACATGAATACAATGTGTGTATACATAACACAGCAATTCACGTGTGCACTTAACGAAGTAACACATGTAATATAGAACGTCGCGGTAGGTCAGAGATTTCGTTGATAGAAGCTGAGGCTGATTCAGTCTCTAGAAGGATGGATACAAAAATAAATGTGACAAGTTGCACATGGATCTGTGTGGGGTGACTAATGAAACAACTGACAGAAATCTCGGGGGCAGAGAGATCACATATAATACAAATTATTAATTAAACTAAAAATATTAAAAATATTATATTTATTCACTGTCCCGGACCACATAAAATATCATGGGGTCCATAGACTACAACCTCATCGACTAATTCGGTAATCCGGCACTTGATGGCTAGCAGACCACATGACTCCTATCGTGATATTGTCATAGAAAAGTACAGTTGCCAGAGTATTTCCCATACGGCTCAATGTGTGGACAACAATTTTATTTGTTGTTTTTATAAACATCACTGTATATATCTTACGCTTCGGTAGATTAGGGGATTACTGCACTGACTACACGTACAACCCGGTTCATACAGGAGAGAAAAAGCTGTAAGAGTTGAGATCACATCATAAGAAAATAGATCATGATACTTACAGCCAAAAACAAGATGGTAACAACCACCCACCACACATTCATGATACTTACAGCCGAAAACAAGATGGTAACAACCACCCACCACACATTCATGATACTTACAGCCGAGAACAAGATGGTAACAACCACCCACCACACATTCATGATACAGCCGAAAACAAGATGGTAACAACCACCCACCACACATTCATGATACTTACAGCCGAGAACAAGATGGTAACACCCCCCCCCCACAACACACACACACACACCTTTATGATACCACTAAGGGAACTCCCTGACGTAGTGTTGGATTTTTGAGTGTTCCTTTTCATATTCCCACTAGGTCTCTCTTGTAGCAGGACAATTGTGCTATAGATTTCCAGTAGGAACGTAAATGCGTTGTCTCGCTGTATCTACAGCTCTATATTCCTCATAGAGTGTTCAATGTCCTATTACCAGCTCTCTCTGTTTTCCTCATAGAGTGTTCAATGTCCTATTACCAGCTGTTTTCCTCATAGAGTGTTCAATGTCCTATTACCAGCTCTCTCTGTTTTCCTCATAGAGTGTTCAATGTCTTATTACCAGCACTCACTGTTTTCCTCATAGAGTGTCCAATGTCCTATTACCAGCTCTCTCTGTTTTCATCATAGAGTGTTCAATGTCCTATTACCAGCTCTCTCTGTTTTCCTCATATAGTGTTCAATGTCCTATTACCAGCTCTGTTTTCCTGATAGTGTTCAATGTCCTATTACCAGCTCTCTCTGTTTTCCTGATAGTGTTCAATGTCCTATTACCAGCTCTGTTTTCCTGATAGTGTTCAATGTCCTATTACCAGCTCTCTCTGTTTTCCTGATAGAGTGTTCAATGTCCTATTACCAGCTCAGTTTTCCCGATAAAGTTTGTCTAATTTCTATTACCAATTATAAACTGGAAAGTTTTAAAATCAGAAACGAATAAAAAAAAAAGCGTAAGAACATTGGTAGGCAAGCCAGCTCTATCAAACTGAAGAGGACGGGGTGATAGTCACCCCATCATTCTGAAGCATACTTAGTCAACGTCAAACATGAAACTTCAAACACATCTAAATGACATCGTACTCTCAACACATCTAAATGACATCGTACTCTCAACACATCTAAATGACATCGTACTCTCAACACATCTAAATGACATCGTACTCTCAACACATCTAAATGACACAGTACTCTCAACACAACTAAATGACATCGTACTCTCAACACATCTAAATGACATCGTACTCTCAACACATCTAAATGACACAGTACTCTCAACACAACTAAATGACATCGTACTCTCAACACATCTAAATGACACTGTACTCCCAACATATATGAAAGGCGCACACAAGTACAACTTAATGTTGACATCAAACAAATTGTTGTAGAATGTGTCAAGTCACGCCATGAACTTATCAATACAAATACTTACTGTTGCGGAAGTAGAAGTTGATCAATTCATGACACCATGGAAGAATCATCGATAGCAGAAAAACCAAACACAAAATCTCAAAGTATCTCAAATAAACACAAGAACAAGTATCGCCGACACCTCAGCAGAGTGAGTCAATACACTCCCTTGCAAGACTATCATCAAATAAGTGAAACATAAGTTCTGATGAGGTGGTCAGTACACCCTCACACGGAACATGTGTTTATAGAAGTCATTTAGCACGGCGATAATTGTACACAGGTCACAGTTCAAACAAGGTTTGTTAGTTATGACTGAATGGTATTCCACTACACAAAACAGAGTAATCTGGACGTGTTCCGCGCACCAACAATCTTCGGTGGATGTATTCAATTATCACAAGCAACCCGTTACCAGGCCAAGTTAAAAACCAAACTAGAATCACAGCAGACCTTGTGCTATCTACGTTACCGCCTATCATCGTCTAGCGAATAGTCCCTGCTCGGACGTCGACTGGATGGCCACAACAGAACGACCTTAGCGGCGAACCGCGCGTGGGGCCATCCCATCATAAGCGTCCCCTTCTAGCCCGGTCTTATGTGGCCTCACGTGCCCTCATTTCTCCAGCGACCGTACATTACTAGAAGCAATCTGAACTAAATGTAACGCGGCCAGATATTACCATTTTGTTACATCAAACACACGTTCATCTCCAACTGTCCGTTCCTAGTACAAGTACGACCGCTGACTAACAGGTTCTCACACTCACCAATTATTTCTGTACAACGTGACTTGTGAATACAACCTCTCATACATATTTCTGTACAACGTGACTTGTGAATACAACCTCTCATACATATTTCTGTACAACGTGACTTGTGAATACAACCTCTCATACATATTTCTGTACAACGTGACTTGTGAATGCAACCTCTCATACATATTTCTGTACAACGTGACTTGTGAATACAACCTCTCATACATATTTCTGTACAACGTGACTTGTGAATGCAACCTCTCATACATATTTCTGTACAACGTGACTTGTGAATACAACCTCTCATACATATTTCTGTACAACGTGACTTGTGAATACAACCTCTCATACATATTTCTGTACAACGTGACTTGTGAATACAACCTCTCATACATATTTCTGTGCAACGTGACTTGTGAATGCAACCTCTCATACATATTTCTGTACAACGTGACTTGTGAATGCAACCTCTCATACATATTTCTGTACAACGTGACTTGTGAATACAACCTCTCATACATATTTCTGTACAACGTGACTTGTGAATGCAACCTCTCATACATATTTCTGTACAACGTGACTTGTGAATACAACCTCTCATACACATATTTCTGTACAACGTGACTTGTGAATGCAACCTCTCATACACATATTTCTGTACAACGTGACTTGTGAATGCAACCTCTCATACACATATTTCTGTACAACGTGACTTGTGAATGCAACCTCTCATACACATATTTCTGTACAACGTGACTTGTGAATGCAACCTCTCATACACATATTTCTGTACAACGTGACTTGTGAATGCAACCTCTCATACATATATTTCTACATGTACATTAACTACTTACCTAGTCTCAACGTTTATCTTATATTTATGTTATATTCTACTCTACCTTCATTTATTTATTCCATAGGAACATACGCTCGTACTTTCCTACATTGTAGTCCTTTGTCTATTCTAATTGCAGTTTGTGTTAGTCCTTATCTTTACAAAGATATTGTGGTCGAAACGTTAAATCTATGTATTCGTCATATTTGTAACACTGATTTTAACTGTTTTTTTTGTGTTATGTAATAAATTATGATTTACCATGCGGCGGTTTTAGTGTTGTTTTTCTGTTATTTTTACTTGATTGACAATGGTCAATTTCTTTTTCTCGGTGATTTTGTTCCAACAGTTTCGATTTTTGTTTTTCAAGCGGTATTCGATTTCTTCCACAACAATAACTATGTCATGTTTTAATTCAACCTCGTAGAAACGTCTTAAGATTGGGTTGGGGGGGGGGGAGAGAATTTGTTTATGTTTTTAAAAAAACACATATTCGCCGCTCATTATCGGACACAATCACTTTTCCCCCATAAGATTTGTATTTTTGGTGAAATTTTTTGAACATCATTATAGAGGGGGTTAAAGTGTACCCGTATTTTGAGCATATTCCTAGTACTAGAAGGCATGTCCTGACACGCCGGTAGGTAAGGGAAGTGTTTGGGGTGCGCAACCCCACAGCCCTTCCCCCTCTTTATATTTCTTATGAAAGGGATGGTTTATTTTAAGTAACATCTTACTGAAGATCTATCTACGACCCTGCGTTCAGATTTCTTGAACTGGGTTTATCCCTCCCCGCCCCCTACTATATCTACGAGCTTGGTAACATATCTTGCGAACTTGCGACGCCGATAAACAATCTTTCATAACAAACCAAACAATAATGACATGGCTGGATTATGATAGGACTCTAGTATAACAGACTTGTGTACAGATGACCTGAAAGGATGGTTGTAATTTTGTCCTTTCATTTTGTTGTTCGGACTTGGCGATTTCTGACAAGCGAAAATTCGTTCATATTTTTATTTTACAAAATTTAAATACTTTATTCGGCGTATAAAACATAGTATTATTGACGTCAACTTTTGTCAACCCCCACCCCCTCCCTTTTACTTGATGTATAAAATAGTATTATTGACGTCGACTTTTGTCACTCCGCCTCCCTCATGTCAACTATCTATTCTATTATATACGTTGTATTCCTTGTTTGCCTTGCGTCGTCAGGTGTAGAAGAGTTCTCTGGAGATGGCCTTCCCGTGTGCTGTTTGTAAGCGTATTCCTGTGGCCTCTTTGATTTCTGTGATCCATCTTTTACATGGTCTGCCTCTAGTTTTATACCCGTTATGTCTATGTGTCATGGCCATTTGTGGTATGCTATCTGTTGGTAGTCTGGAAGTGTATGAAAACCACTTGATCGGCTGTGTCTTGATTTGTTCCAATACTGGTATTGCTTTGGATATCTGTTTGATGTTATCATTTCTAATTCTATCTCTTAATGACACTCCGAGCATTCTTCGTAGACATGTCATTTATGTTGTCACTATTTTTCTTTTGTCTTGTGTGGTGTCATTGTTCAGGTTTGGCACTGGTAGCACAGTGATGGGATAATAATAGTCTACAACTGTTAAAATGTTGCATATTCCCTTCCTCGAATTATATCTGTAATAATATCTACATCCCCACAGATGACTGTGATGATATCCCAGCCAGCAACAACAAGCAATGTTGCATCACTGATCAGTACCACAGCCGGAGTTCGTTCTTCGGATGTATTCAAGTACAACACTGTGTTGTAGGGGCGCAAACGTGAAGCAAGGACTAGACACTGTGTTGTAGGGGCGCAAACGTGGAGCAAGGACTAGACACTGTGTTGTAGGGGCGCAAACGTAGAGCAAAGACTAGAGACACTGTGATCTGCAATAGATGTCGTGAGACACGACTAAAGATTTTTTGGGGTTGGGTGTGTTGGCCTTCCTACCCTATATGTTAAATGTGTGGCCGTCTGTGGCTATGTCGATGATCACTATGTTTATACTATGTGTCGACAGTCAACGAACATCACGGGAAAAGACAAATGATTTATTTCAGAAAAGGTGTTTTTTAATTAGCCAACATGCCATACGAGTAGGCACACATGTCGATGCTGCAGTATCGCGTGCTCTACTCACATACGTGGGGACCTCCCTGCTTTAGTGGTTGGTTAGGTGCTCAAGATGTCGCGGTATCGTATTCGGCTCACGTCGTCATGTTTATAACCTGTCGAGGAGGGGTATCTTCTTCTGCGTTCGTTCTCAAACTCCTGCAGATTAGCAGGATTTAGTCCGTAGAACGGAATGTGCTGTGTCGTGGTTTACATCATTGCTGCGATATCTGCGCCTTTCGGCCTGACACATCCAACTTCAGCATGGCTTTGGGTCACTGAGCCTATATGGGATAGGACAGCCAACTCCATCCCATAACCTCCTCAGTCACCTTTTAAGACATGCGTGGAAGGTAAACAGTGTTGCAATTCTTTTATCTTCTTTCGGGCCCCGGCAACACACGGGCGAGAAGGGGTATGAAGAAGGAGAACGAAGGAAAAAAAGAGACTGAGGAAGAAAATAAAAGTAAGAAAATAAAGTATGTGGAGATAAATATATATACACACATATTCGCCAAAGACGCATGTGTTAGGCCATTGACGCAAATAAAACGACAACACAACACATTTTCATTCTCTGGGCTACATCCAACTGGAAATCTTGTAGGACCAATGTCCTGTTACAAGAGAAATCCAATGGCAATTTGAGAATGAACACTGAAGAAGAAGAAGAATATACACATACATTCATGGTCTAAGACTTGATAATAGCAATACTTAAAGTTTCTCAGACTTGACATAACAACAGTCCGGTCGTTAAATTGCCACGCTAATAGTCCAGTATAGACTTGGAGGAAAGGACATGGTCAAGTGAAATCGTTGAACCGGAGCGAGCGTTGTCCGAATGGTACCCTTGAGGTTAAGGGCCATGACTTTTGCATTCACGTGGGATTTCATATTTTACTTATTTGAATTTTTTTTTTAAATCGAGAGTATTGAAACCAGAAGGAATGTAGCATTCATGTGTGTGTGTCCACGTGAGAATGAGTGTGTGTGTGTGTGTGTCCACGTGCTTGCCTCTCAATATGACGGCTCATACAATTTCATGCTCAGTCAGTAAGCGTTGCCAATAATCATGTTGTTGAGCTGTCGATGTGCTGTTGTTGAGATGTTAATGTGTTGTTTTCTTAAGCTGTCAGTGTTTTGTTATTTTCTTAATCTGTTGATGTATTGTTGTTGAGCTATTACTGTAACGTTGTTGTTCTGTCGATGTGCTGTTGTTGTTCTGTCGATGTGCTGTCGATGTGCTGTTGTTGAGTTATCGTCGTGCTGTTCTTAAGCTGTCGATATGTTGTTGCTGTTGTTGCTGTTGCCATGATAGTATTAGAAGAATCGCCCAGACAGCACTCACATTTAATCAGGCCCGCAGACAGAGAGGTAACGCTGAGTTAAAACTCCTCACTACCTCAGATAAATCAACCTCAATCAATCAATCAAATATCATGGAGAGTGGCGTAGGCGATCGTGCTTCTCCACAGCTCTCTGTTTCTTGTGTTGTTAATAAGTTCAGTTGGTGACTTGATTTTGTGCCAACCCCTTCAGAAATTTCTCCCTGTCTTCCTCTGTCTCTTCTCGCATTGAACTTTCCAGTGTTACTAAATGTTACAGTTTGACTTTTCTCATCACATGCCCTAAAAATCTTGATTGTCTTTTTCTAATTGTGGCCACAATCTGTCATGAACATACAGAAGTAATATCAATCATTTCAACTAACCCCCCCCCCCATTTCCTCGCTCATGTGGTGCCGGGCTCACTATTTTATACATTATATATATATATATATATATATATATATATATATATATATATATATATATATATATATATATATACGCACACACACAATATACATGCGCACACGCACATACAATATAAACATGCGCACGCACGCACACACACACACAACACGTTCAGTTAGGTGACCATCACAACAAGTATACAAGCTATACAACCCATCACATTTCCCTCCATAACTTCAATGTTCCCGGAGGTCGTGGTTACTGGATTACCGCGGCCACTAATTTTAATGCTAATAAGCTCTGTTATAGTCAATTTAACTAACGCCCATGGCTGAAAGTAGCGTACCCTCTCACCATGAGAGGTACATGTTACATCATCAAATATTTCTCCCCTCCTGCAACCAGAGAAGAAGTCAAATAATACAACAACCCGACCTCACAATATTCACAAACCAAACGTACCGACACTTTAGTGCAAGGATGCAACAATCTCAATGGCAGGAAACAATTTGTGCAACTTTAACACAAACACACAATTTCCCAACTACCTACTAACAAAATGTCAGAAATACACACAACAGAATGGACCTCACAGACTTCACATGAACAAAAAACAATACTAGTTTCAATACAGAAAGTATGATAAACATTAAGGTAAACAGAATCTGTGAGAAACTAACAAAACAATTGATTATTAGATCTCAGATCAAATTATCAATTACTCAGATGTTTCCGGATATGCTCAAATGTGAACATTGTATCCCTGCGTGTTATCTAACTCAAATGTGAACATTGTATCCCTGCGTGTTATCTAACTCAAATGTGAACATTGTATCCCTGCGTGTTATCTAACTCAAATGTGAACATTGTATCACTGCGTGTTATCTAACTCAAATGTGAACATTGTATCCCTGCGTGTTATCTAACTCAAATGTGAACATTGTATCACTGCGTGTTATCTAACTCAAATGTGAACATTGTATCCCTGCGTGTTATCTAACTCAAATGTGAACATTGTATCACTGCGTGTTATCTAACTCAAATGTGAACATTGTATCACTGCGTGTTATCTAACTCAAATGTGAACATTGTATCACTGCGTGTTATCTAACTCAAATGTGAACATTGTATCTCTGCGTGTTATCTAACTCAACACAATAAATACTGTTCTAGATAGAATATTACTATGCAAAAATGCACATACAATGTCTGCATGAACGAATAAAATAGAAAGGCTATACACCCTGATATAACCTAGATGTACTTGTATCCGTGGTTGAAAGTGGCGGACTTCGTCATATTAACATATTGCTAGTATCGTATTCAGGACGTAGCCATCAACCAAGTATCATTTTTGCTATAGTGGCTTTTTGGTTATAAACACGTTCACTAGTTTGCCATTGCTTTATGAGCGATCCGGCTGCGCAATCTCCTGCGGTGAAATTCGAACACGGTACCTTGGCCACCACAGACACTACCCGTACTACGCCGCCACGGAGGGTCATAATGAAGCTGTAATCCCTAACTTTGAAATGAATATTTCTATAGACAAAGCACAAGTCAAAACGTGTTCTAATCTCCGGAGGCTGACTTAATATAAGAAACTAAACTGCTCTATTTCTTTTAATGGTTCAAAGCTCGGATACAACCTAATTGAACTGACGTCCACGATTGAAAGCTGCGTGCCTCATACATAATAAAAGGTAGTTTTTATTTCACCAAATAACACAACTACTCAAAGTTACATGTCTAAAACAACGTCTTCATGCTTTAGGTTACCAGCGATCACTCGATTCATTTCTTCTTCTTCTTCTGCGTTCGTTTTCAAACTCCTGCAGATTAGCTGGATGTAGTCCGGAGAATGGAATGCGTTGCATTGACTTACAATGTTGCTGCGATTATTGCGTCTTACAGCCTGACACATCCGACTTCACAATATAAATAACCAAATGGTCAGAGGGTGTCCGACAAAGTGGATGGTGCCGCAGTAACCTAATGAACAAATAGTAACGCAAAATGAGGTAAACAGGTTACTAAAACACTTACCTAGCCTATTAATAAAAATATATTTTAAAAAAACAAAAAACATACAATAAAACTAAACAGGACAATTCTCAACGTATCGGTTCAAATTGAACCTTTTTCAAGAGACAAACAACAGAAAACGACAAAATAAAAAACAAAATAGATGTCTATATTTCATCAAGCCCCCGTCTCCATAATAGCGCAGGGATGGCA
Organism: Meghimatium bilineatum; assembly: GCA_034231615.1. Taxonomy (NCBI): domain Eukaryota; kingdom Metazoa; phylum Mollusca; class Gastropoda; order Stylommatophora; family Philomycidae; genus Meghimatium; species Meghimatium bilineatum. The sequence goes on along the minus strand of CM067313.1, from coordinate 1,607,126 downwards.
ACGCATCTAGTAAAAGTGAAAATGACTTTGGAGCTCTCACTGACCCTATATGGGATGGAATACCCAACTCCATCCTATAACCTCCTTTGTCGCCTCTTACGACATGCATTGAAGGTAAAAAGCGTTGCTATTCTGTGCTCCCCTCTCGGAGCCCAGCAACACACGGGCTGAAAAGTCGATTCATTTCATAGTTTATTATCGCATTATTCAAATATATTTCATATCTGGTCAAAGTACTGCAAACATTTTCAATGTGCTCCATCAACCATCAATATGATGGATCCATCAACTAACTACACTTCCAAAACTTTCTTATTCGCATCTTACTACATGCATGGCAAGCAATTTTGACTATTCTATGCTCCACGTTTGGTACCTGACAACGGCGTCAATAATTGATAGTCAGTGTACTAGATGTTCGTCTATAATTGACGAATGTCAATTACTGTGGGGGAGACATCAGGTGTACTTTGAATAGCAACACTATTTGTGTTACCTTGCATGCATGTCGAAGGAGATGAGTAAGGAAGCTGTTAGGTGGAGATGGCGGTCCTATCCCATACATGGCCAAAGTGACCAAGAAGCCACGCTGAAGTCGGATATCACAGCAAAACTGTAAACCATGACACATAATATTCCGGACGACACCCTGTTACTTGCAGGAGTTTGAGAAAGAACAAAGAAGATTGTTTTAGATTTTAGTACATAATTGAAATTCATTTTTGTAGATTTTAGTCAATAATTGAAATTCAGAGTTTTAGATTTTAGTGAATCGGTCTCATAATTGTAAATGTATCCAAAGTAATTATAAGCATACTTCCACAACTGGAGCCAGGAGAGACAACTTACGTCTACCCGACTGTCAACTGACACCTACCTCAGCAAGTAAATCTAATAGGTTGGCACGTCAGTGTCTGCGGCCGGTACCAACTGCCGGCCACCCACGAAACGCCGACTAACGAACCTCTGTGTAAGATACAAAGTGTCAAGGACCACACGCGAACAAGACATTACGCGGACTTAGCTTGACTTGCATACTGTGTCACTTTCAGCTCATCTGACGGCGGACTGCATTTGTTCAGAGTGTGTTTAGTCTCACCATTGCGCCCTTTCCTGCTGCCAGAAACCATCAGACGTTTTGGCATTTCGGGTATTTAAATCATTTAGGAAAACAAGAAACAGAAATAGGATAGACACAGAACAAGACATGAGAACTTCTCTGTGAAACATTCTCTCTGACAATACCCCGCGTGTCGCCGAGGCACGTAAGGTGAGTGAAGAATAGCAACACTGTTTACCTTCCATGCATGTGGTAAGAAATGACTAAGGAGGTTATAGGGTGTAGTTTACTGCCCCATCCCATATAGGGTCAAAGTGATCCAGAAGCATGCTGAAGTTGGATGTGTCCGGTCGAAAGGAGCAGATAACACCGAATTTCGTTGCCCTGACTACATCCTGACAATGTCCTGCATGACATAGATTAATCCTAATGGAAATCTTGTACGACCATGCTCCTGCTACAAGAAACAACCAGTGGGAGTTTGAGAAAGAATGCTGAAGAAGAAGACTCCTGAATATTTTAAAATATTCAATATATAAAGGGGGATCAGCCACAAGATAAACTGGAAGAACTGCTGATGCACAGCATCATACCTCTTGTACACGTGACTATCGACATAATTATACTAGGTTCCCAACATCAGGCTCTACTGCATTTCTCACGTACCAAGATTATACGTACACGCGGGCAAACACGGACATCTATCTCAGAGTCACTGACCGCTGTGATATCTCAGCAAAATGATTTATTACCACTGAATACCCCAACTGTTTTCTGTGCTCCGCTGCCACATTTTTGTACTGCCCCAACTATCGAGGCCCCCGGATGGACTCCTCGCAAATCACCAGTAGGGTCCACTCTTGGCCGAGCTCAGTACAGACCTGCGTACAGAAAGTAAACATGACCTGAAAGGATTATTTTTTATTATTTCCGTACGTTTCGTTGGTCGACTTTAGCTTCTTTTTGGCATGCACCTCCCAGTATATAAATGGTGACCACCGAAAAATCATAACAACAATCGAAAACGTCACGACTGAAGTATTGTTTACTTTCTGTACAGAGGTCTTTACCTCTGACGGGATCAGACCACCTGTATTCCTAGTTTCTGCTGCTATAGTTCAAGTAGAGGTGCATGGCGCTGTACTGATCTATCAGTCTCTCCATCTCTGACAGTCCTGGTTTGACTTAATCTACCATGTACTACCCAACGCATCCGAGATCTGTCGCATCCACCATGCTCCTTCTACTCATTGTCTGCCCACTGATGTCGCATCTGCTTGACTTCTATTCCCAACCACCATCACACTGCATGCAGACATAAGTCTCAGTTTGCACAACTGTCGAAGCATGTACCATTAGTTTCTACCATTTTTCTGTTTCTCTGAATCTTTTTTTTTATTTATCTCATTTTTCTATTTCTCTAATTCTTCTGTTTTTCTGTTTCTCTCTTTTTTTATTAATCTCTGATTCTTCTACTATATCTCTAATTAATTCTGCTGTTTTTCAAATGCTTCTGCTATTTCTCTCTAATTCTTCTGCTATTTCTCTAATTTTCTGCTGTTTCTCTATTTCTTTCCATATAATACTGACCATCATCATGGTCTCCCCGCCTCTTCAAAGAAAATACCTTTTGCTACTAAGATTTAGCCACAAGGTGGGCAAACCCCCGACCCCCCCCCCCTCCCAAATTTTTCCCTAACGAATTTACAAACTAATTCACAAAACATCCCATCAAAATGAAGGTGAACTGAAGAATGTCTTAGTTTAAGTAACACCCCCCCCCCCCCCCACGGAAAATGCATCTACGGTCCATATTAGTCCCCGTAAAATCGTTCACACAATATCTTATACCGCCCCGTTCCCAATCACAACTATACTTTCCACATATTTCTCACGCCCTTCGCATACAACACGGCTCCCGCCACAACTGCAGAGCTGACTGTGAAACACAATAGCGGCCACACGACAATACATCAATAGTATGAGATATTCTGGTCAAAGCTGTCCAGTAACCACACATAAATACAACATGTGACACTAAAGGAGCTACCCACTCGGCACCATTTAGTCACGACACAGAATTTCTAAACCCAAACGCAGTGTTGCATGATGGACGTTCCCAACCTGGACAAACGGTCACGGGCACTGACTGTACATCGTTCCCACACAATAGCCTCGCAACAATTTAGTCTAGTAGGGGGCAACGTCGGGGTCAGAAATGTTAATTGTTCCGCGTGATCAGGTGTCACATGACTTTTAGCATAACTACAGCGGATGGTAGAGCACCGCTGCTGTAGACGTTCTGCATGATACCTTTACACAAGTGGCTGTCATTGCAAACGTCTCACCTATTACGTAACATTATGTGACTACGTAGAACACAATTCTGTTCTACTAGCAGTACTACCGTTTATTGATTACGTAGAACACATGTTTTTGATGTTTTACTTGAACACAACACACTTTGAACTCGGACTATCACTAGGACTAAGGGATCAAAACTGACAAATACGCCATTTTCCCCGTTAAGGAATTACAGGAATGGATCTTGTAGCTGTGTGATAAATGTCGCACAGCCTTGCTGTCGCCACGTCATGTACAGGGTGAGTTTTTTAATTTACCTTCCGACAAAAAACAAACCCAGTCCTTACCGGCGATCAAACTCGAGAATTTACTAGTGCGACACCAACTCTCTAACCTTTCAGCCATGCGCACGAAAACATGCAAATGGCAATACACAAGACATTTTCAACGTTTCGAACCGTTAGGTCTTTCTCAAGAATATATACAACAAATAGTGAAAAACAGTGAAATAGCTGTATTGTCGTGTTTGTATTGATTGTAACATTATATGACCAGTAGTTTATATTTTTCCTCATACATTCATGTGACTTTGTGGCGGGGGTGAAAAGTGCCTGTCTTGGACAACTGACGTGTCAGATTCAATCTATTTCAACCCCACCGCAGGCAATTGTGTATCCGTTAATTCAGAAAGCAATTTTAATCTATAAGTAAGAATTGTCTAGAAAATGTGTTCAAGAGATCACGGGTTCAAATCCGACTCGTGTCGTCTTGTTTATAAGGTGGATTTTTTTTCGGAGATCCCTGTAGATTATCACTTGAAGCTACGGAGTTATGTGCTATGAGTGGTACTCTCAGCAGGCGGCGTGCCGCTTCGTTGAGAGTGACAGAGTACATATGGGAAACAAAGTACAGTGAAGTCGATCTTCTACGGCTTTAAAACCCTTTTTATGTACAGCCGAAAAAAGACTGGTTCGACCTCTACATCATTTAAAACGTCATTGGCTAAAAATAAATTAACGGTTATAATGAAGTACAGAGTTTATCTTGAAAAATTAACGGTTATGATGAAGTACGGAGCTTATTTTGAAAAGGGGTATTAATCATATTAAGCTATATCACATATTTTAACCAATAGAAAATAGTGGACGTCGCGGTTCTGGTAATCAAGTCACCATTACCTCCGGCTGTCCTTACAACTGTTACCATGACTTTGAATAGTAAAACACCCCCAGATTTGCATGGCGTGGTCATGTTGGAGGTTGCTCCAGCGGTGCATGAGATCACGGTTTGTGACTGGAAACTTGGACATGTAAGTCGGATAGCTGTCAGCAAATGATCCCTGCATGGAACAATCGATGGTGGAAAGAAACAGGACACAAAAGACGTAGAGGTTGGACTGACTTCACTGTACTCTGGTTACCCCTTATGTACTCTATCCCTCTCAGCGAAGCGGCATGCAACCTACCGAAAGTATCACTCACAGCACGTAATTTAGTAGCTTCTATTTGAGGGTAGAAGGATCAAAATTAGACACGTGATCAAAATCATGAGCACACATCACAGAATGAACCTGTCACAATTCTTCTTCTACACTCATGTACATCATTAAAGGTAGAAATTGCTGGAGAAATTTGTTGTATGTTGTTACATCCAATGCAACACCCCCTACAGCATTCACGGAAATTAGAAATCCATTAGTCGAGCTTGGTTGCGGAGACGGGATATGATAGGATAGCAATCAGCTTGTGCAATTTGACCGCTGTGTCTGAGGACACGCAGGTTAACACTGTCAAAACGTTTCCTTCTTCAATTATACAATCCTGCTGACTCATCAGGAATCATCCTTCTGACTTTCCGTGCAAATTTAATTGGCTGTGGGCACAAAATGACCACTGACAATCACGGGAAAAGTCTATATGGTCACTTTAGAAGGATGAAGCCCGATGAGTCTGCAGGACTATATAACTGAGGAAATTCACGGTAAACGTGTCCTTACAGACACGAAGAAAATAAAACCACTATAAATCTGGCATGACCTTACTCAAAGACTAGATGGTCAGCGGTCATCTGAGGTGACCACCCCGTGGCCGAGCTTGCCCTTTCAGAACAAAGGAGCAAAAGTGGTCGGTGAGTATTGTTTGGACAGTGAAACCCTGTGGCAAACTGAACAAAAGAGAGTGAAAACGATATAAAAATTGTTACGGAAACAGCCAGGGTTCAACTCCAGGCTGTGATATTCTTTTCTGGATTTATTTTTTTGCTTTTGAACTCAGTGTTTGATGACTGAATGAACCGAGCAATATTTGACAACAGTGTTTGATGATTGAATGAACCTAGCAATATTTGACAACAGTGTTTGATGATTGAATGAACCGAGCAATATTTGACAACAGTGTTTGATGATTGAATGAACCGAGCAATATTTGACAACAGTGTTTGATGATTGAATGAACCGAGCAATATTTGACAACAGTGTTTGATGATTGAATGAACCGAGCAATATTTGACAACAGTGTTTGATGATTTAATGAACCGAGCAATATTTGACAATGTTACTCAATGTAACATCAATGATTTCCAGCATTCTTCCAGTCTATTACACTTGTTACAATAATACTTCCCTTTTCTCACTGTCAACACTGCATATTTCTTACTCTTGTTACAATAATACTTCCCTTTTCTCACTGTCAACACTGCAAGTTTCCTGTAAGTGATGCTGCCCGTGGCTTGTGTGATAAACGCCGCATGCCCTTGCTGTCGTCACGTCATGTACAGGATGCATTTTGAAAAATTAACCATCCGACCAACAGAAAAAAAAAAGTTCACCGGAATCGAACCCTGGTCCTCACGGTTGTAAGACCAACGTTCTAACCATTCGGCAGTGCTTGACACCTCTTCTTGTTAGCTATAAGTTATTACGATTCGCCTATTTCTGAATTCTTTGGCAGGTAGATTTGTTTAGTTTTCATTTTCATACATTCAGACATTGGTCCTATTATTGTAGCAGGACAATGGTCCTATTCGTGTATCAGGACAATGGTCATACTCTTGTAGCAAGGCATTGGTCGTACTCTTGTAGCAGGGCATTGGTCCTACTCTTGTAACAGGGCTATGGTCCTACTCTTGTAGTAGGACACTGGTCCTATTCTTGTAGCAGGGCATTGGTCCTACTCTTGTAGCAGGGCATTGGTCCTATTCTTGTAGCAGGGCATTGGGCCTACTCTTGTAGCAGGGCATTGGTCCTACTCTTGTAACAGGGCTATGGTCCTACTCTTGTAGTAGAACACTGGTCCTATTCTTGTAGCAGGGCATTGGTCCTACTCTTGTAATAGGACACTGGTCCTATTCTTGTAGCAGGGCATTGGTCCTACTCTTGTAGCAGGGCATTGGTCCTACTCTTGTAACGGGTTATGGTCCTACTCTTGTAGTAGGACACTGGTCCTATTCTTGTAGCAGGGCATTGGTCCTATTCTTGTTGCAGAAAAATGTTCCTTCTCTTGTTACAGAACAATATTCCTTCTCTTGTAGCAGAACAATGTTCCTTCTAGAGTTCCAGCCGGAAAGTAATCCAGAGAACTCATATGCGATAAGTCTCCGTTTTATTTGCGTCCAAGATGCGTTCCTAGTAAGAGCGGGGGGGGGGGAGGCATAATTGCCCAAAAAAGGTAATTTGGCTATTAGCAAATTCAATCTTTTATATCGTGAGAAATTAGATGACCATTTTCTAACTATTTTATGGAAAAAAGAGGGAGCGGTGCATTTTTTTGACTAAATTCCTAGAGCTAAAAGTCGTGTTCGTATACCTAAGGATAGGTTGAACCCCCCCCCCCTTTTCACCTAATCTACGAACTTGACATGACCGCCGTGTTTTCTTTCTGTGATGTAGAGAATCTGAGTTATTTAATCAATTAGTAGTACATAAGACACATGTTTACAGGCGAATACTACTAATTTCCTTAAAGAGAGCATACGAAAAATGTGTTGTACGTAAGAAATAAAATAGCAGATGTATGCATGTGTACAAGAACCGTTGTTTTCAATAGTGAAACGACGAACACATGCATTCTGACATAGTTCCATATCACAAACAATACTGGCGGGAACCGTCGAAGCAGGGGATGGCAAATACAGACATGGACAGACAACATCAAGGAATGGACAGATAACATCAAGGAATGGACAGACAACATCAAGGAATGGACAGACAAAATCAAGGAATGGACAGATAACATCAAGGAATGGACAGACTACATCAAGGAATGGACAGACAAAATCAAGGAATGGACAGACAACATCAAGGAATGGACAGACAACATCAAGGAATGGACAGACAACATCAAGGAATGGACAGGAGAAGATATTTCCTCACTCATTCGCATCGCTGAAGATAGAACTCTATGGAGAAATATGTGTGCTGAAGCATCCAATGACAGGCAGGCAGACAGGCAGGCAGACAGACAGACAGACAAATAGACAGACAAATAGATAGATAGATAGATTATGTATTTAAATATATGAATATGTAAGACTTGCTTGAGACTGATCATTGATGTTGCATGCCTGGGGCACATTTATTCTTTGATATTATCATGACTTCAGTGTTTCTGCTACTCAGATTTAGCCCTTTGTTTTGACTTTCTTGTGCAATGATATTCATCATTTCTTGTTAATGTGTTTCATTTTTCATATATCAAAACTGTATGATCAGCGTATCGCAGGTTGTTTACATTATGTCTTGACAAAACACATTAATCAATTTATCCATAGTAAAATATTTCAGCAATGTCCACATTCTCGTCCCGGTATCCCTTGTCTCTGCAAACCTTGCAAGCTATAGGCAAGCTTTTAGTAAACAATAGACGAGACTGACCAGGTACAAAAAGAACCAACCAAAATACAATACCGCAGATTTGAGTGGTCAGGGTGGACTAGACTACGGGTTGACCAGCGACCAAGGTCAGCTAGGGTTATTTCAGGTCATTCTTTTCAAACGTGATAGACTAATTGCTTGATGTCACACGCTAGGAAGCCTACTGTAGTCTGATTGGCAGGAACTGATAGAATGACTAATAGATCAGCATAATGGACAGAACGAACATATATCAACTCATTAGACAAAACTAGAACATAGATAGGCACATTAGACAAGAATAGAACATAGATAGACACATTAGACTAGAACATATATTAACAAACTAGACACATTAGACTAGAACATATATTAACAAACTAGACACATTAGACTAGAACATATATGAACAAACTAGACAAGACTAGAACATATATTAACAAACTAGACAAGACTAGAACATATATATTAACAAACTAGACAAGACTAGAATATAGATGAACACAACAGACTAGAACATAGTTCAAAACACTAGACGTATTAATGTTATGTTCTAGTCTTGTCCAGTGTGTTTATCTTTGTTATATTTTTGTCTAATTTGTTCATTTATGTTCTAGTTTTGTCTAATATGTTGATATGTGTTTTAGTTTTGTATAAAGTGTTTATTTATGTTCTAGTCTTGTCTAGTATATCGACATATGTTCTAGTCTTCTCTAATGTATTCACATATGTTCTAGAATTGTCTAGTTGATCTATATTTTAGTCGTGTCTAGCGTGTTGATCAATGTTCTACTGTTGTCTAATGTGTTCATCTATGTTCTATAATTGTCTAGAGTGTTGATCTATGTTGTAGTACATTTGAATGTTTTGATCTATGTTCAAGTCTTGTAGTCGACTAATATGTTGATCTAGCCTTGTGTGTTGATCTATAATTTAGCCTTGTCTAGTATATTGATTTCTGTTCTAGCCTTGTTTAGTATATTGATTTCTGTTCTAGCCTTGTCTAGTATATTGATTTCTGTTCTAGCCTTGTCTAGTATATTGATTTCTGTTCTAGCCTTGTTTAGTATATTGATTTCTGTTCTAGCCTTGTTTAGTATATTGATTTCTGTTCTAGCCTTGTCTAGTATATTGATTTCTGTTCTAGCCTTGTCTAGTATATTGATTTCTGTTCTAGCCTTGTCTAGTATATTGATTTCTGTTCTAGCCTTGTCTAGTATATTGATTTCTGTTCTAGCATTGTCTAGTATATTGATTTCTGTTCTAGCCTTGTCTAGTATATTGATTTCTGTTCTAGCCTTGTCTAGTATATTGATTTCTGTTCTAGCCTTGTCTAGTATATTGATTTCTGTTCTAGCCTTGTCTAGTATATTGATTTCTGTTCTAGCCTTGTCTAGTATATTGATTTCTGTTCTAGCCTTGTCTAGTATATTGATTTCTGTTCTAGCCTTGTCTAGTATATTGATTTCTGTTCTAGCCTTGTCTAGTATATTGATTTCTGTTCTAGCCTTGTCTAGTATATTGATTTCTGTTCTAGCCTTGTTTAGTATATTGATTTCTGTTCTAGCCTTGTTTAGTATTTTGATTTCTGTTCTAGTATTCTCTATTGTGTTGATTTTTAATCTTGTCTAATTTGTTGAAATGTATATTCTAGTATTGCCTAATTTGTTGATCTATGTTCTAGCCTTGTCGGATGACTTGATCTATGCTCGTCGTGTCTAGTGTATATTTTTGCATTTTTGTCAAATTCCCGATTTATCCCTCTTGTATCAGGATAATGGGACATGCTAGAATTTCGGCATATGATGTCATCAAGATAATGGAGATGCGCCGTGTCGCAATTTTCTTTGCTCCAATGTCCGGACACATTCAATTTTCTTTGCTCCAATGTCCGGACACATTCAATTTTCTTTGCTCCAATGTCCGGACACATTCAATTTTCTTTGCTCCAATGTCCGGACACATTCAATTTTATTTGCTCCAATGTCCGGACACATTCAATTTTCTTTGCTCCAATGTCCGGACATATTCAATTTTCTTTGCTCCAATGTCCGGACACATTCAATTTTCTTTGCTCCAATGTCCGGACACATTCAATTTTCTTTGCTCCAATGTCCGGACACATTCAATTTTCTTTGCTCCAATGTCCGGACACATTCAATTTTCTTTGCTCCAATGTCCGGACACATTCAATTTTCTTTGCTCCATTGGCCGGACACATTCAATTTTCTTTGCTCCAATGTCCGGACACATTCAATTTTCTTTGCTCCAATGGCCGGACACATTCAATTTTCGCACTATGAAAATATGTACAAATTGAATGATTTCAAGTTTACAAAAAACATTAAAAAATGACAAAAATATAGCTCACATCGACATTTCAAAATAGCCAATATGGCAACCCTGAGATAATGGTATATATATATACCATTATCTCAGGGTTGCCTATATATATATATAGGCCAAACACATTTAAAATAGACAAACTAAAGAATAACTATGAACCTATAACTATGAACAATAGGCGAAAATCGTACATTACCCTGTGATTCCCATTTGTCATATAGAAAATATAAAAATTCTTTTTAGACTTCACTGACCACTGACCCCTGACCAAACTTAAGAGCGCTGTTTGTGGTAGTTCGACGCTCATTGTTTATGGCCAAAACTGATACTCAGATGTCGGAGATAGCGGTCAAGCAGTGACAGCTGATGATGTCTGGGGACAACCGGCGACAATTCTCAGTTATTTTATTGGACACTTGTCTTCAAACCCTGTAGACAGACGGTACTGGGCTTCTACTGTGACCTCGGTGACCAGGAGTTGGACAAGGGTCAGCTAAAGAGCATGTGAACGAGGGGATACCATTGGCTTCAGTTAATTATTGTTGGCCTTGTGTTGTACTGTTAGAAGTTGCAGTGCAAATGTTTTTTAAATCTATAATTGCAATGGAGTTTTTTTTCTGGAGTCGCAATGTCATTTTCTTGGCGTGTAATACGTTAGTGATCCCTTGTGTGCCACAGATGGAAGTAGTGGTTTCTGTCCATGTTGCGCGCACTGTTGCAAGTTGCTGTAGTTATTCTATATTACTGAAACCTGTAACTGAGCTTACTCTGTTTATTGTTCTGCGCAAAGTTTCTTGTGGTCGTTCTATTTTTCTGTTACCCTCTCCATATCACAATTGAGTATGTTAGAACGAATCGCCATTCATGTAAATCCTTGCTGCTGTTTGTGTAACAAAGTGAAATAGGAAAAATATCTGCATGATATTTCTCTATTTTGAAGAAGCAAAATGGGCTGCGGTGCTGTTTTCCTTTGTATCTGCAAGGTAGTAGTTGTTAGGTGGATAGCGGGAAACTTAATTACAAGCAACCGAACCGAGTTCTTTAAGATGATCTTCCGGTAATAGCATTCTGGAAATTTCAAGATCTGGGAAGAAACATCAAGTTAAGGCTATTCAACTCCTATATTGTTCCAGTGTTGACCTATGCATGTGAACGTTGGAAATCAATCAATAGATCAGAAGTTAAACAGTTTCACAAACAAATGTATAGGGAAACTGTCGACCATAAATGGAGCGACTTCGTCAGAAATAGTGATTGAAGAGATTCAAGAACACAGCAAGAATGCATATCAAATGTCATAAGAAAACGTAGATGGAAGTACCTAGGACAAGTCCTAAGACTAAATGACAATAGATTGAACAAACAAGCAAGCATGTGAACACCGGAGGGGAAAAGAAAAAGTGAAAGGCCGTAAGCTACTTTAAAAAAACACCATACTTAAAGAAGGATAAATTATGCTCTTCGAGACAGTACATGAACTACAATTGCAGGCAGCAGCCGGCAACACATGGAGAATCAAAACCTCTGTCCTATGTGCCGCCTGTAGCGCAAAAGAAACTAACTAACTAAACTAACTAATTTTCTAGGCAATACAAATACGTTCAGTAGTTTTCCACTACTTTCTGAACGGTTTGGATGCACAATTCACGCCGAAGACGGATGTGTCGAGCCTTTGACGCAAATAAAACGGCGACACAACGCATTACCCTTCTCTGGACTACATTCTGCTGATAATCCAGAATGGATCGTGGTCCTGCTACAAGAGAGATCAAGCAGAAGTTTGAGAATGAACGCTGAAGAAGAAAAAGAAGAATGCACAATTGCCTGATGTGGAAATCGAACCAGGTACCTTGGTCGTCAGAGAAGCGCACTGTAACAAGCCGCCACAGAACAGGCCACATCGTTGGTCAATTTCAAATATGGGTCTAACACAGTATTCCACAATTGGACTCAATGACGTGCAACAGGGCAAAACTTGCCAATTTTCTTTACAGTTAAACAAGAGCATCATCGCTCGTAACTCGTTACCTTCAAAGTTCTCATGTTGAGAACATCTACATTTTGGGCAGCTCAAATAAGGAATTGAACTCAAGCAAGGTTGAACTATAATTTCATCAATAGAAGACCTACCAACAGAATTCAATCAAGGTCTTGTTGTCGATTATATCCGCACATTTCGCTGATCGGCGGTAGACTCGACTCTTGGGTGACACAAAGTATATAAATAGTGATCAACCAAGGAGGGAAATATTAGTAATAATCGCAAGTAGCATATACATATCCCGGATCTACTCTCACAACAAATAATATAAAATATACATATCCCGGATCTACTCTCACAACAAATAATATAAAATATAATTGTTTCTGATTTGTTCTAACAAATAATATAAAATAAACATATCTGATCTACTCTTACAACCAACAATATAAAATATACTTATCTATGATTTGCTATAACACATAATAAAAAATATACCTATCCCTGGTAACTCCAACAACAAATAATATAAAATATACTTATCTGATCTACTCTTACAACTAAAATTATAAAATATCCATGATCTACTATTACAACCAACCATATAAAATATACTTATCCGTGGTTACTCCAACAACAAATAACATAAATTATACTTATGTTATCTATTATTACAACAAACAATATAAAATATACTTATGTTATCTACTATTACAACCAACAATATAAAATATACTTATTTGATCTACAATTACAACCAACAATATAAAATATACTTATCTGATCTACTCTTACAACTAAAATCATAAAATATCCATGATCTACTATTACAACAAACAATATAAAATATACTTATGTGATCTATTATTACAACCAACAATATAAAATATACTTATCTGATCTACAATTACAACCAACAATATAAAATATACTTATCTGATCTACAATTACAACCAACAATACAAAATATACTATTGATTTATGTGAATGCGAGAAAGAAAAGAGTAACTAACTAAGAATCTGAACGAGAAACAGTTGACAAGTTGGATACTGAAAGCTGGCGTGCAGGTTTCACTGAGCAAATATCACGCATTCGACGATATGATCACTTGCAGCCACATAACCTGCGGCGTACATCGTGTTCCAGGTTTCATAATTATCGGATATCATACACAGATCACGCGCAGGCCGACAAGTATTGCAGAAGGGTGACAGTACTATCCAGCAAAGACTTCAAACAAAGTCAATACTGTATTTGGACAGTTCTGCCTCGATTGAAGCAACCTTGTTTATGTTTATGTTACTGATGTTTACATGTAGTCCTCATTGATCCTTGTAGCACATAGATCTGCTGGCACGTAGTCATGTTCAAATGTTTATGGTTCTCAAGGGATTTACATAACTGTGGTGTGTGTTGTCTGCGTGTCGTTTGACCGGTTCATATATAATTTGCAAATATATATTCATGTTGACAGTCTTGATTTAAATCGCATCTATTTTTTTGGGTTGGGGGGGGGGGGGGGTTGGGGGTGGTGCGATGTGGAATTATCGAAGTGCGGTAGACGACAGAAACCGTTTTGACTCAAATTGCACTGCGAGTAGGTACCACCTGAGTGGATCTGGTTCAAATCCCGTTTGCTGCACTATGATATTTTAATAACATTTCCTTGATGCTTCAATATTATATGATTCACCCGCGACTGAAATCTTGGCAAAGACTAGTACAAGATGGTAGAACATTGCCCAGAAAAAAGACTAGTACAAGATCGTAGAACATTGCCCAGAAAAAAGACTAGTACAAGATGGTAGAACATTGCCCAGAAAAAGACTAGTACAAGATGGTAGAACACTGCCCAGAAAAAGACTAGTACAAGATGGTAGAACATTGCCCAGAAAAAGACTAGTACAAGATGGTAGAACATTGCCCAGAAAAAGACTAGTACAAGATGGTAGAACATTGCCCAGAAAAAAGACTAGTACAAGATGGTAGAACATTGCCCAGAAAAAAGACTAGTACAAGATGGTAGAACATTGCCCAGAAAAAGACTAGTACAAGATGGTAGAACATTGCCCAGAAAAAAGACTAGTACAAGATGGTAGAACATTGCCCAGAAAAAAGACTAGTACAAGATGGTAGAACATTGCCCAGAAAAAGACTAGTACAAGATGGTAGAACATTGCCCAGAAAAAGACTAGTACAAGATGGTAGAACATTGCCCAGAAAAAAGACTAGTACAAGATGGTAGAACATTGCCCAGAAAAAAGACTAGTACAAGATGGTAGAACACTGCCCCAGAAAAAGTATTATTCAAAATCTTTCACCCCACAGATATAGATTCTTGCTCAAGTGAACTCTTGACGTAGAGGGATTATTGATTCAAATATATCACGCTGAAGTCATTTCGGGTCGACAGGTGCAGATATCGCAGCCAAAGTGTGTCCAGACTAATCCATGCTAATCAGTATGAGTTTACGAATACACAGAAAAAAATAGAAAAAGAATTGTGTATTTTCCTAGAATCTGTTTTTACCTGGTGGATGGTGGTCCTACATTTGTGACCTCATATCTAATATCCTACAAGATACCTCGCGGTAGAAAACAAAACTCAACTCACTTTGGAATGGATCCTAGACCCCCTGGTTAGAGGCGAGTTCCCTTGTTATTTGCCTAAGTTCTTACAAATTCTTGTATTTCTTACTGATACTCCTGAAGGATTTGTTCTGGTGTAGTAGTTAGAGCATTCGCTTTTGCTCAAGTGGTTATGAGTTCGCATCCCGCTTACGACATCTTATTTACAAAGTATATTTTTTGTAGACTCCAGGTATCATCTCCCGAGTTACGGAGTTACGTGCTATGAGCAGTAATCTAGACAGGCGTCGTGCCTCGTAGTTTAGAGGGAGGGAGCACATGTGGGATAACCCGAGTACAATGATGTCAATTCGTACTCATCATGGAAATCTCAGACATCTCTCTGTGAGAACTAGAGAAAATTAGAGAGAGAGAGAGAACTAGAGTGAGAACTAGAGAGAGAGAGAGAACTAGAGAGAGAGAGAGAGAGAGAGAGAGAAAACATGACTGTAAGTGCAGTATAGACAACAGATGGGCTATGAACCGTCTTGGAGAGAGACAATATAAATATGGCTTTCCATCACATAACTTCACAGAGTCATCGGTCGACTTTCTTACTCTATTCTATGTTAACTTGTCCTTATCTTGTTGAAGACCTGCTGGTCGAAATGTCGACTCCGTTTCTCTGTTCATAAAATTGCTTTATAAACAACTATATAGTTTGTCTAGAATTGTATTCAGGATGTCGCCATCAGCCCAGCTTTTTTTTTTGGGGGGGGGGGCTGCAGAGATTTTCTAGGCGTTCAATATTTTGGCATTGCTTTCTGAGCGGTCTGGGTGTATCATTTTCTGCGGTGGTAATCGAACTCGGTACAGTCACACATGAGCGCTGTTCCACGACACCAAAGAACAGATCATGTCGTTGGTCAACTAATGCACTCATGAAAATATATAAACAGCATTTCAAGACATTTTTGTGTGTAAGTAACTATAGTTCCGGTAATTGTACCGTAAACATAAACATGAGTGGCAACAGTGCAACTTATTGGTTTATACTGCTCATTTCATAGACATAGGGCTGTTTTATATTTTTTTTTTAAAGGGGGGGGGGGTTAAACCACTCAACGCGTATCTATTCTCTAAACTACAACCTGCTAGAAATTTAGTACAACCATTGTCCTGCTACAAGAGAATCAGTGGGATTGTGAGAATAAACGCTGAAGAAGAATAAGCTATATAATAACAAGCATTGATGAAAGTCGACAAGTTTTTCCAAAGCTCTGGGGTAGGGGAGTGGGCCGGAGTAGCAACAACAACAACAAAAAACCCCAGCCTAGTCAAGTCAAGTCTTTGCTGCACTGTTCCACCCAAACTGGCACAAGTTCAGTCGGTGTTCTCCCATGGAAACATCTACAGTATTCAAACGTCATATTTATGTGAGTTGTTCCCCTTTGTCCCAATAATAATCACTACACTGTTACACACTTTGGGATATCAGTGGCAAGTAAATTATGTCTGTGTGTTGTTGGGCGCGATGGGGAGCAAAGAATAACGACACTATGAACTTTCATACATGTTTAAAGAGGTGACCTAGGAGAATTTGGGGATTGGGGTTAAGTAGGCCGTCCCAACCAAAAGAGCGTCACAGTAATCCGAATCCATGCTAACCTTAGGGTTAGGTAATAGCCGCTGGTAGGTGCTGATAGCGCAGTCAAGTTGTAAGCTAACATATGGGATTTGAACTATGTCTGTTTAACTGGAACCGAATCTACTCACAACCCCACTCAACTCGTATACCCAATTCTACCAATATGCATCCGGTTCCGATATCAGATAAAAAAATCGGGGGAAAAATAAGAATACAGTGAGAATATGGGAAGTTACTTGTCAAGAAAATGTATACACGAGAAATGTTTAAAATAAGAATAATTGTGGTTAATTCTGTGTTTTGGCTTATATTTATTGAGCATATTACACAGTTTCACATCAGTTCACCCAGTCACTCTTTGGTTATTCGCCATGATGTCTATCGATTTCTAACCATATCGTCTTGGTTATTTTTTGGCATACGAATCCAGGTACATAAATAGTGACAAACGAAAATCACGACAATAATCAATAACATAACGAATGATGTCCTAATTGATTATGTGCAGAGATCATGTATACTCTAGATGGTCATGGATGCAATCACGTTCCGAACGAATGAAATAAGACGAGAAAAACAACTACAGGCCTGCCACGCCGCCGCCTTTTATGTTCTACCTGTCAATAGTAACTTATTGATCACATCTGCACATGTGAGGTTTGACGCATTACTGCTCAACATTCAGAGAATGATAGAAATATGAGTGACCAAGGGAACCAGAGGGGGTGGAAGGTTCCATTCTCTCTGGATAGATTCAAAGTACGCACAAACAAAAACTGACTGGGACAGTGAGTTTATTATACACGCTTAGATCGCTAGGATTATACACGCTTAGATCGCTAGGATGGCTAGCATTAGATCATTAGGATTATATAGCTAGGATGGCTATGATTATATCGCTAGGATGGCTAGGATTATATCGCTAGGATGGCTAGGATTATATCGCTAGGATGGCTAGGATTATATCGCTAGGATGGCTAGAACAGCAATGCCTAAAAACAATTTCAATGATATGAGGAAAATAGTCACATCTAAAGAAATTATAAACAAGTTAAAAATGAGAATTATAAAATGTTACATCTATTCTATTTTAGTGTATGGCTCAGAAACATGGACAATAAACAAACAATTAGAAGACAAAATTGATGCCTTGAGATGTGGATATATAGAAGAATAGGGAGAACATCATTGAAAGAGAAGATAACAAACAAAGAGGTTCTAATAACACTTACTGTGAAAAAAAGAAATAACGATCAAACAAATAAAATATTTTGGACACACTAAAAGATATGACACCTTGTTGAAGACCTTACATGAGGGTAAAGTCGAGGGAAGGTGAGCAAAAGAAAAAAAATTGGCAGAGATACAAGAGGGAGAGAGACAGGAAGATGGACAAAAATAGAGACTGTAGAAAGAGAAATATATATATATATATATATATATATAGAGAGAGAGAGAGAGATACAGAGAGACAGAGAAAGAGAGGCATCATTAGTACATGTATATTTATCGATATCTATCCATACACCGGTAACCCGACAAGGAGGAAAGGGTATAACATTCGATGTTTCATGAATTCCACCCACAGAGTCCTCCAGCGATTTCTATATTTAGGATGCGGATCAGTGATTCAAAATCTTGTCCTGTCCATTCCTCGATGTGGCATGTCCATGTCTGTCCATTCCTCGATGTGGCATGTCCATGTCTGTACACGCATAACATGTGTTCCGAAACTGGTGTCTAGGTTCCAGCCAAGGGGCCCTTGACGTGACTTAAGGGTGAGGGGGGTGGGGCAGAGCTTATCTATTTGTGCATTTATTGCAATAAAGGCATGATGATTATTGTGTTATAAATATATTCATGTTTTAAATAAACATTATTTCAGGGAAACACAAAGTAAATAATGACAATATATATGTTAATTCTGTCTGATAATAAAAGTAATGTTATCTGATTCTATGTGATAATAAAAGTAAAGGTATCTGATTCTATGTGATAATAAAAGTAATGTTATCTAATTCTGTGTGATAATAAAAGTAAAGGCATCTAATTCTGTGTGATAATAAAAGTAATGTTATCTGATTCTATGTGATAATAAAAGTAAAGGCATCTAATTCTGTGTGATAATAAAAGTAATGTTATCTAATTCTGTGTGATAATAAAAGTAATGGTATCTAATTCTGTGTGATAATAAAAGTAATGTTCTAAATCTGTGTGATAATAAAAGTAATGTTATCTAATTCTGTGTGATAATAAATGTAATGTTCTAAATCTGTGTGATAATAAAAGTAATGTTAT
This sequence comes from Meghimatium bilineatum, assembly GCA_034231615.1. NCBI lineage: Eukaryota > Metazoa > Mollusca > Gastropoda > Stylommatophora > Philomycidae > Meghimatium > Meghimatium bilineatum. Next base: position 1,588,071 of record CM067313.1, on the reverse strand, counting down.
CTAATTCTATGTGATAATAAAAGTAATGGTATCTAATTCTGTGTGATAATAAAAGTAATGTTCTAAATCTGTGTGATAATAAAAGTAATGTTCTAATGCTACTGAGAAAATAAATGTATACATATATCGCACGCTGTCAATTGTTTGATAAATGTTTGTAGGTTTATTCCCTGCAATATGATTGAAAACAATTGGGTAGGGGTTAAATTGTGGTCCAACAGTGGGGCTCGGAGTGTTAGGCCTTTGCAAAATGTTGAAGGACAGCCTCGTAGGAAATAGTTTGGGGACCACTGATGTATAATGTATTCTTATTCCCTGACTCTGTGTGGGTACCCGTACAATCTTGACAGTCGCGGATGCTACAATCAAGCAGGTACAGAACACGAGGACAACGCAGAGTTACAAAACAAGTCTGAGTGAAAGCGCTGAAGTAACAGATGGTCGTGCGGGAGTTAGTACGTGTGCCTTAGGGCGAACGTGAGCAGTAAGTCGACCGCTCTTCACCGCATCCATACCTGAGTCATTCCGTGGGAGCAGAGTGAGGGATTTACCTGGCTGAGTTTTTTTTCAATACTAGCACGCTCAAAAGTCACGAGCTTGGTGTGACGCAATTCCGCACACTTACACACAAAATAATACATTATGTTGCACTGTCCATTGTCAGATCGTAAAACTGTAAAGACGAGAGTTTCATATCCAGGGGAAACATGGAATGGTAATCAAACGCACATAATAACACACACACAAGTCACCAAATGACATTGATCATGAATATATTCAAAACAGAAAACGGAGAGTAAGAACGGCACTATTCATTGCACAGCAGCCATGATTGTGTATCATATTTTGTACCAAGCCAGTTTTATGACAACAAAAGTCGAATTCTTTTCCTCGCCATTTTGTGGCTGAAGTTAGCAAACACGTCACTTAGTGAAAACTCTTCGGAATATCAGTTATTTGATCTTAGTAATTTTTACTCCCATATATCTTAATACTTTCTACTCATATAATGATATCTTACTACTTTCTACTCAAGTAACGATATCTTGCTACTTTCTACTGATAATGATGTTGATTACTGATGATAAAATTATTTTTTTCTTCTTCTTCTTTCGTTCACTTGAAACATGTCTATATCTGTAATTCTGTCTCCTTAATAAAACTCACTGTCTTTTGTAGTTCATACAGTGTCCCATAGAGCTTTGATTCCAGTGTTGTTTCCTCTGGCAAATATGTCTGCCTCAGCGTTTCATGCTCAGTACAATCTTGAAGTATATGTTTGGCACTCTGTGCTGCCTGTCCACATGTACATATGGCTGTGTTGCCAATCTTGAACTTTGTATACATGTGACTACGGAGTCGTTTGTGTCCCGTTCTGAGGCGGAGAATTACAACTTGCTCTGATCTATTCATAATGTGATAGTCATCTTGTGTTGGTGTTTGTGGCTTTCTTATTGACTTGATCATCTGTTTTTTTTTCTGATGGTAGGTGATTGGTATATCTGGTTGGTCTTCGGCAGCACCTTCCATAGATACTCTATACTAGTAAGGCAGTTCATTAAGTAGTTTGTGTAAGTCTGTTAGTTTTCCAGACTGGAAAGCTTGAAGCACTGACCTCGCATCTGTCCGGAATACCAGGGGCTTTTACCAGGGTTGGAATTCAACAGTTTTTCAATTACCACCATAATTGCCTGGATTTCTGTATCATAATTGTTACAGAATTTCCCTGTTTGTTTTTTATCGTATCTTTACGCGTGTGTGAATATTATATATATATATATATATATATATATATATATATATATATATATATCTGCACCTTTATTCCGCACTGCATTCTGTGCTGACCCATATGTCTTATGGATATTCATCTTCCAGGAAGCTGAGGGTGACTGTCCTTCGCTGTACACTGTTCTGTTCGTCTTCGCTTAGTATTCCTTGTACGTGTGTCAGAATATATATATATATGGTATTCATGATTTTGATGACGATAATACTGATGATGCTGGTTCTGATATGATAGTGATGTTGATAAAACAGATGCTGGCTGACTAGGAATATCGACAAATTTAAAGGTACGTCCCATGGCAGCAGCCTGCCGTCGGGGATGAAGTTAACTCTTCATGTACTAAGCTGTAGCAACTATTAGGTGGGGTGGCCAATTACCTTCCTTGCTGTGTTTACCTTCCCCAACTCATGCGTCATGTACCCATTCGCAGCTGGATCGACTGGAGGAACGTGTCAGGAAAGAAATTACAATTTGGATTTTTATGGGCCCAGAAGTGGATTCGAACCTGGCACGCTGTAACCCCGTGCCAGTAGGCAAGCGCGCTTTCAACTAGGTTACCTCGCTAGGAATATTGAACAAGCTGGTAAAATATAAAGAATACGTTTCACTGCTAACAAAATGCTTCACCATACACAGAAATACTCATAAGTCACACGGGGCATCCAGATATGCAGGAATCATACAAACATACGCAACCGCTTGCGACATGATTGTCAGAAAGATCAAGGGAAACTACTGACATACCACAAACAAGTACACACTTGAGTTGTCTCCCATCTCCCAGTTATCTCCTCCTGATTGAGAATGAAATGGCAAAGGGAGACCACAAAGAATTCTGTGTCAGACCGGCATAAATAATCCGGTCTGGGTAGCAGGTGGGGGTGTGAGTCTTGCGTGGGAATCAATATAGGCCAGCAAACAAACATTACCATCGTATCTGGTCTTTGTGGTAACTGCTGCTACCATACGGTACATTATTAAATGATAGCCTGACTGCCCCACAAGTCATCCTACCCCTACAGTACTGGCTGCATGTGCAATGGGGGGGGGGGGGGGGATTTACGCTTTTTTTATGTAACATTGTTAGAAAAAATTTACTATGTAACGATTTCAGGAGGATGTGGTGGCTGTATTACCAGAAGCGCGACCACTATTTTTGATAGTTGTAAAGCATTTCTATAATCAAACTGTACTTGCGGTTGAATGGAGCATACCTCGCCACAATATTGTCATGTTTACTAAACAAAATATAACATATTATAAACATTCCCCGGCGGTCGTGGTGACTAGATTACCAGAACCGCAACCTCCACTATATTTATTTGTTGTAAAGCAGTGATATAGCCAAATTGGACTGACATTCATAGTTGAAGGAAGCGTACTCACCATAACAGATACATTCTAGTTCACCCAAAAACTATGTCATTAACCTAACACTATGTTGTATCGTGATGACAGAATTACCTGATCCACTACTCCCGTTACGTGTTTATGGCTGTAAAGCTATCACATAACCAAATTGGACCACCATCCATGGTTGTTCACCATAAGAAATACACTCTACTCCAGCAACACGAACCGCGAGTCTGTCATCATATATTCTATCTATGAAGGTCGCGGTGTCTGGATTACCGCCACCTCTCTTATTCTGTTGTGGTCAGAAACCCGGATATAACCAAAATGGAATAAGGTTCCACAGATATAACCAAATTAGAGTCTGGTCTTGGGTTGAAATCAGCGTAGCTCACCATAAGGGGCACATTTTGTCATGATAGGGTTACCTAAACCGCGACATCCATTATTTCTTTTCTGACCAATAGCTATGACATAACCAAACTGGACTCACGTCCGAGGTTGTATTCATCACAAGGAATACAAATTAGCCATTTAGCCACTTTATATATATATATATATATATATATATATATATATATATGGAGATTGTGTTGTGTAAATTGTGTTGTGTTGTTGTGTAAGTGTTGTGCTGTGCTAGTGTTGTGATGTCAAGAGTGTTCTCATGGTATGTTGGAGGCTCCGCTAGTGTAGAGTGTGTGTATGATGGATAAAAAGAAATATATTGCATCAGGTTATGATATATATATATAGTAATGGCACGTGTAAAGCTGGTAGATACCTGGGTGAGATTCTCAGGGTCAACCCCTCCAATATATCCATTATAACATGGAATGTGAATGATAACACCAACTGTTCACACAATTAAAATGTTGGTAACCTCCGCGTACCTCCTTTTTACTGGCACCCCAATCCAGTATATATATGGTAACCCCCCCCCCACCCCCCCCCGTCCATTAAATATGATACCCCCTACCGCCCTTTTTAGTGACTCTCCCGTTTCAGAATATTTGGTAGACCCCCCCCCCACCAAATCCAGTACATGTATATACGGTAACCCCTATCACTTTTTTACTGACACTCCTATCTAGTATATATGGCAACACCCCTCCCCCAATCTAGTATATATATGGCAATTCCCTCCCCATTCAGTATATATATATATATAAGAGGAATAGAACAACGTTTTTGTTAGTAATACCTTCCCCCCAGTCCCCGCTTGTTGTAACAACGTTGTAACTACACAATTTAGTTGTGCAAGTTTGAAAGTCGCAACTATATATTTTCCTAGCTCTGTTCTAACACAGCTACTCAGTTCTTATATATTCTTAATGAGCAGAATCTGACATTTATAGAAGAACTATTGATATATCTAACAGAGTGTGGCATTTCAAGAACAACTATAAATATCTGATAGAATCTGGCATTTCAGGGGAAAACTATAAATCTCTGACAGAATCTGGCATTTCAAGAAGAACTATTAAACTTATAATGACAGAATGTGACATTTCAAGAAAAATTGTTGGACTCTTAACAGAATGTGGCATTTCAAGAGGAACTGGTGAGGTTCTTGTTAGGAAACCGTACTCCCCAATGTGATTATTTCCCTTGGCAATGTTTGTCAGTTTATGTTTATCCTTGATTAATTTTAATAAAAATTTATTTCAGATACGATTACAGTTAGTGATGTAAAACACAATCTCTCTTAACCCAAACCCTAAACCTAACACTAAACCTAACACTAAACCTAACACTAAAAGATTAATACTTAATCAATAATTGATAAATATCAATTACCAAACATTACCAAGGGAAATAATCAAATTAATAACCACATTAGGGGGGGGGGGCATACGTTCCAAACAAGAACCACTGGTGGAAATCTCTGACAAAATGTGGCATTTTAAGAGGAACTGTTGGAATCTACTATAAAATATATTTTAAGAAAACCTGTTGGAATCTCTACCAGCGTGTTTCTCGTTGTGTTTTGTTATTCGGCTGCTACTTAGTGCCAGAACGGACAGCCACGATTTGCGATATCTCTTTCATTGACAGACATGCGACACCGCCAGGAATAGGACATTGATTTGTCACAGACATTGACATTGTAATTCCGATAATAAGACATGTATCTACGGGAAGATGTCAGCGAAGGGGGAGTGGCATACAATTGCTACGATGACGCTTGTAATCTATAAATGTAACTGCACGCTTAAACTCCGCAAGCCGTTAGCCTCTGTTTGCTTATCAATCTCTGCTCGTCAGGGTCTCGCTAATAACATCGGGAAAAGTGCGAGGCGCCGTCGAGGTATCAAAAACCACTTTCACTTATTCAAACTGTCGAAACACTGAACCGCGAATAGCTGCCAGCATCAACATCAACTTTGATGTGATTGAACATCGTGTGTTATGTGCACAGTTTGAGATCCATCGTTCGTCTCCAGTAACCGCTGTGGTATATAGATTAGTGTACCGGTTTTTATGGATGTACATAAATTAACACCAATAATTAGGGAGGAGGTGAACCTGAAAAAAGGTTGGCAGTTATTGACAAGGGGAGTTGACAAAATTTGACGTCAAAATATTGTTTTTATATACAAATTAAACTATTTCAAATATAAACGGATTTATTTCAAAAACGAACTGTATCACACGCACGCACGCACGCACAGACACATATTTGTCACGCATAGACTACATTGTTCTGTCTTTACACTTGGCAATAGATTACGATTTTTATTGTCTAAACATAGCAACTGTTTTACTTTCATGCATGTTGCAAGATGCTATTAAGTAGGTTATGGGGTGGAGTTGGCTGTTCCATCACATATTTTTGGTCAAAGTGACCCAAAAGCCAGGCTAAAGTCGGATGTCTCATGACGAAAGGCGCAGATATTGCAGAGCCTTAAACTATGGCACAACACGTTCCTGTATCCGGACTACATCCTGCTAATCTGCAGGAGTTTGAGAACAAACGCAGAAGAACATCAGCAGAACTGATTTTAACTTTCTGCATGCCAACTGAAAGATTTGTCGTTTGACTTTTGCTTCGGTGCATTCAATTCTGAAACTGTTTTCTTGAAAGCAATATAAGGAAATGTAGCTAGAATTTAAGCTAAATCGAATTTCTCCATGATTTTCATTGATCACTTTCCGAATATTATGTTCCAGTCAATCGAAAGTACTGCTAATGTCGAAATAGCCTATTTCAGAGTGCGACATTGTAAATGCTCTAGGCCAAGCCAAGTTAACTGACGAACTGTCACGCATTTGACTATGTCTGCACATTCATTTCATTTCTAAACTACAGAAGAGCTCAAGCCCGTAGATTAAGGGGTAAGTGGGGGAACTTGTGGTATACCACCCACCCCCAAGAAAATCAAGACAGATCTATTTTGGTAATTTTGCCTGAGGGCAGGACACAACAGAATGAACAAACACATGCACAGGATACGAGTGTGTGCCACACCACTGTGCACTAGTGGAACTGATGAATACATCTCTGAACATATTCTGCATGAACAAGTGAGAGAGATGTACTGGCCCAACGGAGCAACCCTGCAAGCAAAGATATATGGAAGCTTAGAGGAGCTCAGACAACGGAGCAACCCTGCAAGCAAAGATATATGGAAGCTTAGAGGAGCTCAGACAACGGAGCAACCCTGCAAGCAAAGATATATGGAAGCTTAGAGGAGCTCAGACAACGGAGCAACCCTGCAAGCAAAGATATATGGAAGCTTAGAGGAGCTCAGACAACGGAGCAACCCTGCAAGCAGAGATATATGGAAGCTTAGAGGAGCTCAGACAACGGAGCAACCCTGCAAGCAAAGATATATGAAAGCTTAGAGGAGCTCAGACAACGGAGCAACCCTGCAAGCAAAGATATATGGAAGCTTAGAGGAGCTCAGACAACGGAGCAACCCTGCAAGCAGAGATATATGGAAGCTTAGAGGAGCTCAGACAACGGAGCAACCCTGCAAGCAAAGATATATGGAAGCTTAGAGGAGCTCAGACAACGGAGCAACCCTGCAAGCAAAGATATATGGAAGCTTAGAGGAGCTCAGACAACGGAGCAACCCTGCAAGCAAAGATATATGGAAGCACAGAGGAGCTCAGACAACGGAGCAACCCTGCAAGCAAAGATATATGGAAGCACAGAGGAGCTCAGACAACGGAGCAACCCTGCACGCAAAGATATATGGAAGCACAGAGGAGCTCAGACAACGGAGCAACCCTGCAAGCAAAGATATATGGAAGCACAGAGGAGCTCAGACAACGGAGCAACCCTGCAAGCAAAGATATATGGAAGCACAGAGGAGCTCAGACAACGGAGCAACCCTGCACGCAAAGATATATGGAAGCACAGAGGAGCTCAGACAACGGAGCAACCCTGCAAGCAAAGATATATGGAAGCACAGAGGAGCTCAGACAACGGAGCAACCCTGCAAGCAAAGATATATGGAAGCACAGAGGAGCTCAGACAACGGAGCAACCCTGCAAGCAAAGATATATGGAAGCACAGAGGAGCTCAGACAACGGAGCAACCCTGCACGCAAAGATATATGGAAGCACAGAGGAGCTCAGACAACGGAGCAACCCTGCAAGCAAAGATATATGGAAGCACAGAGGAGCTCAGACAACGGAGCAACCCTGTAAGCAAAGATATATGGAAGCACAGAGGAGCTCAGACAACGGAGCAACCCTGCACGCAAAGATACATGGAAGCACAGAGGAGCCTAGACAACGGTGGAGTTCATCTAGAAGACTTGTCTAATAATGACATCAAGAAGTCAACAAAAGAAAGAAAGAAGGACAATAGGAATTTAGCCAAAGGGTGGATCCCTTAAGGATTTTTCACACATAGTGTCACCTCATATCTAGTACAAAAACTGTACAATCTACACAACAAATTTTTCACACATAGTGTCACCTCATATCTAGTACAAAAACTGTACAATCTACACAACAAATTTTTCACACATAGTGTCACCTCATATCTAGTACAAAAACTGTACAATCTACACAACAAATATGCGAACCACCGCCTTTTTTACAAGGTAAAACTCCTTGCTTACTGAAAACAATTCCGCGGATCTCCAAGAGATCTATTGGGGAAAAAAAAACAACAATTTCTTTAAAAACATATATCAAACTCTCCGCACCGGAAAAACAATAGAGAACGATCACGGACAAGTTATTGTGATAATGAAAGTGTCAATTACGACGAAAAATAACAACAACTCTGAGAACAACGTCGATGCCATTCAACAGATGACCCAGTCGTATGGTCATACTGAACAATATCGTCATATGTCAGGTGGGTAGTTCCCATATCAGCAACCTGCCGTCGGGGATGAAGATAGCTCTTCGTGTACTAAGTAAAGGTAGGTCCCATGTCATCATGGTAATCACGAAATGACGGTAATTACCGCTTGTTTATGTAACCCTTCCCCTTACGTAAGACATATCCATGGCCGTAGTGTGGTGTCGTGGTGAACATATTGGCTGTGTGATAGTGACATTATCAACGTAAATAATTCCAAATAGTTGCAGAGTTTTATCTCAACTATCAGCCAAGATGAATGACGCCGTGCTAAATCAGCACATATGACGTATTCTCTGGAGAAAGTATTGTCCGTATTTCAAAAAGCATATCCGAACCAGAAATTGTACATTCTGATAGCAACACACTCTCGCGCCATGTTGGATGTCATAACTTATGCTGCAAAAAGAACCATTTTTAAAAAAAAAGAAACATAAAACAGTATCAGGTGCCATCTAGAAGATTACAATCAGCAATTTTCATTTCTGAAACTAATCTCATGAATTCTATTGAAATTCTAGAGTAACAAAAATTCACATCTCAAATTATCCCCACACATATTCTATTGAAATTCTAGAATAGCAAAAATTCATCCCTGAAGCTAATCTCATGAATTCTATCGAAATTCTTGAATCGATGGTAAGGAAAGGGTCACCCTAATCCGACCCTGACCTAGCCACCTCTGTAAAACGATGTATCTATCGTGAACAGATTTCCTGAATTATTCAAGACACGCAAGCGACTAAAACCCTCATTTAAAAAAACCAAGTTAGTCAAGGACTTGTGTATAATTATTGTGATAAAGATGCTTCCATCAAACTGCCATCTCTCCCAGACATTTCCTACATGCACTAAGTTAGCGGCATGTCCATGACTTTCCTCAACAATTATGGAAAGGGGGGGGGGGATGTCTGAAAAAAAGTTTGACAGGTGTTGACAATGGTACGCTTGACAAAATTTGAGATTTAAGAACATGATTTGTATACAACAATTCAATTGTATGACTTGGAAAATGTTAACAATCTGCACAATTCTATCGTTTTTCTCTCTTTTTTTCTGCTCACACACACACACACACGCACACACACACACACACACGCACACACACGCGCGCGCACATGCACACACACACGCACGCACGCGCACGCACACACGCACACACACACACACGCACACACACACGCGCGCACATGCACACACACACACACACACACACACACGCACACACACACACATAGTAAGTACCTTCTCAAAGATATGAAATACCGCTGATAGTTATAGTTTTCTGTGTGAGAATAATTTGAAGCTCATGGAAGACTCACAGAAGCAGAACAGACGACCCACATGCCTTGGCCATGTTCAGGGGATGAGAGCAGCATGAATGGGGAACTTTTACGTCATGCAAGAAGAAGAGAGACAGACCCGTGATACACAGACATGCAAAAGATCAATCAATGCTGATGTCATAGTTTCTGACAAACTGGTGGAAGATTGTGTCATAGTTTCTGATAACTGTGACAAACTGGTGGAAGATTGTGTCATAGTTTCTGATAACTGGGAAATACTGGTGGAAGATTGTGTCATAGTTTCTGATAACTGTGATAACAAGGTACAGAATAGGACCGAAATAATCCTGGATTGATATCATCAAGGAATGGTTTGGTCGTGATTTTTCTGGACTTCTCCGAATTACTGAGGATAGAGTTGTTTGGAGAGCATTTTGTGCTCATGTCTCCAGTGTGTCACCGCTATTACCCTGACGGATTATGTTTCCAGTGTGTCACCGCTATTGCCGTGACGGATTATGCCTCCAGTGTCACCGATAACACCTGACGGATTATGTCTGCAGTGTGTCACCGCTTCCCTCCTAGCGGATTATGTCTCCAGTACCACCTGACGGATTATGACTCCAATGTGCTACCGCTACCACCCTGACGGATTATGTCTCCAGTGTGACACCACTACCACGTAACGGATTATGTCACCATTGTGTCACCACTACCACGTGACGGATTATGTCTCCAGTGTGTCACCGCTACCACGTGACGGATTATGTCTCCAGTGTGTCACCGCTACCACGTGACGGATTATGTCTCCAGTGTGTCAGCGCTACCACGTGACAGATTATGTCTCCAGTGTGACACCGCTACCACACTATCAGATTATGAGTCTTATAATTAATCAGGAAACAAGACAACAGAAAATGATGATAAAGAACGCCATGCGGTTTCAACAAGAAATAAAGAGGAGATCACCAGGATATCTTCCTATAAGAATATCTACGTAGGTGGGTGTGGTATTATATCACGGGTCACGGCAGCTCTTGCGCTGCCGGAGCTTATTCATGGCCAGGTCAGGCTGTTACTTGTTCCTGCAACGATAAATAAGTTCACAGCGGGATATCGCTAAAGAGATATCGCCAGTGCTAGTCACAGGACAAAGAAATGAAACGCAGAGAGGGATAGGAACACACAAGAATGTACTTGCGCCCACACATCTACACACATACCCACACGTAGCAGGCAGATATTTCTGCTGGTGATGTAACCAACGAACACAGTGAGAGCGTCCGTGCGGATCACAGAATAACCACACCGTTCACTGTCCACGTACGTCGTCAGACACGACTAAGGATGTTTTGGAGGTGATGGTGGCTGTACCTTCCCATATAGGGTCAAAATGACTGGACACACACACACTACTAACACATAGACATATGTACTAACTACTGCCTGTCAATAATGCATGTCTCTCGATAAGGAGTTGTAAAGAGGCTTCCAGTGGGGTTTGTGTGATAAACGGATGATCTGCCGTCACCACTTCATGTACAGGGTGATACTTTTTAAAATTTAATTTACAACTTTAAAAAAAAAATTCTCTGAATACACAAGAAGTCGAACACTGGACCTTGGTCAGTCTGTCTATTTCAACTTTCTTTGTCTCCATTCCTGTAAGTATTTGCTTTCCTCGTGGTGCCGCGTAGCCCGGTTTTCTGCTATTGTATGCACGAAAGGTTGGTTCCATTCTCATGACGTGGACAAACCACCTGGTTAGATGTCTCTCGATGTAGGCTTGCCTTACATTAATGTATTGTAGACTTAAGATTTCTGAATTCTTATTTTTAGTGTGTGATTTGTTTAGATGTTAATATTTTCCTCCTGTCACTGAACATACTTTTAACCATTCACATTCTCTCACATCTTCCGTGTATACCTGTGTTATATGGGCTTAGTCCTCTCAAGTCTCACAAATAAGGGACTGAGGGGAAGATTTTGGTACCCTACATCTGCAACTGTGGAACGTTAGTTCTAGACATTACATGAAAATTTCTAGTCTAATTCACACAGATTACCCTCCATTCGTCCACTCGACACGTTCTAGCAAACAGCGATTACATGGACACGGCAATCCACCGATAGCGGGGACAGCTGACGCCATAACCACTTCAAGCACTCCACCCGGACTTGAGACTTAGTCAAACTAGGCTAAGGGCTTTGATAATGATTTGTTGATGTGTTAGGTCAGAGGTGACTTGACTGTGTAAGTGATTTCAATCTGCACACTAGCAGACGCAATCCTGCCTACAAGAAACCAAAGGTAAACATATTATCCACTACAAGGTTATTCAGTGGCTATCAGCGTTATAAGACTTGTGACATGAACGTCGCCGTTACCAGACCTATTGGCTAATGGTCACAAATATTCTTAATGACTAGTTTCATTGTCCCCGTGATTTTCTTTGGTTGATATGATTTTACTTTGTGTGACAGTCAAATAAAATTTCAAAGAAATCATTTTATAGAAGGCAACGCCTGTGGGTAAATTGTGAATAATTATTCTAAACGCAGCGGTCCTCAACCTGTGGGTCAAGACCGTTTGGGGGGTCGAACGACCCGTTCCCATGGGTCGCCTAAGATCATCGGAAAACACAAATTATGAAGTAGCAACGAAAATAATTTTATGGTTGGGGGTCACCACGATATCATCATCATCATCATCAGGTGCCATGCCGGGTGGCGTAGGCGGTCATGGCTCTCCACAGCTCTCTGTCCACAGTATTATGTATCAAAGTCGCTGTTGTTTCTTTGCCGTGCCAGGTTGTCAAACTGTCTAATATTTTCTCACGTTGTCGCCCTCTGTCTCTGGTGCCTTCAATCTTGCCTGTTGTGATCACCACGATATAGGGAACTGTATTAAAGGGTCGCGGTATTACGAAGGTTGAGAACCACGGTTCTAAGGTTACTTTTCCCGTGATTTTCGTTGGTCACCGACAGAAAGTATACACAGGGTGACCAATGAAAATCACGACAAACGCGAAACTTTAGACGGGTTATCACAGATGAGAAACCAGGACTGTGTATTGAGGAAAGACAGGGACATACGCGACGATTCTTCGCTTCGGGTCAGTTTAGAATATAAACATGAAGTTTACCTACAGTTTTTGATGGGGTAAATTAGAGAAATTGTCACAAGATGACACACAGCAAAGATAGTGATGTACCAGCCAGGACCGTAGATGTATTCTAAGTCACACAAATAAGCTAAAGTCCTCGTTTTCCCTCCCAATTTTTTTATTGATGGGGGAGGGAATGGGCAGCCATTTAGGGGAGAAGGGTTTACCAGCTGCTGTGCCTGCTTCCAAGTAATATATATCTTGCTATGATTTCCAACAGGCAGTAAAGGAGACAGGGGGGGGGGGTGAAGTCCGTCTCTTATCCCAACCTCCTTATGTACAGACTTGGCATCAACTGTTACTGCTTCATTCGTTCTCAAACTCCCTTAGATTGTCAGAATGTAGTCAGGGGAATGGAATGCATTGCGTCATGGTGTACAGCATTGCTGCGTTATCTGCTACCTTAAGTCTGACACATCCAGCTTTAGCATGGTTTCTATCTCAGTTTGACCCTATATGGGATGAACCCACCAACTTCATCACATAACTTCTAGAACTGCGCGCCAGTACAACATACAATGTGCGGTATTTTGCCCACAGACAAATCGTGTTATTGGTTAAGTAAATCTACCTCTTACCTCTTGTGGTGAGGTTAAGTAAAATCTATCTATTGTGGTGAGGTTAGGTAAAATCTACCTCGTGGTGAGGTTAAGTAAAATCTATCTCTTGTGGTGATGTCAGGTAAAATCTATCTCGTGTGGTGAGGTCAAGTAAAATCTATCTCTTGTGGTGAGATTAAGTACAAACTAAAATATGTGCTCACTGCGCAAAACTGAAATCCAACACGTGAAGCTGTAAACGACCTCATGAAGTTTTGCTAATAGTAAGACACACAAATCAACGTTTCGATCGAAAGACCTTTATCCAGGATAACATACACGTATACATAAAAAAGACACAATTTGCGTTCACATGACCTTATTTCTATCCTTCCGACTAGACATGTGAATGCAAGTTGTGTCGTCCCTACTTGTATTTTTTTATGTATACGTGTGTTTTCTTTTATAAAGTCTTTCGGTCGAAACGTCGATTTGTGTATGTGCCTATGTGTGTGTCGTACTATTAGCAAAACTTCATTACCTCGTTTAAAGCTTCACATTAAGTAAAATCAGGCACTTATGGTGAGGTAGGCTAAGTTCGTCCACTCTGGTTATATTAGAGCTTCTAACCAACAAAAATATGAAGGTGGTGATTCAGGTAATCCTAACAAAATGTGCACCAAGTACATTGTCCCCCATAGCTTTTTTTTTGCTTCCCCCCTACATGCCACACCAGTCAAGTTTAAGCAGATCCACCGATCCACACAGACAAATATCAGTCACGTTTAAGCAGACCCACCGATCCACACAGACAAAGTATCAGTCAAGTTTAAGCAGGCTCACCTATCCACACAGACAAAGTATCCTGCCTCCGGCACACGATGACTGCAATATGCGCGCAGATGCACAATTAATTTCGCATGAGCTACTGCGTGAATGTTCTGTCGTTGAAACTGTCGGTTAGAACCCGATTTGTTTTAAATGTCCTAGCGCTAACACTGAAGTTATAAACGACCAACAACGCTATATTTATATATATTTTGAGAACAATAATAGAGAGGTCTATAGAGGTAAAAACGCAGATTTGTACCTCAGATTTATAGACTACACTAAAACATTTAAAGTTAAACATAATGACATTATACACACGCTAGAGAGCGAACATCGATAGTAAAGGATCTAAGAATCAATCAAGAACATTTACTGGCAACAAACATCAGCCATAAGAGTAGGAAATCAATTTGGCCCTTTTCAACAAATAAAACAAGGAGTTAGACAGGGATGTGTATTTTCACCAGATCTGTTCTCTTTATACAGTGAAAACATAATGCGTGCAATAGTTGATATCCCAGGAATATCAGTGAGAGGACATAACATAAATAATTTGAGATATGCGGACGACACTAGTTCTGATTGCTAAACGTGAGGAAGACCATCAAAAATTAATTAATGTAGTAGTCACAGAAAGTAAAGAGAAAGTCCTCTTCTTCAATATCAAGAAAATAGAAGTAATGGTTATTTCAAAGAAACAAAATAACACACCTTGCAAGATCAAAGTGAATGATATAGTATTAAAACAGTTCTACTAACTCAAGTATTTAGGTACAACGATTACACCAGATGGAACAGTTCAACAGAAATAAGAAGCAGAATAGGGCAGGCAAAAACAACATTCATAAAAAATGAAAAATGTATTGTGTAATATGACCTTGACATTAGAGGTGAGAAAGAGAGTTCTGAAGTGCTATATATAACTCCTATACTAAGATATGGATGCGAGTCTTGGACAATAAACAAACTGTAAATTAGAGGCAACAGAGATGTGGTTCAATAGAAGAATGGTGACAATACCATGGACTGCTAGAAAAACTAATGTGGAGGTGCTGAAAGAGTCAAATTCAAAAAGCAATAATATTAGGAATAATCAATAAAAAATCAATAATATAAGGAATAGATTATCTTCTTTTTTTTTGGCCACTTCATGAGACAGGCAGGTTTGGAGAACATAGTCCCAACAGGCAAGATTGAAGGCAACAGAGACAGAGGGCAACAACGTGAGAAAATATTAGACAGTTTAACAACCTGGCAGGGAAACAACAACGATCTTGATACATAATACTGGAGACAGAGAGCTGTGGAGAGCCATGATCGCATTCGCCACCTGATGATGATAAACGATCAGCTATCTATTTCTTCTACTGGCGCTGGTGATGAAAGACTTGCACAACCCTGCTCATGGTCATGCATCCAACTTCATTGCGTCTCACACTCCACTGCCATCAGTGTTACAACTCACGTTTTAAACATAACCCCCAGATCGGTCTGTAAGAAACCCAGATAACCCAAGGCTATATAATTCAATATAAAGAATACCAGAGTCATATCTGGTTCACCGTAATTTATACATAAACAAACAAAGACCATTCGTCCATTTTCGTGCACAATTTCATCGATTCATAGAGACTGTTCGTGATCTTCTTTCTAAAATCGTTTATGGAGGGCTAATTTAGTCTTTTTTGGCTAAAATTCCTAATTTTCCCTTACACAAAAACTCACGTAGGAAACAGGTAATGAAGTATTACTGAACGACGACTAACACACTGTCACATGAAATACTAATACACACAGCACTACACGTGATATAATCACACAAATAACCATACACGGGACATAATCGACGTTTCGACCAAAAGGCCTTAAACAAGATAAGCATATAACTTCAAAAGACGACGTGTAGAAATGACAACGAAGCACATACGTTTACAAAAAAACACCTAGATTAAGACACATTTAGTTAAAATACCCAAAGTACCACAGACAACGGCAAAAACTCAAGATATAGTGGAAAAGAAATTCAGCAGTGGCAACGCTGACTTTCAGAATCTCCATGCTATTCAGAATTACATAAATGTATCAATATTTTCTACCCTTTCAATGTCGTGTCCTCAACACGCAACCCGTACCCAAGTTCGTTCCCGTCTGCATTCTTCGCCTAACTGTTAGCTAGCCTTACGCCACGTGTGAGTAATATTCCTCTAGGCAAATGACGATGGTGTGACCAGCTTTAGTGGAAGCCTAGGCTAGCTTGGCCCGACATAACCTATCGTAACTACACAATACTGTAAAAAGCTCTTGGTGCACACTGCATTCTTAATTCAGAAACGTGTACACGAATGTAGGTAGGCAGGTGCTGTAAGAATGGATTCGCCCGACAGACTAGAAGGCCAGGCTAGCTGACGGTAGTCACATGAGGACAGCCAGGCCACGCCAGGCCTATGACTATAGCCCAGTGACCCAGATACCAGGCCAGACCATTGTTATCTGGAGAAGAGTTAAGTTACACCGGCCTACGTCCCGGTAAGTTTTCTGCTCTGACCAGTTCGCCAGATATAACCCACGCCTGACAATAGTTGAAGAATGGTTATCACGGTACGGTACACGCATACATACACACATAAACATATTTACCTGACCGAGCTTGTGGAAATAGAGATTAACCTCTTCAGTTCGGGACTGAGTAATCCGATTCAGTCTCTTCCAATGATACATTTTTGTTAAATATTTGCAATAACATTGAAAATAGCTTTTAGCTAGATTATATGAAAGTGGGAAGTGTCGTTCTTTACTCCTGGTGTTTTATGTTGTATCCCTGAAGAAGGTCTTTAAAGTCAAAACATTGATTCGTGTGTCAGGTTTGTTTCCATTTGTTAGGAAAAAATGGGTTTAAAGAGCACAGAGGATTGACATCATTGTATTAGGGATTACCAACAACGAATAGGCGAACAGCTTGAGGAAAGTACCATTCGTACACTGTAGCTTCAAACGATAACCACAGGGATCTCAGAGACAAAATCCATATTATGTTTGTTGTATGTTTGCGTTCATTGTGTTTGTTGTATGTTTTATGCTCATTATGTTTGTTGTATATTTTGTGTTCATTATATTTGTATGTTGTGTTCATTCTTAAATTCCCGCTGGATCTCTCGTTGCATGACAACTTAGATTAGATTTCCACAGGACACAGTCCAGAGAATAATGCGTTGTGCCAAAGACATAATTGTGCCAGCAAGGCGAAATCATTGTTATTAACAAGACGACGTAACATGAAATATCTATTGTCCAACGACGTCTTGGGCGACCTTCGCCTCTGCTCCCTTCTATCTCTCTATCCGGTAACATCCAACGATTGATGGATATGGAAATTAATCGAACCTTCCAACAAAATCGTTGTGCCTAATGTGGTCAAATCCCAACTAAAATATCATCATATGATACGCCCTTGTCACGGAGTTCCATATACAGACAAAGTACGCAGCAAGAATAAAAAACCGTTTCCAAGTTAAACTTAGTCTAATGACTATAACGGGGGTCGCAAGCTAACACAACTAATACATAAATCAATCAAATCTTCAATCAATCGATCGATCACACACTTAATAAGTCTTTAACGTATTGAAGACTGCAAACAATCGTTTGGTCATTCAATCAATCAATACTCAATCTAGTTTAAGACAAACGAGGTTCATAATTGATTCCAAACAATGGTGATAATCAAGTCAAGCATATATAACCAGGAGAAACGAACAGCGTATATAGGAAGCTTCCAGAAGTTATAGAGAGAAATCAGAAAGTAATACATGGGATTTCAACCAGGTACGTTCCCCTGGCAGCGATTCGCCTCGCAACTTGAGTAATTACGTTTTCTTACTCACCATACCATGCGGCGAGACCGTCGACAGTTATAAACTCTGTTCACTTTACGAATGAAGTGGATCAAAATACACCCCCCACATTACTCCGAGACAACGGGTGATATTTAAACAGTTGATTACACTTAAAAACAGTATTATTTAAAACATTTAAAAACAATTAAAAACAATATTTAAACAACATTTTTTTAAATACATTTAAATAGGAAATTTGAAGACAATATTACCGGGCACTTAACAATCGATTAAATGCTTTCTGATTCCAAAAACCAATCAGAAGCATTGACCCACTTCATTCTTAAAGTGAACAGAATATAGAAGACTAAATTAAATTGGACCCCATTCGTGACGTATTTTGGTTATTGTTTGGCTTTTAGCTGGTTACTCTTTATATATTTGCAATCGTCTTGGCTATTTTTGGCATGTGATTCCAATAATATAAATAATCACCAACGGAAAGCGAAACAATAATGAAAATACGTAACGAATAGGGTCCAACTTATTTAGGGAACAAGTCTTCTATACTGGCTTCCAGTTACGGATGATCAGTCATGGAATTCGAAAAACATGATGATTTACATCACCAATTAGGGGGTGGGTCTGAACAAGTAAAGAGTATAACATTTGTTGACAAAGGGTGATTGACAAAATTAGACGTCAATAAAACTGTTTTATACGCCAATTAAATTGTGGAAATTGAAAAAAAAATTTTTTAACAGTAATTTTTTCTCACTTTTTTCGGCTTTAAAGATTTCCTATTTTGGGGGGGGGGTGTGGGGGGGGGTTGACATTTGTGTGTTGATGTTTCAATAGTGACACACTTACGTCCCTGACAGGTTATGGGTTTGATGATGATGATGTCTGAAACAATTAAACAGGGGAGGGAGGGTATGGTCTCTGGAATCTTGACAAGTGGAGGTGGGGGGGGGGGATGCTCAAAATCATAAAAGTGTTGACCTAATTGACGGAGAGTCAATCATAAGCAACCTGACCCAAACCTGGCGATAAACCAGACCCAAACCTGGCGATACATCAGACACAAACCTAGCGATAAACCAGACCCGAACCTGGCGCTAAACCTGACCCAAACCTGGCGATAAACCTGACCAAAACCTGGCGATAAATCAGACCCAAACCTGGCGATAAACCAGACCCAAACCTGGCGATAAACCAAACCCAAACCTAGCGATAAACCTGACCCAAACCTAGCGATAAACCTGACCCAAACCTGGCATAAACCATTAATTCCAACTCTACCAGGGGTGCTCGAAAAGTTGGTGCACTTTACTCAGAAATTGTTACATGGAAATCGTAAAGACAGGGGCGGGATTGTTACTCAGAAATCGTAAAGACAGGGGCGGGATTGTTACTCAGAAATCGTAAAGACAGGGGCGGGATTGTTACTCAGAAATCGTAAAGACAGGCGGAATTGTTACTCAGAAATCGTAAAGACAGGCGGAATTGTTACTCAGAAATCGTAAAGACAGGCGGAATTGTTACTCAGAAATCGTAAAGACAGGGGGAATTGTTACTCAGAAATCATAAAGACAGGAGGAATTGTTACTCAGAAATCGTAAAGACAGGCGGAATTGTTACTCAGAAATCGTAAAGACAGGGGGAATTGTTACTCAGAAATCGTAAAGTCAGGCGGAATTGTTACTCAGAAATCGTAAAGACAGGCGGAATTGTTACTCAGAAATCGTAAAGTCAGGCGGAATTGTTACTCAGAAATCGTAATGACAGGCGGAATTGTTACTCAGAAATCGTAAAGATAGACGGGATTGCTGTGTATGTATCATTTTAAAGAAGCACTATTGGTTGACAATTATCACGTGTGCATGGTTCGCGCAGCGCGGCGCGTGAAAGAGTAATTCGCGGGAAACTGTTTCAGTTATGTATGAAGCCGTGTCACGGATATAACGGTGTCTCATCGCGTAATCAAACTCCTGCACTTGGCAGGGTAAATCTACAAAGCAAATTATGACCAGATTGTTGCCATCTATAATGATTTCTGCCCTTCGTATGATACTGTGAAGCGTTGATAAACACAAAGCGCTTTTAAACAGGACATTTCAGTGTTTAATATGAGCCAAGAAGCGATAGGCCGTCCATTGCAGGTGATGCAAGCAACATTGCAAGAGTGGAGGCCCTAGTCCTCTCAAACTGGAGCATTGCCGTCGAGGAATTCATGGCTGAGTTGGGACTAAATCATGGAACCACGCTGAAGATTTTGCATGATTAATTTCACATGTCAAATATGTCCGCCTGGTGGGTTCACAGTCTTCTAACGCCCAATCCATAAGGAGCGTCGAGCCGAAGCATCTACAAAGATGTTGCACATTTGCAATGCTGATCATAATGATTTATTTTTATTTTCGTAGATTGGTTACTGTGGACTAATGTTGGGTGCATCTCTATGACTCCGAACAAAAAAAACTATAGCAAACAATGGACGCATTCCTGTTTGCTACCACAAAAGAAGACAAAGATGGTTCCCTCTACGGGAAAAGCCTTGCTCAACGTCTTTTGAGACTGTCGCTGCGTAATACTCACCGATTACCTTCATCGTGGCCATACTATCAAGTCAACGTGCTGCCAAAGCCTTCTCAAGAAACTAACAGAAGAAATTTAGTGAAAAAGACGAGGGATGCTGGCCCAGAGGCGTGTGTTAGCGGCTCGGGACAATGGGCCGGCTCAAGAGGAGGTGTTATACAATCAAAACATCTGGAAGGTGAAGAAAAGATAAGAGAAGTGCATCGCCTTGAGGAGATAATGCATAGAGAAGTGCATCGCCTTGAGGAGATAATGCATAGAGAAGTGCATCGCCTTGAGGAGATAATGCATAGAGAAGTGCATCGCCTTGAGGAGATAATGCATAGAGAAGTGCATCGCCTTGAGGAGATAATGCATAGAGAAGTGCATCGCCTTGAGGAGATAATGCATAGAGAAGTGCATCGCCTTGAGGAGATAATGCATAGAGAAGGGCTAAAGTTTACATCAATATTCAGATGTCTTGATTCCTCCACACTAAATTGTAAAACTCTTCGACCACCCCTCATAGACATGCTAGCCATAATTAAAATCAGAATAAACCAAGTACTAACGACAGCCGTTGTCAAACCTAGCTCCCTCCAGACATGCACACATAACTACAACAACCACAGTCAGCAGACTTGAAGAAACCCCCCCCCCTTTTTTTTTAATGTCATGACCTTCTGCGGTATTCATATCTATTGGCTAATTAGAAATTCGGCCTTCCTACTGACTCATCTATCTAGTTCATTGATTGTCATTGGCTGTCACACAAAATATAATCATAGTAACCAATCAAACTCTCAGGAGTAGTAAAATGAGTAAATTAAGAAGACTAGATTTACAATTAGCAAGTAGGTCTTATATCGTAGAAGGTCGTGCATATGTTGTGTTATGTGGCCCAAAAAATACGTCTGTGTACACAGTGACGTCATGGACCGTTTTAAGAAAATATTTTGTTATTGTTGCATGTCGGGGGGGGGGGGGGTGGTGTTCGCTATAATCATCGCCTTTATTATTCCTATTATTTATATATATATATATATATGGATGTTGGTGACAATGTATGCGTCTAACTTTCTGTGGGCAATAATATCACCTTCGCTAGACTTGCTTTTCATTACACCATCTTTATCCTCACAGTGCTGCAACATTTAGATAGTTTAACCATAGTATAAGCGTGACCCAGCTACACTATACAAGACCTGTTTGCTAAATTCAGTTGGACCCGGATGCATTACGTATTGTGATTATTGTATGGGATTCAGTTGGTTACTATTTATATACATGGTATCACATGCCAAAAATAGTCATGGCGACTCCAAGTATATAAATAGTGACCAATTGAAAGCCAATCAATAATCACACACAATAATCGAATGTGGTCCAACTTAATTTAGCGAACATATTTTCTGTAACTGCCGATGGGCTCCGTATTGGTCATTACAAACAGATGATGTTTTCGTTCATAAAAAGCACAGGTGGCCCAACTCACAGACACAAATCATGAGTGGGTTGTTGAATCGTAGATCTATCTACCTACCTATATATCTATCAATTAGCTAAACCATTTGTTGTCTTTCAGCGTCAGAGGCAGAAGAGTTCTCTGGAGATGGCCCTTGTGTGTGCTAAGTATATTGTGGAATTTGTTGCTTTTTTTATATTTCGGTGGTCCATCATTTTCGCGGTCGGTCTCAAGACCTTCACTGTATCTGTGTAGCATAGTTTTCGGTGGTATGCTGTTTGATGGTACTCTGATAGTGTGTGCTAACCATTTGATCTATTGTCTAAATATATTCCAAGATTGGGGTGGTACTAGTTTTTTGTCGAATGTCCTCATTCCTCACCCTCTCTCTTAGCGATATTCCTAGGATTCTGCGTAAGCATGTCATTTCAGCTGTCATAAGTTTACGTGTGTCTTGTGCTGTCGTTGTCCATGTTTGGAATTGGTAGCACATCGCTGGCATAATAATTGTTTTGAATAGTGTTATTTTTCTGTTTAAATGTACATTTTGTTTCTGAATATTGGTGACATTTGTACTAGAGCTTGGTATGTTTTACCACATCTATTGCGTATTTGTCTAATATTACTAGAAGTTGTCTTCAGAAAACCTCTCCATTTTACAACCAGACATTGTGTTCTCACTGACGGGTTGCTAATCCTGTCTCAGTGTTGTATCAGGAAATTAACATGGCTACACCGCCATCTCTAACTAACCACATAGACAGAAACCAGATATTCCGGGCCGAATAGTCTGAAGTTAACTACCCTATGAATATGAGTAGGTAATATTGCATTTCAACATTTGATTTCCTTGTAATTGTTCTCACACTCCCACTCGATCTCTCTTACAGTAGAACAATGATCATACAAACCATAGTCCATACAACGGAAATAATTTCATTCCAGCGTCAATGACCCGACACATCAGACCGGAGTTATTTCTTAATTTAAATAACAAATTATTCTACTCTGTTTGTTTCACTACGCCCCCCCCCCCTCTGTACGTGTGTAACAAAACACAATCAAGTTTACAGATGGGAGAAAACCTCAGATATATACACGTTCTAGGCGGAGCAAAGAAGAAATGTTCACTATGAACACATTATTAACAAACGAATGTAGCACTTATGTTGTTTGTCATGTGCTCAATGTAGCACTTTTGTTGTTCGCTATGTGCTCAATGTAGCACTTTTGTTGTTCGCTATGTGCTCAATGTAGCACTTTTGTTGTTCGCTATGTGCTCAATGTAGCACTTTTGTTGTTTGCTATGTGCTCAATGTAGCACTTATGTTGTTTGTCATGTGCTCAATGTAGCACTTATGCTGTTTGCTATGCGCACAATTTAGCACTTATGCTGTTCGCTATGTGCTCAATGTAGCACTTATGTTGTTTGCTATGCGCACAATTTAGCACTTATGCTGTTCGCTATGTGCTCAAAAGGTTTCGGATTCACGCAGATTTGTTTATAAATTGAAATTAAATTCAGCGTAATTCAAAGCTTCAGGGACGTAAAGTCTCTAGGAAAACAATCTATGCGACTTCAGTGGAGAGTACTAAAACTGAAGCTACATCCCAGAGCAAGACAACATTCACAAATTGAACAGAAATTAACAAGTCACGATATTTCGATTGAGAACGGAACACTGTCGTCTAAAAGAACAGCTATACCGAATCTGTAACAACGACCCTGCGACTTGCAACTGGGTATCAGCAACACAGTCACTACAACACCTGTTAAAGTATTGTCCCAGTTGAAGGTACATGGGTGTTTCTCTGTTGAAGATTTCTGAAATAAACCACTCATGACAAATGACAAATGTACATGACAAATACACACAACAAATGTTGGACTGAATGTTGAACAACTGATCGCAGAAGAAGAATGCCCTGATAACATCCAGATACACAGTCGGGGAGGGATTGGGTTCTAAACTAGCCAGTAAGGTCTAAGATAGGATAGATATATGCACTGTTTGACGGAAGCATTTTCCTGCGAATGTTTCTGTGACATTCGCTGTTTCTGTGACATACTGATGACCATAACGGGTTAAAGGGTTTATTGTATTATTGTACTGTTATTCTTCTTCTTCTTTCTTTCACTTGAAACATGTCTATATCTGTAATTCTGTCTCCTTAATAAAACTCACTGTCTTTTGTAGTTCATACAGTGTCCCATAGAGTTTTGATTCCAGTGTTGTTTCATCTGGCCAATATGTCTGTCTCAGCGTTTCATGCTCAGAACACTCTTGAAGTATATGTTTGGCACTCTGTGCTGCCTGTCCACATGTACACATGGCCGTGTTGCCAATCTTGAACCTTGTATACATGTGACTGCGGAGTCGGTTGTGTCCTGTTCTGAGACGTATAATTATAACTTGTTCTGGTCTGTTCATAATATGATAGTCTTCTTGTGTTGGTGTTTGTGGCTGTCTCCTGAATAAATCTCAATATCTTTTGTAGTTCATACAGTTGCCCATAGAGCTGTGATTCAAGTGTTGTTTCCTCTGGCTAATAAGTCTGCCTCAGCGTTTCATACTCAGTACACTGCTATTCTAATATATGTCAGTTTCCACCACAAAATTATATATAGTCGTCAACCTATTTTTGTGTTCATTTAGTGCGTGTTTATACTATCTTAATAGAGGCATTGTGGTCGAAACGTTGATCTGTGTATTTGTCAAACGTAAACCTGCCATTTGAGCAAATGTTGTGAAACTTTTTTTTGGGTTGCTTTTATATATTTACCTTAAGAAAGCACAATAATAAAGAACGTTTCGACAGAAAAGTCTGCACCATGGTACTGTTATAAAGAAGAATAGAAAGAGACAATGAACGACATGAACAATCTCTACATTTCCCTTATTGTCTTTCTCTCCCTCTCAGCAACGATTCCAATCCATAATTTATCCACTGGTGTCCAAAACATACATACGGGCATCACGTGCGCCGGACAGGGCTATTAATACTGGACGCTGTCCAGGAGCCAATCAGTGACTAATTGCATCTTAATAGAGGACATTATCCCAGCTGCCTGACCTAGATAACAACATTAATACCCACGGGTAGCATCCCTTTACAAATATATATATATACACACATCTCCCTTCATTCATATTTTCTATTCCTCCAACTCTTCTCTATTTCCCTCCCACTTTCTCGTTCCATTTTTCTTTCTCATTTCCTCATGCTCGTACTGCTTCTCTCTCCCTCTCCCCTCTCCTGTACTAATATTCTCAAATAATCAACATTGTCATCGCTCATACTGACTCAAGTCGTGCAGTCACGTGGACTGTGTACATACTGACTCAAGTCGTGCAGTCACGTGGACTGTGTACATACTGACTCAAGTCGTGCAGTCACGTGGACTGTGTACATACTGACTCAAGTCGTGCAGTCACGTGGACTGTGTACATACTGACTCAAGTCGTGCAGTCACGTGGACTGTGTACATACTGACTCAAGTCGTGCAGTCACGTGGACTGTGTACATACTGACTCAAGTCGTGCAGTCACGTGGACTGTGTACATACTGACTCAAGTCGTGCAGTCACGTGGACTGTGTACATACTGACTCAAGTCGTGCAGTCACGTGGACTGTGTACATACTGACTCAAGTCGTGCAGTCACGTGGACTGTGTACATACTGACTCAAGTCGTGCAGTCACGTGGACTGTGTACATACTGACTCAAGTCGTGCAGTCACGTGGACTGTGTACATACTGACTCAAGTCGTGCAGTCACGTGGACTGTGTACATACTGACTCAAGTCGTGCAGTCACGTGGACTGTGTACATACTGACTCAATTCGTGCAGTCACGTGGACTGTGTACATACTGACTCAAGTCATTGCATTCACGTGGACTGTGTACATACTGACTCAATTCGTGCAGTCACGTGGACTGTGTACATACTGACTCAAGTCGTGCAGTCACGTGGACTGTGTACATACTGACTCAAGTCGTGCAGTCACGTGGACTGTGTACATACTGACTCAAGTCATTGCATTCACGTGGACTGTGTACATACTGAATCAAGTCGTGCAGTCACGTGGACTGTGTACATACTGACTCAAGTCATTGCATTCACGTGGACTGTGTACATACTGAATCAAGTCGTGCAGTCACGTGGACTGTGTACATACTGACTCAAGTCGTGCAGTCACGTGGACTGTGTACATACTGACTCAAGTCGTGCAGTCACGTGGACTGTGTACATACTGACTCAAGTCGTGCAGTCACGTGGACTGTGAAGAGAAAAGTAACCCACACTAATACAACCAAATCTTTGCAGGGTTCTGATGACATTCGATGTCTGCATATCAAATGTCTGCATATCAAATGTCTGCATATCAAATGTCTGCATATCAAATGTCTGCATATCAAATGTCTGCATATCAAATGTCTGCATATTAAATGACCACACATCAAATGTCTGCACATCAAATGTCTGCACATCAAATGTCTGCACATCAAATGTCTGCATATCAAATGTCTGCATATTAAATGACCACACATCAAATGTCTGCACATCAAATGTCTGCACATCAAATGTCTGCATATCAAATGTCTGCATATTAAATGACCACACATCAAATGTCTGCACATCAAATGTCTGCACATCAAATGTCTGCACATCAAATGTCTGCACATCAAATGTCTGCATATCAAATGTCTGCATATCAAATGTCTGCATATCAAATGTCTGCATATCAAATGTCTGCATATCAAATGTCTGCATATTAAATGTCTGCATATTAAATGACCACACATCAAATGTCTGCACATCAAATGTCTGCACATCCAATGTCTGCATATCAAAAGTCTGCACATCAAATGTCTGCATATCAAATGATTGCATACCAAATGTCTGCATATCAAATGTCTGCATATAAAATAATGTGATGTCATGTGATGTGTCTGCATATCAAATGATGTGATATCAAGACCGTAGAATCGCCTTCAGTAAGAAGGAGAGGGGGGTTTACCTTCAATAAAACATTGGTTTTACAGTTTCCAGTTTTCGATACAAACTGTGACGACCATTTTGTGAAAAAATCGCTACGGGAGAGTTGTACCCATGTTTTGATGCTTTGGATGAATTCCTAGTTCTAAACTTTTCATGTGCTATTTTATTTATGTAATTCATCTTTTGCACGGTTCAGCCTCTGGAGGAATGTGTCTAAGTGATCATGAAGCAATGATGAAGGTGGATGTGTCTGGCCAAAAATCGTAGATATTGCAGCAATGCTGAAATTCATGACACATCACACTGTGTTCTCTGACACATACTGCGAACCGACAGGAGTTTGAGAACGAAAGCAGAAGACAAAGACTGAAAGAGAAAATAAACGGTTGCCATGCGATAGTATCCTGCATATCCGGCTCGCTCCTTGAGTGGCGCGTTCCCCCCCCCCTCCTCTACCGCCCCTTTTTTTCTTACACGACAAGACACAAAGCTAGAAATAAAAGGTCAACCTGGTAGGCCATCGTGCCATGAAGATAGGTTTGTAACTGTAATAGAGAGGGAAAAATGCAGAAAACATTCATTCGGGCATCCGCTACCCCGTTACGTTAAAACAGTGGTTTTCATCATTTTGTATGTGTGCGCGCGTGCGTGCGTGTGGGTGTGTGTGTGTGTGTGCTCCCCCCGCCTCCCATTGTGGGACACGTTTTCTTCCATTACACATATCCCCCGGGGCCTAATAAACTTGCCATCTCATTAACAAGTAATAAAAAAACACTAAACAGCAATATGTTTTGACAACAATAAGAATAAAACTATAGACTTATATCGGGCCGGTACTTAGAATCAATGAAAACAGACTGCCACTACAAGCATGGGTACTAGATAGCAAAACGAAAATAGGAATAGCAAGAGAGATATTTGAAGAACAACCATTAAACAGAGTATGACTATTGGTCTCAACAACATGCAAGAAGAACTGCACACATTGTTCCAACTGGGGATTCTGTCATATGTACCGTATTCGGCACTGAAGGAAAATAGATGGATAGATAGATAAATCTTATTATATCTAGACAAAATGAGTAGATGCAGAATTAGAGAGAGTGAGTAAGAGGGAAGAAGATTGATGGTTTAGTTTTGTGGCATGGGAAACATCTGTAACGAAACTTACTGATGACACGAGACAAAAAAGCTGTGAGAAAACATAACCAGCGCCATACTGCATGGAATAGAAGAAACAAATATCGTTTAAATAGTTAACTTCCTGTACCCAAAGGGAAAACCTAGACGGGGACTATGGACAGAATTTCCAAATTTTTGTTGTAACCCTTCAGCAATAAAATGCAACCTTGGAGGGAAGCATATCATGCAGATTGAGAACCGCCGTATTATTGCATAGACGCCGGCCATTTTATATGCGTCTAATCCCATCACAGTAAAACAAACCGCTATTAACCTGTGACCCCCCTGGAAATGTAAACATGGGACATTCCAAGTACCCAATCCTAACAAAAGTGACCTGTGACAGGCGGTGTTCCCCTTGTCTACTTTCTGCAAGTTTCTTCTATTACAAGCTGTCTGCCTGTCTATTTATCTATTTCTCATATTCTCTACATCAGGAGAAGAAAAACATATGAAGAGAGGTACTGACTGGGGTGAGTTCGGCCGATAAAAAGGAGAAATTCTCTTCAATTACCTACGCCCCCATGACCAGTTTTTTTTTCTCCCTGGGACATAGAACAGAGAAAACGTTGCCAGCTGAATTCCAACATGTGCAGCCACGAGGTACATGCTTACAAATGCATGAAAGTGCGTATCGGATATGCATCGTTCCCAGTAGATTGTCCATGGTTAGGCTAAGAAACACCGCAAAACTGACAGATACACATATCTTCCAGAGAATTCTACGCTTGTAATGAGCGCTGAATATTAGGCTCTCGTGGCCAAACCGAGCAAGCGTGAACAAGCCCTGGTCACGTGAGTTACTGGCATCATTCAAGCGTTAAAACTACATACCAAATACATAGACCACAAGTTACAGTTTACCACTAGCTGGTTCGATCTCGGCAGCAGATGGCAGATGCCCGTGATATGTTACAAATATCACCAGCAGTTATCCACATGCGGGATATTTCTTTCCTATGTAAGACAGTAGATACAGGTGGGGGGGGGGAGAGAATTTGTAGGGTGGAACATCCCCCCCAAGAACATTGAACATGATAATTAGTAATTAAGAACAGGACCTTAAATGCAGGGTTGGGGGTGATTTTACTTCTAAAAAAGAGAATGATGTCATTGTCGTGAGTAAATGTTGTACTTTGATGTCATTGTCGTGAGTATTTTCTCGGGAAACATCATACAAGTGTTGTGTGCGGGATGGGATGTTAGGAAACATCATACAAGTGTTGTGTGCGGGATGGGATGTTAGGAAACATCATACAAGTGTTGTGCGCGGGATGTTAGGAAACATCATACAAGTGTTTTGTGCGGGATGTTAGGAAACATCATACAAGTGTTGTGTGCGGGATGTTAGAAAACATCATACAAGTGTTGTGCGGCATGTAACCCCACTTTCGCTTGCTCATTTTCACTAAATCTCATATTCTGATTTCCCCAAGGAAAAAAGGGGGTGGGGTAATGAATTATGAGAACCTCCTCCCTCTCCCACATTCTGTACGGATTTGAATAAGAAAAGACATACGTTTCTTAACAACCAGCTGTTTTTGTAAAGCCTCTTGTAAATTGTGTACAGATGTAAAGTACTTCAACCACACATATCAACAGATATGCTCACACCTACAATATGCTCACACCTACAATATGCTCACACCTACAATATGCTCACACCTACAATAGTCATTGCTCAAGAACAACTAGAACATTTTTGCAACTTTGAATATCTCGAGTCAACCATCAGCAACACAAAAGATTATTCTGTACAGTTCTCACATAGATTAGCAATTCTGTACAGTTCTCACATAGATTAACAATTCTGTACAGTTCTCACATAGATTAACAATTCTGTACAGTTTTCACATAGATTAGCAATGGCCCGGGAAAAAAAACACGAAAAAAAACCATCACAGATGAAAAATCAATGGCAATGAGCAAACAGAAAAAACAAAAGTTACAAATATTAAGCTATATCTTTCCAGTGTCACCATAACGTTGTGAGACGTGGGCAATGACACCTGCACTGGAAAATAAAATATCGGCATTTGAAATGAACTATTATAGAAAGGTCCAAGAATATCATGAATAGAAAGACAAAACAACGCAGCCGTCTGCCAAGTACTAATAACAGAAGACTAACTCCTCAAAACTATCAAAAAATGTAAACTCACTTTTTTAGGGTTGGGTCCAGGACTAGTTATGTTTTACATAACTAATTCCCTAACCGTAAATATATTTTTATTTCAATTAATAA
The DNA here is from genome assembly GCA_034231615.1 of Meghimatium bilineatum. NCBI lineage: Eukaryota > Metazoa > Mollusca > Gastropoda > Stylommatophora > Philomycidae > Meghimatium > Meghimatium bilineatum. The sequence continues at coordinate 1,557,478 of CM067313.1, read as the reverse complement.
ATGATAACATAGCCAAAGGAAATAATCAAATATGCAGGTGTCCTCAGATATCATGGGCAAATTCGAAAACTACCGTAGATGTGCACAGACAGACTGAAACTTAGATGCAGACAAGATTTATAGGGCATTTGATGAGATAATCACAATTGAACAGTTAGGAAACACCGGAAAGATCAAGTGAAGACGAGACAGAGGAAGACAAAGACAGACATTTCTGGATGATCATGGAATGGGAGAACTATACTTATGAACAACACAAGAGGCACAATTTGTCGTGAAACTTCATTGCCTGTGACACTCGGGCATAGCGCTTGATTGATTCATTGAGAAACGTTCTACATATATCCTCGACTAGCAGATATGGTTCCATCACGGTCTATCAACCCTGAAATGGCCACAAGAAATGGTTGGTCAGCGCTGCTGTGAGGGAACACACAACAAATGATTGACAGCGCTGCTGTGAGGGAACACACAACATATGGTTGACAGCGCTGCTGTGAGGGAACACACAACATATGGTTGACAGCGCTGCTGTGAGGGAACACACAACAAATGATTGGTCAGCGCTGATGTGAGGGAACACACAACATATGGTTGACAGCGCTGATGTGAGGGAACACACAACATATGGTTGACAGCGCTGCTGTGAGGGAACACACAACATATGGTTGACAGCGCTGATGTGAGGGAACACACAACATATGGTTGACAGCGCTGATGTGAGGGAACACACAACATATGGTTGACAGCGCTGCTGTGAGGGAACACACAACAAATGATTGGTCAGCGCTGCTGTGAGGGAACATTCAATGTGAACAAAGCACTCATAAAAATCTAACTAAACAAAGACCACATTGTGAAATCATGAGAAACAAAGACAAGACCACAACGTTACCGTTATTTATATTTCCAGTATATGCAACCCTACGCTTAACGACAAGTGTGGATATTCTGACCATCATCCACCAGCGGATAGACTAGACAATAGATAGTATATACACCAACTTCCAATATATGAATTCTTTCCAACCTCTAAAACATCAGATTCTTTTCTGCTGAATAGATGATTGCATACGAAGTAGGCAACTGTTTCTCGTTGCAACTTCTGTTTTCCGTAGCCTGTCCTGGAGGTGACGTGGCAAGATTCAGATCGCATATATATTTAATCCTTTGGTTATTTTCGGTTGCGACTTCCCCCCCCCCCCCCCCCCCACCCAACTTGGTAACATTCAGCCTGATTTTTTTTTAATTCAGGGGTGCCATTCTAGCATATTTTAAATCAAATTTAATAAATCTGGCTCTTTCAACCAATTGCCGCGGTTAAGTTTTTTTCCCCTTTAAATGTGTTACACAAAAGCAACTTAAACACACACACACACACACAGAGAGATTATATGAGAGTTCATGAGATTGTAATATCTGTCTATCTGTGTAACACGCCGTCAGTGTTGTCATGTTACCACACTGGTTGCATCAACACATAGGTCTCCACAATTTCTATCTTCAACGATGCGGACGAGTGAGGACAAATCGTGTCCTGTCCAGTCCTTGATGTTGTCTGGCCATGCTTTTCTTTGTTCTCCTCTGCTTCTTCAACCATCGACCGTTTCCTGCAGTGTCATTTTTGACAAGGAATCATGTCGGCATACATGCCCAAACCATGCAAGTTTTCGTCGCTTCACTTGAAATCAATGATTTTTGTGCACCTGTATACATTTCTGTTTCATTTCTTAAGTACACACGGAATTTCAATATACTCAACGACAATTTTATTAAAACGTTATGTGTAAGCCTTTCTAGTTACCAACAAGTAACTATTGTGGTCAAAATAAATTAGAATAAACATCACACCATAAACTTTGGTAGCAGAGTTTGGAAACAGGTTAAAAGTGTTACTATTTACTGCCAGCAAAATGTTATCAATATATATAATAAAGTGAAGAATTAGGAAAACAAAATGAAACCTCCCTCTCAAATGCAAGAACAGTTTAAAGTGGTGATAATGTGGCTTAGACAAAATAATGATCAAAACACAACTGTAGGCATTAACTAATATAGCGTCTCCGTGCGATTTTGGGTATGAAAAATATTTCTCAATTCTATATGACATTTTTTTCTGACTTTTCTCCCTAATATTTGAATATATGTGACAATTTTCTTGTGGCAACCCTGCTTCTATACTTTCTCTCTTTCACCCTTAAACAACCCAAGGAAAAATCTGAACAAAAGCCTCCCTGCTGACAGGTATACGTATCGCGCGATGCACATTCCTGTGGCAGACCATGCTAGATTATTCAGTAACTAGACTGCTTGCCAGCTGGTGAAAGGATCAGACATATGCGGTTTAGTGTCACTGTCGGTCAGAAGTATTCCGAATGGAAGGAGTGAGGAAGGCGCTAACATCTCGCCTTGTGCCCCCACAAAACGATGCCATTGTACATTTAATGCAAATCGTGTCAGTGACAGATATAGTATGAATAATGATGTCAGTGACAAATGTATTATGAATAGTGATGTCAGTGACAGATATATTATGAATAATGATGTCAGTGACAGATATATTATGAATAATGATGTCAGTGACAGATATTGTATGAATAATCGTGTCAGTGACATATGTAGTGTGAATAATGGTGTCAGTGACATATGTAGTATGAATAATGGTGTCAGTGACAGATGTAGTATGAATAATGGTGTCAGTGACATATGTAGTATGAATAATAGTGTCAGTGACAGATGTAGTATGAATAATAGTGTCAGTGACAGATGTAGTATGAATAATGGTGTCATTGACATGTAGTATGAATAATAGTGTCAGTGACAGATGTAGTATGAATAATAGTGTCAGTGACAGATGGAGTATGAATAATGGTGTCAATGACATGTAGTATGAATAATAGTGTCAGTGACAGATGTAGTATGAATAATAGTGTCAGTGACAGATGTAGTATGAATAATAGTGTCAGTGACAGATGTAGTATGAATAATAGTGTCAGTGACAGATGTAGTATGAATAATAGTGTCAATGACAGATGTAGTATGAATAATGGTGTCAATGACAGATGTAGTATGAATAATGGTGTCAATGACATGTAGTATGAATAATAGTGTCAATGACATGTAGTATGAATAATAGTGTCAGTGACAGATGTAGTATGAATAATAGTGTCAGTGACAGATGTAGTATGAATAATGGTGTCAATGACAGATGTAGTATGAATAATAGTGTCAGTGACAGATGTAGTATGAATAATAGTGTCAGTGACAGATGTAGTATGAATAATGGTGTCAATGACAGATGTAGTATGAATAATAGTGTCAATGGCATGTATGAATAATGGTGTCAGTGACATATGTAGTATGAATAATGGTGTCAATGACATGTAGTATGAATAATAGTGTCAATGACAGATGTAGTATGAATAATGGTGTCAATGACAGATGTAGTATGAATAATAGTGTCAGTGACAGATGTAGTATGAATAATGGTGTCAATGACAGATGTAGTATGAATAATGGTGTCAATGACATGTAGTATGAATAATAGTGTCAATGACAGATGTAGTATGAATAATGGTGTCAATGACAGATGTAGTATGAATAATGGTGTCAATGACATGTAGTATGAATAATAGTGTCAATGACAGATGTAGTATGAATAATGGTGTCAATGACAGATGTAGTATGAATAATGGTGTCAATGACATGTAGTATGAATAATAGTGTCAATGACAGATGTAGTATGAATAATGGTGTCAATGACAGATGTAGTATGAATAATGGTGTCAATGACATGTAGTATGAATAATAGTGTCAATGACAGATGTAGTATGAATAATAGTGTCAATGACAGATGTAGTATGAATAATGGTGTCAATGACAGATGTTGTATGTTGTAAAGTGAATTAATTGATAGTCTTATTTGTAAAGTGAATTTTTATCAAACGTCATGACAACGTAGAGAAAACCATACTGGAAGGGATGATGCCAGGGGGGGGGGGCATAAAAGAGGCAGACCACGAAGAAGATGGAATTAAGACTTCAAAGACCACCTGAACATGACAGTAACAGAAGCAGGATGACTAGCTCAAGATCGACAGAAGTTTCGAAAGTCTGTGATGACTGCTACATCCTGCCCACGATATGCCACCTGATGATGATGATTCTTTCCAGAACGCAGTCTTCGTTATGAATCTTCTGAACTCCGCAAGATTCTGGGAGAGTTGACCTGTCGCAGTCAGAGGCAAGATTCTGGGAGAGTTGACCTGTCGCAGTCAGAGGCATGTTTAAACAATCTGAGAAGTCTTTTATCCATCGACGTCGTGGGCGGTCCTTACCCCTGTTACCAGCAACCAAGCCTTCCATTAATGTTTCCATGTTGTTATGTCTGTTTATACAGCCCAAAAATCACAGCTTTCTTATCGTAAACAGTCAACCATATTCATCGTTTAATACTCTTATCACTTCTTAATGTCTTTTCTCGCTGTCCATGGTATTCTCACAATTCTTCTATAGCATCGCATTGCCAAGCAACTTCTCTTTGTCACTGTTTTATTAAGTGTCCATGATTCACAACCATAAATTGCTACTGGAAATATACTTGCTTTGCGTTTATGCGTATATTTAGTGCTTAAAAATCATAAACAACTATGTATCATAGTATCACCAAGGCCGGGACTTGTTTTAATGAGTTTTCTCTAGCCCAGCAGTTTCATGCAAGAATACAATTGATGGTCGCGCTAGTTGACCAGCTGTTGAAGGGGAAATATGTGCTCGGTAACAGATGGCGAGGTGGAAACAGGTTATGCATGAGATGATACGCTGGCAAAGTAAGACCATGTATGACTCCAATCAGCCGTATCAAGCAGGTAGATCTATAGGTCACAGATGTCCTACTCCTAGCTTTCACGAGATTTACATATAGCCCGGATGGATGATAGTTTACTTGTATGAGCTTGTTGATACATTCCAACTCGCGTACTTGCTAGAGGCTCGAGATAGGAAACCAACTAAATTTGTGACACTTGTGACTATTTGTTCATATAATTTGTGGCACTTGTGACAATTTGTTCATATAATGTGTGGCACTTGTGACTATTTGTTCATATAATTTGTGGCACTTGTGACTATTTCTTCATATAATTTGTGACACTTGTTACTATTTGTTCATATAATGTGGCTACATAAGTGAGGCTTCTTGACTAAAAGGTAGTGAGTGGGTCTAGCACGGTCAAAATACCTGGTAAGATATTCGCTGCAAACAGATGGGTATCCGGACCATTCAGAAAGTAATGGCTACCTAGTGAACGTATATACTGCATAGCAAACATTGTATCCAAGCAATGCTGAATCGAATGATACATCCTGAGTTATAGTATAACCAGAACAAATTTGACCACAAAATGTTCCAATTATCTGGCAACCCTGTAACAAACTGCAACATATGCAAAACATAACTGCCTTCAGGAATGGCATATTCCTGACGACCCAGTTCCAGACTCCACACGCTGACAATATACACCCAGGGCTATTAGTAGCCCTAGTCAAAGCAGGTCTTCCATTACTCATGACATTCGCGCGCGGCATTTCACCCCCGCCTCTGGTCCAGTTGTTAGCATATGTGTCCGGCATCCAGAAGACCAAACCATCGCAGAAGTCATCAATTAACAAATCAACTTCCGCGGTGGTCGACAATTGATTGGCGGATAATTGATCACGTGAAGTGAAAGAAAATGTGTGCTTATTTTACTGCTTTGAGTTTGCTGGACCCGAGCAATACAACTTGCGGGGTGTACTTTCTCATAACTTGTTATACCTCGTGGCTATCACCAGTAAAGTCCTACAAAGTTAATCACAACAAGCCTTTATACGAGATGTTTTCATTATTTCCGTGAACTTCGTTGGTGGGTTTTGGCAGGGGAAGCAAACCGCGACAGTCGACAGTAAAGACATGTGTACAGAAATTAAACATGAACTGAAAGGTTGGTTTCTTATTTTTTTCTGTGCATTTCGTTGATCGGCCTTGATTTTTTTACATGTAACTCCAAATATTTAAATAGCGACCAATTAAAATCACGACAATAATCACAAACTTCATGAATGAAGTCTTGATTACGTTCTGCTGACAGGTCTATACTGGAGCCTATAAGAAATCACAACGTAGCCTTATAAAGAACCCAGAGGGGACCGTAAATATGATTCCCTTAAAGGGGGGGGGGGGGTACTTATATTTTTTTTAACAAAGGGCATTCTTCCGTATTCTTATGTAAATTTCATAGTTTGTAGAGAAATTATGAAGACCATTTTGTATTTTCAAAATATGCTACTGGATGGGTTTTTCTCCATGTTTTGTTAGAATTCCTAGTGCTAAGAAGTCATGTTAGATTTGCTACGGTGTGTTTTAGATTTAGCGAGATGTTTATGTGCATTCATTATTTTCATATATATATATAAGTTAAATTGAGTACCCCCCCCCCCCCCCGCAATATCTACGACCTCAAACCCAATACATCTATAATAAAATTATTTAGTCTCCTAAAGAATTCACTAAAACTATCAGCAACCGCTAAGCCTCATAAATAATCCGCTAAATCTATCAGCAACCGCTAATCCCCATAAATAATCCGCTAAATCTATCAGCAACCGCTAATCCCCATAAATAATCCACTAAATCTATAAGAATCGCTGTAAATCTTGCGAGATATTCAATAGTCTCTATAAGAAACCAATACTAAACATATGACAAACGGTCACGGAAGTCGAGATTCTGTTGCCGGCAACCAAATGATGGTTTCTACTATACTGCGTGTGCACACATTATGCGGACGTCATGCAGCACAACCTCCCCCCCCCCCCACCACACACACACTCACGAGGTCACACTGTTTATTTGTCTGCTATAGTTTCTGTCCATTACAGCACGCAGTAGGGCCAGTCTGCCTCGATCAATACTGGACAATCGCTACACTGCAACACAATTATGACTACCGACTGAGTCTGCGGTCGGTGTATTCCCTCGCCTTTTTCCCCCTTACCTATTAAGAAAGTTAATGGTTAGAAAAACAATTCTTTCTTTGATTGACGGAGATAAAAGTGAATGTGGACCTGCAAAACTGCACAACAAAATGGCCAAACCTCACCGGACCAGTTTGACCGCAGATTGTCAATATTTTGTCATCATACTACCTGTTTTCACACGTCTACTGTTTGAAAATGTCTACTCACTGTTAGAATATGTCTACCTACTGTTTTATCAAGTCTGTCCATTGATCAGCACTGTCCAATGACTGAAGAGGTCTGTCCAACGTTGGAAAAAATCTGTTCAATGTTTGATCAAGTCTATCTGCTTGATGGAGAAACCATTGGCAAATGCATCAGTGCTAACTTGTAAATGTTGAAATGTGTTACATGGACATACTGCCCTGGTCATACAAGGGTTAATGGCAACGAAAGAGCAGACTCATTGGCGGGGATTGCTGTAGTTGATGGTATGTACATTCAAGAAAGAAGCCAGAGGATAAATTAAAAATTATTGAGTCATACGGGAACTGAACCAATGAAATTCAGCGCCGTTGAACGGATTGGTTCAATTCCCGTATGACTCAAGAGTAGTTGATGGCACAGTACTCACAAGAGATAGAGTCGACCTAATAAGGGCATTCATTGTTTTACTACAGAGCGAAGATTACAATGCTGGAGGTGATCATGTGGCACATACAAAGAATGATGCTGCTGCTGGAGGTGATCATGTGGCACATACAAAGAATGACAGAAATGTGAATAACCAGTGGTCAGAGGAGAAAGTGTGTCCTCCCTGAAAAGTTATGAAGACCACATAATCAACATCTGATTGGAACTGTGAGTCTGCATACTCCTAAGTGTGAATGTTGGAATGGAGAGCAGGACACTTATGGGACAGTCCCATGATTCTGGTTTCTAATCAAGAATGAAAAGATGTTGAAAGTCCAACAAACATACATGAATACATATTTGTAATCATCATTCAACATGTTTGTATAAGTTAAGACCAAGGATTTGAAGACTGTACACACGGGACAGTATTTTATTAGAGCTCAAAGACCAACAAAAACTGAATATTCGTAAAGGGAATGGGGAGGGGGGTGTGTGCAGACAAAATAATGGATGCTAGCCATGAACAAGAACAAGGAATAATTATTTTTGAGATCACAATTAATGCTAGACCTTTGATTAAACATGTCGCCTGTCTGCAGACATAATCCGTGCGCGACAAAAGTCATTGCAGATGTCCTCAAATCTTTACAGCAAACCAAGAAACCATATTTAAACAGACATTCGCTAAATTGTTGTTCTGGTCTGGACATGTTTTTTTCTCTCCTGGTTTGTGAGTCCAAGAGTCCGTCAATCACGAGTCGCGTTTGAGCGATCACCGTTATTGATTTGTTGACACATAATGGTCAAGGTATTCAAGCGGTTTCCAACTTATTGATTAGGGACAGGCGATGGGCAATTTTTACAGGCGGTGTATTGAAACAACTGTCATTAGCGTTGACCTTCTCTCTAGCTCGTGCCTGTTCACAACTGGGCAGTTACTTTCATTGACTATTTATCCTTCATAGTTGTGAGTTAAGATTATTAATGAAAAAAAAGCTTTCGTTACTGCATGTTTTCCTGTGAAGGAGCGCAGGGGGTTTTTCTATGGTCTATAGAAATAAAGGCCGCTTTGCCATAGCAGACGCAGCGACACGTACAAGAAGAATTTTGATTGTACCTCCGAAAGAAAAAATACTGGTGTCCATGAGCTCACTATCAACCATGTTACCACTCCGACAAGTTCACATAAATATATACATATTTTTGGTCTTATCTAGTAACGTTTGTCAAGTTTTTCTCCAGATCAGTCCTGATCGATGTTACAAAAAATAAGTCAATTTTCTTGATCCGACATTTCTGTACTTTTCATTAGCTGACACCACAAGATGAACAATAATCAGTCTGCGTCAGGCAAGATCAGACTTACTATCTGTTATCCGTCTCCGTCACCAGACTCCACCTCAACTAAAAACATTGACACTTGGGAAATACTCCTCTAACTTTAGAACAGAAGCAGTTGCACTATATCAAGCACTGAAAGACTTCACCAAACCAGGACTGCCAAGACCAAAGAAGATAGCTATATTCACAGATTGCAGGTCCCTACTGGAATCAATCCTGAGCAACATAAATGAAAGCCTTCTGCACAACATCAGACATGAGCTAAGACATATCCAAAAATCATCAGCTGTTGCCCTTCAATGGATACCATCACACTGTGGAATCATGGGAAATGATAATCGGATTAATCGGTCAAAAGCAGGATTAGAGATGTAGCAACACAGACACCCACTGTCTTACGGAGAAGCAAAAACAATAATCCACAACACATACACATCAAAGTGGAAGAAACAAATAGAAGTGGAAGACAAACATGATGCAATACATCACCTCCAAAAATACCAACAGACCACAACAGGCATGGCAAGACTGAGACACAATGTTAGAGCAGTCGCTACGTCATGGAGAGGTCTTCATGCTACGTCCTGGCAAATAGCTTAAAGATCTAGCTAAGATCAAGATAAGCTGGAGACAACTGAGATGTGGGTTTTGAAAAGAATGGTTAAAATTTCATATACAACCAAGTAAACTCATGTAGAAATCTTCAGAGATGCTGGAATAAAAAGACAAATTATAGCACAAATTAGAAGCAGAGACAATCAAGATTTTTACAGCATGTGATGAGAAAAGCAAAACTTGAACATTTAGTAACCACCGGAAAGGCGAAGGGGAGAAGAGACAGAGGAAGACAAAGAGAGAAATTTTCTGGATCGGTTGTCACAAAAAGAACTCACCAACTGAACTTATTAACAACACAAGACACAGAATTGTGGAGAAACCGCTTACGCCACTCGGCATGGCACTTGATTGATTGAAAGATCAACAGAATTCTTCTTCTTCTGCGTTCGTCCTCAAATTGCTCAGATTAGTAGCATGTACTGCAGAATGTAATCCGCTGCGTCATAGTTTACAGCTTAACTGCGCTATCTGCGCATGTCGGCCTGATACATCCGACTTCAGCACAGTCTCTGTGTCACTTTGACCATTTATGGGATGGAGCAGTCAAATCAATTCCCTAAACGTCCTTAGTTGCCTCTAACCTATGACTTGCAAGTAACAGAGTCGCTATACTATACTCACCTTTCCAGCCCTGTCAACCCACGGGTGAGTATGTGATTAAAGCCTATGTGAGATGAGACACAACTTTCAACCACGGAACTTGGTCCATCTTGGTTATATCAGGGCGTATGGCAGCCGAATATTTGAGGTTGATAATCATAACGGCCTCGGTGTTACTTGCACAGAGAGGGACCGACACTTGGTAAGTTTTATCAGTTTTCACGAATATCCCCAACAGAGCCTCAAATAGAATGGCCCGTTCTCAAATGACCAGAAGGGGAGGAGTGAATATAAGATGGACAGGGCCACAGAGACAGTCGCGTGCGGAAACAAGAGGTCAGTTCAGGACGGATGCTTGAACTGGTCAAGTGAATAAATAGAAGTATCCAGGTTTTATTCTTATATAACAAAAAATCATAAGTGGTGCGTTGTCGTCAAATACGTGTTGACTAAGCTGCGAGGCGAGTATGTGTCATCTGATCGGATCTGGTTCAAATCCCTCTAATTGTCGTATAGTTTGTTTCTATAAACTAGCAGCAAGTAAATATCCCTTACTAGTTAAATGACCTCAGATGTCTTGAAACAAAAACTCTTGCAAGTCAACCACCCAATTTCAACGGAAATCAGATGATGAACTTTGTGAAATATCAATTATCGTATTATTCCAAACATGTCCGGCTCAGTGGCAGAGTGTCCTGGCGAGATTCGAACGGTCAATATACCAGGTTTAAATACCGGAGTACATGTGAGATAATTCAAATACAATGAAATCAATCCTCTACACATTTTCTTCCTTTCAACACCCACAATGTTTAAATTACATTCTAAATATGATTCTATTTTCTCAGTTCACATATATCATATACTACAGTAAACCAAACATTTATCTATAACCAGTATCATTACGAGCACTGAACGCATAATTAAGGACGGGGTGAGTACTACAAAGATACTAGTAAGGTGATGAAAATAGTGTATCCACCAAACAGTCTTTATCTAGTTCCAGACACAAGAAAACTAAACTCATCGACAAATTACCTGGATGATAAATGACAGAACGAGGAGAATGATTTTGTTACTATTGATCCATGACCGTCCGCTATTGTTGAAGACCTCTGGTCATAATTATGACTTTATTCGTTACGTTTTTTATTATTATCATGGTTTCCGATGGTCAATATTTATATACGCGGAGTCGCCTTGGCTATTTTTGGCATGCGACTCCCAGCATATAATGACGAACGAGGAGCATGACAATAATCAAACACATAACGAATAAAGTCATAATTAATCATGTGCAGAGGTCTTATGTGTGCATGCAGTCAGTCACCATTGTTCCCCATGCTAGGCGGTGCAACTTTTGTTTTCAACATCGGGTTTGGGGGCTTCGTTGACATTCTGTCATTTGGAAGTTTTTCAAGGATTTTTTTTTCAGTCATATATTGCTGTTTTACTCCATCTGGCACGATCTAATGTTGTCGGGGGGCCCCGAAATGTTTACTCCATGTGACACCACCATATGTAGTAGGTGGAACCCCCCCCCCCCCCCCCAAAGTACAAAGCTGGTTACATTCTTTCTCTATATAGGTATTTTCCTCCTCCCCCATTCCCCCCCCCTCCAATGAACAAAATGATTAAAATGTCCATGTTCGCCCATTAGAGTTGACGATGAGTATTCAGGTCAACCGGGATGATGATGATGTCTGTGATGTGTGTCCAATTCTGACAAATGAGTGTCTGGAATTTTCTCATCATCATCATCAAGCGCCGTCTCTGCAACAAAGGTTGGCTACAACGGATCTTCAACATCCTCTGCCTCTTGCTTTGGTGATGTACTTTGCTAGACTGTAACCTGTCGATCTCGTGATGTTTCTACCATAATATAAATGTCTATACAAACCAAATGATATGCTGCTGTGTTTCTTTATATAAAACATTCACACCTGATGCAGTGGTTAAACCTTCACACCTGATGCAGTGGTTAAACCTTCACACCTGATGCAGTGGTTAAACCTTCACACCTGATGCAGTGGTTAAACCTTCACACCTGATGCAGTGGTTAAACCTTCACACCTGATGCAGTGGTTAAACCTTCACACCTGATGCAGTGGTTAAACCTTCACACCTGATGCAGTGGTTAAACCTTCACAACTGATGCAGTAGTTAAACCTTCACAACTGATGCAGTGGTTAAATCGTTCACGATGTGCGAAGAGGTATCTCAAGAGATCGCGGGTTCGAAATCCTATCGCGTCGTTTTGTTTATAAAGTTGATTTTTTCAGAGATCCAAGGGGATTCTCGTTTGAAACTATGGTGTTACGTGTTATGAGCGGTACTTTCAGCAGGCGGCGTGTCGCTTGGTTAAGAGGGGCGAAGGAACATATGGGGTAACCAGAATACAATGAAGTCAATCCTCTACACCTTGTAAAATCCACACCCATGCCGTGTTCAGGAAAATCTTGTCTATCCTGGCTCTTGCAAGCTGTAACTAAATGACCTGTTCAACATGTATGCCAACAAGGCTATCAATAATACTGTGTTATCTGACATTATGTAGGCCCTCAGCATTTCTCCTGCTTGGAACAGATGATTAAACACGCGCACACCTTCTCTGTAGCGTTTAAGCGCTGGTCATTGTCCAGCGTGGACCAGACAAGATTGCAGTCAATAGCCCCTTGCCATAATTGGATAGTCCCTAGTCAAATTATATCTGGGTTTCGCCTAACAGTCAAAGGACAGATCCGTCGACAGCCTTTTTGAGTCTTCTTGCCCTTCCAAAACAACAGACGTCAGATATTCCTTTGAAGTCATCCCGGATCGTCGCCCACATTTAATCAGTGTTAGTGGACACTAGATTTTTCTGTTGCCTTTTCACTGGCTAGTCTGCTTTTCTTCCCATCTTGGTCAGAAGTAAAATATAGTGATTGATGTTAATCGATGGTGAATGGCTTAGGAGAAAAACTTCTGACAGATAAGCAAATTCTCTACCAATGACATGTTGCAGAAACCTTCTTTGTCGTATTATTGATGAGAGACCTCTACCGAAGACCGATGTGTCGGACATTTATCACAAATAAAAGGGGCGACACAACGCGTTTACATTCTCTGGACTATATCCTGCTGGAAATCTACCGCACTTCATTGTTGTCCAGTCTTTTATAGGGTGACTTGTCTTTTTAAAACTTTACTTTCAGACAGAAAAAGAACCAGCCCTTACCGGATGTCGAACCCTGGACCTCACAGTTATAAGACAACGTTCTAACCTCTCGACCCTAACTGGTCACAATCTTGATGTATGGTATACATTATAACCGTCACTAGACATACGCCAGCGTGTAGTCGTGGTCAAAGAGGAGAGCAGAAAATAGTGACACTGTGGCCTGTCATGCATATCGTAAGAGCCAACTAAGAAGGTTTGGGGTGGAGATTGCAGTCCCAACGCATAAAACATCAAATCACCCGGAAGCAATTCTGAGGCAGCAAGTATAGTCGAAAGGCGCAGGTATCGCAGTCAAGCTGTAATCCACACCACAAAGAATCCGGTTCTCCAGACTGCATCCTGCTAATTTGCAGGAGTTTGAGAACGAAAGCAAAAGAAGACTTAACATTTAAAAAATGAATGAATCCACGTAAACTTAACTACAAGCATGAAGGCTACGGTAGAATACAAACGTTACAGGAATATAAAGGAACCCAAGCGTGTCCTTCCGTTCTTGGCGTCTTCACTTGTACATAACGGATGTATATTATTATATAACCGTCATGTCATCTCTATCTACTGTATTAGTCAAGCAGGAAGTTCTCCCGATGTTCAAATAGATGTCATGCAGACGTAGAGGTTAACTAACAACACACTAAACACTGGACAGTTAGCACAGTTAGTCCGTGACCACCGACTTTTGTAAGACCTGCTAGCTCATTAGAAATCATATTTGTAATTATGTCGCATTTGACTTTTCCCGTAATCTAAGTTTCATTGGTCACATTGTGCATACTTTGTGGTGATAGCCAATGAAAACCGCGGATAAAGTCAAATGTCTCACTTGAGGAGGTTTCCACCCGTATGCTGTCAGGGACCGAAATGGGAGAAAATAGTAGCAACACTGTTTACCTTCCATTTCCATGCATGTGGTAAGAAGCGACTAAGGAGATTATGAAAAATTGGCTGTCCTATCCCGTATTGAGTCAAAGTTACCCGAAAGTAATGATGAACTCGTGTGTGTCCGACTGAAAGGCGCAGACACCGCATCAGAGCTGTAAACGATAGCACAACGTATTCCGGTAATACATCCTGATAATATTTGAGAACTAACGCTCAAGAAGAAGAAGAATGATTCCCAATGAACCATCTGGTCATATATTTGTCGAAGGTCATGGTTAGTCTATACTTCCCGCCATATTGAGATGTACAGACGTCTGACTCACTTCCGGTACGTTGGCGTGTGACGAAGAAATGTGGACCGTGCTCACTAGGGTAGCGTGGGCTGACACGCAACACAGAGGTAGATTATAGACCAAGTACACACGTGCGCATACACACACGCGCTCACACACATTTCAAAGATATAAGTGTGCACATCTCGGTGGACATGAGTGTTTGCAACATAACACGATGTGATGGTCACATTATGAAACATGCAGGTCAACTATTGTGAGTAATTGGCGGTCAGATCCAACTGTAGAGAAGACACTGCTCAGGAAACAACTATATCGCACAGGAGATACTGTTACAGATGACGTTACGACATAAACGCCTTCATCGGGACGACTGTTAGTTTCGGAGTAGAACTGAAACTTACACTGTGCGGTCGTATTTTCTCATTTTATCTTCTCATCCCTTGTGAAATAATTCTAATGATCACAATATTATCCCCTCTATCCGCGTATATCTCTTGTTATCCTGCTGGACCTTCCAGCTTTGATCTTATTCTTTCCCTTGACCAGTTTCATACCACGCTTTCATCTCTTTCTACCATCGTCCACACGATTTACGCCTTCTTATGTTTGAGTAAATCGCTCATTTCTTTTGTTGCCTTTCGTCTTGATGAATACTTTTTTCAGTCGAAACGTCGTCTGTCGCTGTGTCTAGTTGCTAGCATGTTCTGCTTATAATATTGGTAACACATATGTCTATTTCCGTTTATCTTGATATTTGCCCTGTGATGCCACAGCCTTTGCATTTGAGTATCGGGCTGTCTGCCATCACTGTGTTGACTAAGGTAAAGGAAGCTGATGAATGAAAGAGATAGTACAAGACTTTCGTCAAATGAAGATCTGCCAAACAGAGTTCAAATAAGCCTTCTGTGTAATGTTTTCGATTATTCACTTACCGTTCGTTGGTCGGCGCTGGCAGACGACACTAAGTATAAAACAGCGAACAACGAAATGTACAGAAATAATCAAAAACATCACGTGAGAAGGCTGATTCTGCTTCCTTTCGATTCTGTGATTAGATCTATTTGGCAATTGTTGGCGCATATAGAAGACACCAGTGTACGGATTTAGGATGACCATCTGCGATATAAGACCAACTTGCTGACAGGAAATCAAACATTCTTAAAGGGATGTCCAGACAATTACGTTAACAATTAGGGTGGAGGGGGTCTGAGAAAAGCAATTGTTCACAAAGGGACGGGTTGCTGACACAAGTTGACGTCAACAATACTGTTATTATATACATCAATTAAAATGTTTGAATGTGAAAATGTATTAGAAAATTTGAAAAATTATTAATATCTTTTTTCTAACCGTTTCTGCTTATATTTATTTTTGAAAAAAGGGGAGTGGGGAATTAATACAACTTTCGACATAATCAAACAGGAAGGTACTCTATATTGTTGATAGTCTGTCGTCAAGGTGAGGGGTATACATTTGACAGAAGTTTGTTTACTTAATTTATGCTTTCCAAAGACACATCCGACTTCAGCGTGGCTTTTGTGTCACTTTGATCCTCTATGTTGGGACAGGCAACTCCTTCCCCAAAACCTCCTTAGTCACCTCTTATGATGTGTATTGCATGTAATAGTATCAATATTATTTTCACCCCAGAAACACATAAGCGGCTGAAATTTTACAATTTCACCAAAATATTAAACTGACGTTTCGACAAAAAATCTTTCTACAAGCACGAAACAAAACACACAGGAAATAAAACAAGGAGTAAACGTCACCGAAGACAGAAAGATAGAAGGGTGCGACCAGGATTTTTTTTTTTTTTTTAAAGATACCACAGCAGCTGTTATATGGATATTCCCGTGAGGCTAGCCAGTTGAGAGTAGCCAATAGTGTCCGACATGCAACGCTCACATTAACTTTAGTATCCTGTGACATTAATACAGAGGCTGACGTCACGCTGGCTGGACGGGATGGACTAGACAAGCTCATTACGGGAACAGCAGGAACAAAGAAAACAATCTATGCAGCACATACAAGGTTATTCGGGTTCAAATTATCTCATTGTATTGATCATATGACAGGGAATTGAACTCGCCTACTGCTGCTAACGACCTTTTTGTTTGTCCTTTGAAGTTACAAATGCCGATAACTTTCTCTGCACATCTTGTCACATTTTACGTCTTAAGTGTCGGACAAATAAGTCTGGTTAGTCAGAAATAGTCGCTTGGTGCACCAGATATGACCCTCGTCTCGTATTCTGTCACGACCATCTATATTATACGACATATTGTCTAATATGAAATGACTAATGACTTATTGAACTATTCCCGTCATTTTCATTGGTCACTATGACTATACTTTGTGTGACAGCCAATGAAAATCAAGGGAATTGTCCATTTTGAGTCATTTTAAAAGGCTGATTTCCTTTTAACCAGTAGGTCTGATATTGCAGACGGTTATAATTTGTCCCACCCCTGATCTAGACACAAGCAAGGATTAACTGCGAGAGTTGCCACGTCACAGAAGCAGGCGGA
This sequence comes from Meghimatium bilineatum, assembly GCA_034231615.1. NCBI lineage: Eukaryota > Metazoa > Mollusca > Gastropoda > Stylommatophora > Philomycidae > Meghimatium > Meghimatium bilineatum. The sequence goes on along the minus strand of CM067313.1, from coordinate 1,540,358 downwards.
CGTAAATCAACATTGCTGGGATATCCTATGTCCACTATGAGACATAAGGCATTCCGATGTCCGGACTACATCCCGGTAATTTCCAACAAGAGTTTGAGAACCGACACAGTAGAAGAAGATGAAGAACGATGACGACATATATAGATAAATATGTCAAACTGTTCAATGAACTTCATCCTGTCAATCTGCTGGAGTTCAACAACCAATGGGAGTGTTCAGGGACAGGGCCGTAGATATGATTATCTGAAGAACAAACAAAAAGGGGGGGGGGGGGGTTATAATAAAAATAAAGCTCATTTCGTCAGTTTTCGTGTGTAGATTTCAGTATATGACAGGACACGTATTTGTGAAACATCGCTAGATGTGCGCTTTTTTACCGACATTTTTGGCTGCATTTAGAGTACTAAAAAGTCATCTTCAGATTTGCTAAGTTGGGGGGGGGGGGGGGGAGGCGGTGAACAATTCAAACTCCATCTTTGTCTACGGGGACTGTTAAGAACCTACTAGAATTGATGTGGTAGCTGAACTGATCGTTTTCGAGTCGTGTTTACTAGTTCATCCTAAGTATGAAAATGTATTAAACTACCATTTTGTTCTGTGTGTGTAGTTTCTGTGTATTATCTTCAAGGCCTATTGCTTGGTGCTTGTATTAGCATCAAGGCCTATTGGTTGGTGCTTGTATTATCCCATACATTTTACACAACGTTTGTATGTGCTTCACACTCAGTATATGTTCCATGGTGGAGATATAACAAAATACATTCAAATTATTTAGTAGAAATATTTTCTTCTTCTCGGTTCGTTCTCAAACTCCTGCAGATTATCAGAATGTAGTCCGGATAACAGAATACGTTGTGCTATAGTCTACAGCTCAGCTGCGACATCTGCACTTTTCTACCGGACATGTCCGATGTTTGCATGACTTCTGGATTACTATTCAATGCCCCCCCCCCACCTTCTTAGTCATCTCCATGCACTGCAATAGAACTTTCCGTGCGCGAATCTGACTCATCGGTCATCTGCGGGCGTACAAGCCAAATTAGACAATTGCCAATTTATTGTTTTAATTTTTTTTCTCCATTGCATTCATTTGTTTTTCATGCCATACTCATCTTCGCTTGCGAAGGAGGAACATCATCATCAGCCATCTCCTACGCACATGCGTGGCTGGTAACGTTGTTGCTATACTTTACTTCACTCTCGGGGTCCCCCCGACAACAAATGGGCGATCATTGTCAGCGAAAGTTTGGAGTAACTAACACACACAAACATACGCGCCACACCCTGACCTTGTACATTACCATAAGTAAACATAATCTAAAAGGTTCATTTTGTATTATTTCTGTGCTTTCAATGGTCATGTTAGCCTTTTTTGGCAACTGACTCCAAGTATATAAATATTGACCAACGCCAGACCACGACAATAATCAAGAACGTCACGAATGAGGGCCTGTTACGTTTCGTTGAAAGGTATATACCGAATCCAGTCGTGCGCACACAATCACACAAACTGGTTACAAAGTACCAAAACAAGTGTAGAAAGAATGAAAGAAAAAATCAATGACCGATCCTTGAAGATTCGGCCTTCCTAATTCTTGTTAGTCCACGCGCTCGTACCGGCCCGTTTGTATTGTGTGAGTTCAGAGATAACCACACGTAATGGACAAAGCCGCTGGGGTCATTTTTTCACATTAAGCTGCCCCTGTCATAGTTTTTCTGTGAGATCGCCGGGCTTCCATCATGGCTCCCAACTTTGATCGCAACGAAGGCTCTTGAGCCCAAGTGCGTGTTGGCCTGCAATTGTGGTACCCGACGTCCGTGTGTCTAGTTATATCTGGGGAGAGGTCGGGAATTACTAGAAGACAAAATGGGTCAGGCGACAGTAGTGACTGTTTCATCACGTTTGGTTAAAGTCAAGGTCGTGAGTAGAAAACACACACACAAAAAGCATCTCTATTTTTGTGTGACTCGAAACATGCATCTGTGTGTGAGCTTGTGAGTGTTTGTCAACGTGAGTGTTCATGTGTACGGCTGACAGACCAGGATGGACGGACAGACAGAAAGACGCACAGAACAATAAGTGATAACCAAGTATAAAGGTTACTATAAAATGCAAGCTATCAATGTTAACAATATAAATAAACCAGTAATAAACCAAAGAACAGGGACTTTTTTTCTACATTACAGTTCAACAGGGACCTTTCTCGAGAAACACATAACAATAAAATAAAACGTTTCCAAGACACGTTTCTGGTGAGAAAAAACAAGTCCAAGTCATCACAGTTTTAAATATTTGTATGGTTTTGTGTGGGTTTTTCTTTATTGTTATGTGTTTCTTGAGAAAGGTCCCTGTTGGACCGTAGCGTAGAAAAAAAAGTCCGTGTTCTTTGTTTTATTGTTAATTATTTATTTTTAACATTGATAGTTAGATTTTTATAGTAACCCTTTATACTTGATTCCGGTATTTCCTACTTATTTCGTTTGGTTACTGCGGCACTCTACTCCATTTTGTCGGACATCCACTGACATTTTGGTGATTTATATTTTACAAAAAGATAATTAGGTAGATAGACCATACCGATCGATTAATTGGTGGATGGATGAATGGATATATATCGAGAGCTGTAAAAGAATCACCATCGCCTAGACCAGTATATATGGCGCACGTCGATGACCTAAAAACATCAGTATTCGATTCTATCTTGATATAATATCCGATTCTATCTTGATATAATATCCGATTCTCACGTCGTTGATGCTCGAATCCTGGAATAAATGTTAGGACTGTATGTGTCAGAAGACAACAGACGAGATTTGAACAGTGTTCGTTCAACTGACGGGATGTGAACCAGGACCGTTCAGATGGCACCAATTCGCCTCATTGATCGAACACGGAAAAATGTTCTGACTCAAGTTTCGAAGTGAATCTGAACGGTCCTGGTTTCAAGTCCAGATTTTCTGCCTTATTTCTATAACAACAAATCCTAGATACTTCTTCAATCTGCTATTCATGTATTACTCGTTCAGTTGACACCCAATTACTTCTTTCAATTATCACGATTTTTTTTAAAGAGTGGTTGTCCCCAAGTTGCAAAGTGAATTAGCTGAAAGGACGTGGTTCAAAATCTCGTCTGCTAACTTCAGATTTGTTCAATAAATTCATTGACACGTCTCATTTATATTATTCATTTAGGTCTAAGGCTACAAGACATCAAGAAGACGAAGAACTAAATGTGTGAAGACAAT